>OY986058.1:25908031-26301110 GCA_963920205.1 Stenodema calcarata
AAAACCCCAACTTGTTCCGTCGCGTAATCAGTGTCTCAGTCGCTTCGGTTTTCAGGGCTTCGGTTTTCTTGGCGGGCGGGACGCTCCCGCGTCCCTAGATTGTGTTCGACTTGAGCAGTTTGAAGTTGACACGGGGAAACATCCATCGATGTCAGTAACTGACTTGGGCACACTAAGCCAGAGCTGACACACGTAATTCCCATTGGATTTTTTGAAAAATAAGAAATTCATTTTTCGTTTGGGTAAATTTCATTTGGGTAACAACTGTTGTTACCCAACTCATAGTTGGTGCCCAAAAGTACACCAAAATGAAAAAATGACAAAAAAAGCAGACTGGCTCTTTTGACGAGCTCGCAATATAATTGATTTATTTATCTTAATTTCTATGATTAGAAGGAGTCCCTGGTGGTAATAAATATTCTGTTGATAAGACGGAAGAGGACGAGGTCGTAGGTGCCCGACACGTCCGAATATAAGAGGTATCCGATCGGCGGTGGTACTGCGGGATCCCCAAAGTCAGTATAGCGAAGAGTGGGCCACTATAATGTTAGGGAACCCCCTCATTATAACCTCGTGGTGGCCCCCCTGTTGAATGGGACACTGCCCCTCCGGCGTTCGACGGATTTCATTCAAGACGTTCCGTTCCGTTCCGGGAGACGGTTCTTCTCAAGTGGGAAGTCGGAGGATGGAAACGATCATCAAACGAGCTGAGGTTTGGTTTCATTATCTTTCGACCATCGCACGAGACCTCCCTTGAGATCGGGACGTACGAGCACCGCTAATGCGTGTCGTAAGTTACGTCTGAATAATCGAGAACTGACTCAGTAAATCAAATCCGTCGAATTGGCACAAACACAAGCCAAATTCCGTATGGGCCCACAACTTCTACCTCTTCTAATTCAACCATTTTTGTTCACGCATACATTTTTATTTTGATAGGGGAACGCGGGGCACAATGAAACACAAAATTGGTTTTAAAGATTTTTACTTTTTCCTGTTACTTTAGAATCTAATCTGTGAAATGCGTCAACCATTATTTTACAAATCATGGTTGACCGTGAGCGGCCATTTCCCAAAAAAGGAATTTTGTTTCATTGTTTCATTGAAACATCACGAGGGGTCAGTTGGGGTAAATGTAAACATGGGGTAAATGTAAACAAGTGACATTACCGCCCACGTGGTGGACTGAGGAACTAGGATTGCCTAATTACATAAGGGTAAACCTTATCTATGGAACATGTTGAGAGAACAGAAAAAGTTTTCGCGCTTTCCTACAAGCTGATCGGTGTATGATAAGCGAGTGATTAGAACCCTGCCTAAAAGTTAGATTCCATCAGTCAAAAAAACCTCCACTATGTAAAGATATACGTCGCAGTATATATATATATATATATTCACATGATTTTTTTGGTGTCTTTTGGTAGTGAATTTAGGATGGTCTGGATCGGATTTTAATTTTAAATTATTTTCGGAAATTCGAGTCTTAACAATTTCGGACCGAGAAGTTTTTCCTCGAAAAGGTTTATTTTCCTTTATTTTCGAGGAATCACTGTACATGTTATTTATAATTCGCTAATAAATTATAAATAACATGTACAGTGATCTAGACAGAACATAATAAGCCGTCGTGGTCGATTTTGCTTTGATTACCGACTGTTGCCCCACTAAAGGACCTACTCATGGTAGGTTTAGGACGCCCTCCCAGAGGAGCCTCCAGGACCTCCGTCTTCTTCTCCTCGTCCTGCTCGATCACAGCCGTAATAAGCCGTAGCTAATTCTTTATTGTCGAAGGTAGGTTGACAAAAGCTGTTACAACGAGGCTCACTCCCGCTCATCGTCCACGCATCTAGCTCGACAATAACTAGAGAAACACTAACTCCGTCTTGCGTATCTACAGATTGATGGGGCTCCGAGGGTGGCCCACTGGAATCGTTCCGTTCTAGTTCTCACAGACTCTCATATCGGATAACCGCCGCTAGGGGCTTTGATGTTGCCGTGAATATTTTGATCATTTCAAATCAAGGTACCTATTAGACCGTACCTACTCTGGGTCAAAATCAATTCAAATCAGTATAACATGTAAAAGTTCATTATACTCGAAACATTTCCAAAATATGGCGTTTTGAGAGAATTTTTGAGAGAATTGGAGAGCGACTCTGGAAAGCGACTCCCCATTTCTGGTGATTGACCCGTATGCTTAAATGCTAAAATTTTTAATATCGCCTTTTCTGCAACCTTTAGAGGATTCATAACGGATGAAACTTAAAAAATGCACACCCCATGATACAATCCGAAAACTAATAATACTCTGTGTAAGGGATTTATACAGAAATAGAAGGAATTTGAATTTGACATGAAGAAAATTATAACAAATCTTCAGGATTGATAGTTCAAATCGTTCTTGTGAAATATTCTGGTTTGACTGTTGGAATACGTGAGAAAGAAACCGCAGGAACGAAGACCTACCGACCGCGCTACCATCGTATCGTCGTTGATGTTATCTCTTCTTCCAATAAAGTCGCACAAGGCTGCAATTCATAACTTGAGATTTAACGGCTCGTAAAACACATCATTTTATAGCGTGGCATCAAGAGCGGCGGTGATTCGCGAGAGCGGGGGAAGGCCGTGGAGGAAGGAGATGCCTTCGCGCTCAATTATCCTGTTTAGAACGGTAATAGAACGAAGGTTCGAAGTATTGGCACCACCCAGAGAGCCAGGAGTTTGTTCCGAGACGTCTCTGCGCGTCCGTACTTGATATCAAACTGTGACAAATACTGTTTGATGAAATGAAACGTCTGCCATGACGAGGCGCATAGTTTTCCACCGTTTACACAATCGTTACATGACGGCAAGGACACACACGAAAGGGTCATCCACGAACTGCCTTTATCCATTACTAGCCATACAAAGAAGTACCTACCTACCAAACCCGGGTTTCCTATTTATATATTTTAAACATAATATAAAATAATCGCTTCCTTTTCTACAAAAATTCATTAAACATTTTGGACTGAGAATAATAGCTTCCTTTTGTACAAAAATTCGCTAATAACAATAATATTGTTATTAGCGAATTTTCGTAAAAAAGGAAGCTATTATTCTCAGTCCAAAATGTTTAAAACTCGAATTTCCGAAAAATGTTTATACCAAAATCCGTTTCAGACCATCCTGAATCCACTGCCAAAAACACCAGAAATCAAATGTATATTATACCTACATCATCGTTATACTTTCAGAAGGCCATATATTGGGTTCGTCGGGTATCTCACCGTCTTCAACGTCATGAGGATTCATATTGTTCAAGGAGATAGATGAAACGGTGATTGAAGGAGATAGTCGAAACGGTGATTGACAAGAATTAACTGCATTTAATTAGAATGAATCGATATAAGGAAACGTGGGGAAAAAATCTGTCTTAGCAATCGAAAGCCAATCTAAGGGGGGTTTTGGGGAGGTTTACGGTGGGGGGGGGGATATTACCCATAAATTTCAAAAATGAAACAGTCTGACAGGTAACGCCTCATTTTAAAGGTTTTTTTTAAACGCTGAACACGGTGGTGAAGTCAGAATCTCGATATCTTGTCCCGTTCTCGGACTGCAGCACTTTGAAGATGAAGAAACGTGGTTGTTACTTTAGACGTTACTCACGGTTCATCTGCTCTAATCTGATAACGGGATGAGATATCGCAATTCTGATTTCACCATCGTGTTTAGTGTGGAAAAATCTATAAACTGAGGTATAAAACCGAGACAGCTATACAACTAAATTTAAAGACAATTCTTGTTCCTTGGGTATTTTCGAAAAATTTCACTAGTAGTTTCACTAACTGCAGTTATTCGTTTCGCGTGAAATGGAGTCGAACCGTGCCGATTTTGAATTTGGTGTCTGTCTGTCTGGTTGTTTGTCTGTCCTTCAATCACGAAAAACCGGCTCAATGGATCGAACCCTTCTCCCGTATTTAAATGTTTCCGTGATGGTGGAAGGACATAGAGGGGTTAACTTCCGGATCCGATGCATAGGGGTGGGGGTTTATAGGGAAGACGAAATATAACAGAGGTAGATGGACACGCCCCGTTAGCGACGGGCCCGACGGCTATTAATTACTATAAGTAACATCTTGGCATGAGGGATAAGTTGTATAATAGAAGAGTATCAAAAGTTCGAAGGTTTTTCCATGACGTTTTTGTTGTTGTGGGCAAGGACGGGTATGTAGGTCACTAAAACCTGGATATATCTATTGTGGTATTGTCCTTAGTAATTAAAACCCCGCTTGATGGTGTTTTCTCTCACAAAGTGGAGGAGGTTTGCCAGTAACTCCTTATCAGTGAAAGTCCGTCCAGAAAAGCTGGAATGGCGTGGATTCCACAGCAGGGCAGTCGCAGAGGATATGCTGTGCTGTTTCCGCTCCCGCATGTTTTTGCCCTGGCGACACCCCTAGTTTTGAGATGGTGCCTTAGCTACGATGATTTAGAGGCCTTAGATCCCTCAATAACTTCTTTAAGAAGTTTATTAGCCCCTTCGACTGCCACTGACCTGCGGTGCTGCGCCAGAGAGCGGCTCTTTTGTTGTCCTCCCATTTCTTAATTTGTCGAGTGACAAAGCTCATAGTGATTCCGAATTGTGGCTCTGGACCGTGTGGGGTGGGCCCGAGGCCTTCTACGAGTAGGTATATACAGCGAGGCTGCCCCCAATTCCCTCATACCATGGGTTTCTTGCCACATGGAGCCCTTCGGAGGGAGTTCAGGCATTTCCAGGTCAGTTTGAATTTCATGGAGAAAACAGAGATCAGATGGCCTTTAAAGCTGCCTGGCAAAGTATATAGATCATTGTGCCTTTCAGTTTTTTCCTGGCGAATCGACGATTTCCTTCCTACGTTCATACTCGGACGTCAAGTTTTCCAGTGAGCGGTTTTTCATCTTTTTTTCTGTTCTCCCCAATTTTTTCATGAACATCCATTTCTGGAAATGGATGTTTGTGACAGAATTGTGGAGAAAAAAAAGATTCTCTAATGTCAGAAAGATATTATTCCAAAACTCAATTTATTGGCATAGTTGAGTTATTGGCATGATACCAGTTCCTCGTTTTAGTTTGGAATGCTCCCAAAATTCAAATGCGTTCAAGCTCCCATCGTTTTGAGAAATGCACCTGCTGCTCTCAGGTATTCAGGCGAGGTCCCCAGAGCCTATTATAGTCCAGTCAATCTAAGCCGAAAAATCCCAAATAAAAGAAAAAAATATGGGATTTTGTTTTTTTGCGGGAATATGTAGGGGAGGGTCCCCTGATCAAAGTCCAATAAAGTCCCGAGCCGACCCCCCCACTCCATCGTGGTGGGGGGGTCGGCTCGGGACTTTATTGGACTTTGATCAGGGGACCCTCCCTACATATTCCCGCAAAAAAACAAAATCCCATATTTTTTTCCGCTCCAAAGCTTAGATTGACTGGACTATTAGAAGAAAACTTTATTTTCCTGGTTAATATCAGTTACCCTTGAACATGAATCTGTTTTCTGACGAGTATTCATTGTTGAATTTATTTGCTATTGTACGATTTTTAAGTGTAATTTTTATTTAAATTATCCTAAGCTTGTAAAAAGTAGATTTGTGTGTAAAGTAAAGAAGTAAATTAAATGAATATAAGTTGAATTCTGGATAAATTTCACAGGAGGAGAAAAACGAGGAGATAGAAACACTTAATATATACAATTGTAAATGAGAAGAGAAAAACGAGGAGATAGATACACTTAATATATACAATTATTCGGTATTTATGAATTTATCCATTATAACACCGCGAGTGCTTTCTTTTCCACAACCGAACATAAGTTGAATTTTGTATTTATGTTGAGTTACGTGTACCTTATAGGCATAATGTTGTACGCAGCAACCCCCCTTCCACAGCTCCAACCCTAAGGCTTTAAAGTGGAAGGGTAATTTCCATTGTAAACTGTAGTATGTATTACGTACTTCAATTAGAAATAAATACAAGTATCTATCTATCTATCTCCCGTGCGTTCTATGTTTGGTGTAGGCATTTGAACATTTTTGCTCTAAATCCGTATAGTCGCCGTACAGCTGTAAGATGAACGAATCCAAAAGTCTTTACACATTTTGAACACGGGCTCGTCTTTAAAGTCTCGGGGCTAACAGAGCAAATGACTAAACATCCATTTAACCCTCTCCCGCGTCGGAATAATGAGATCGGGTCCATTAAAGGTGAATTATAATGCTGCTCGGGACTCCGACAAAATTACACGCAATATGCGAGTCGGTAGTTGGTGTAACCTCGGGGATAGGACTTGCGGACCTGTCGCCTTCTAAGGACAACTACAAATCCCTCAGTCATCGCAAATATGGTCAAGTTCGGTTTCAACTCTCGACTAAACTTAAAACGACGGATTACTGTTGCGGTAGGATTTTTTTTGCCTTTTCTCTCTCTTCCCCCTTCTCTCCCTTCAACCGAGGACGTCAATTATATCTACTTCAGAGGGAAAAGAAGAAGGTATGCCGAGATCGATTATACCTTTAATCGCGTCCCATTTGTCCTCGACGACGTGAAAGATTGCGAAAGTCATAGCGAGTATCGACCGAGTTGGAGACGGTAAGAAAAAACCAGTTGAAAAAAAAAAAAAAAATCATTCGAATCGACAATCGTCAAACGTCAGCAGAACCGTACAGAACCGCGATATACGACGAATGAGGTGACTCAATGGGAGGGACGGGGTCCGGTAAAGTAGCAGGTTACGCAAACAGGATGCGCGGGAAGCGTCTTGGGTGGTCTCTTGAGAATGATGTCATAATTGTATAGGCCATTCTCGCGGATGGAGTGTAGGATGGGAAGGGGTTCTAGAGAAGGTACCCTCATACTCCACCTCCGACCATCTTCGTATTAAAAGCGGCTATAGAGAGTTCTCCGGCAAAATGCAACATTTCGCTTTGAGAGCCTTTTTTTCCCCGTTTACTAGAGAGAGAGTGAGAGAGAGAGAGAGAGAGAGACGCATCTGCTTTTCTAGAAGAAACCTTTAAAAAACAACACATCAGAGCATTAAACTCGCGCAGTATTGTAGCGGATAACCCAGCGGAACTATGCTCCTTCGGAGACCTCACACGATGATTTTGCATTGTCTAAACTCAATCTCCCCTTCATATCTGGTAACAACTAACTATTTACCGAAATACATCATTTCAATTTAGGCGAAATAACTTTATTTTTCTGTGTTTCTGTGGAAAAACCTTTCATGATAGTACCGCAAAAACAGGCGGTCACAATTATGTAACCGGAGATTATTGTTAGGGAAGGGGATTATAGTTACATACAAAAAAAAAATCAATGTTTAACTGCAATTCTGTTGTTCAACTTGAACATCGCCAAAAAATCGATTAATCGAAAATATCGTCGTTTGCGACAAAAATTCACTACTCACTTCATTCAAATTCTGTCTACACATTTCGTTTTTGAGTAATTCTGATAGTAAGGGGATACGGGATACGGTTTCTTCCTAGTTTAACATCCACGGATTCTATCATCATAAAGTGGACAAAAAAGCTGGAGAAGTAAATATTCAAAGTGCTCCAGATTGAGAACGGAATAAGATATGGCAATTCTGATTTCACCATTGGGTTCAGCGTGAAAACCGCTTTGAAATGAGGTGTCACTTATGAGACTGTTTCATTTTGGGGATTTATGGGTAACCCCTCCCTAAATTTCCCTAAACCCCCCTCAGCTTATAGATTTCTCAATGCTGAACACGACGGTGAAGTCAGAATTGCGATGTCCCATTCCGCTATCAGATAAGAACAGACTAACCACGAAGAACATCTCAAGTATCAACTACGTTTCTTCATCTTCAAAGTGCTTCAGTTTTGGAACGGAAGAAGATATCCAATTCTGATTTCACCGTAGGGTTCAGCGTAAAAAACCCTCTAAAATGAGGTGTCACTTGTGAGACTGTTTCATTTTGGGGATTTATGGGTACCCCCTCCACCACTAAAACTCCCTAAACCCGCTTCAGTTTATAGATTTTTCAATGCTGAGGTGAAACCCAGAGCTTGGGCCCTTGTATACGTAGGTGATTTATGCATGCCTTTGCATGTATTGGATGCCTGGTAGGTGGATGATCCAGGATTGTGGCCGAAAACTGGGCTCCAATCGGATTGGTATTCCACAAGGGAGGGCATTGGGACCTACGAGTATAATACCCGCACTCTTGTGGATTATCTCAGCAGACCTGTCAACAGCTCGAGTTAGATAATTTTCCAACAGATTTTGACTACACGTGGCCTCATCCAATATAGTAAATTGTGGTCGAACCTCGACAAAATTATACCTGGAGGATTATTATTAGCAAAACTTTCCACGGTGATACTCGTAAAAACGTGGAGGCAGGCATTCACCAGTTGGACTCTGCCGCAGCGTGCTTGGAAAGGCTGCTGCACGTCGATGATGGAGTTCAATCAGAGTCTGACTCAAACTCTTGAGCACCTTCTTTAGTTCACGTAGTTAACAGTTCACGCAGGAGATGGAAAATAAAATCATCGCGTGAGCCTCCGTATTGGGTGTCGACGGGTACCGCCTCAAACTCGCTGTTTGGGAAGGAACATTCTCAGCAATTATGCTTAAATCGCCCGTTCGTGAACGGTTCGCGAGCCCCTTCGCAGTAATGTTCAGGCCCTCTCCCATGTAAGTCCTGGAGAGCTCATTTCAAAGGTCCTGATTGTGTGAAGGGCTTAATTTACTTCGCGCCTTCTTTTCTCATCTGACCGCCAACCATTAAAAGGGAACCATAACAAACGCAATGTTCTCGCCCCGACGCTTCTACAGGTTGGGTGATGTACCTACTCGTTTCGTGCACTAACGCGGACGGCAAAACGAGGAATAAAAACAAAGTCTGTGGGCACAGTCCTTCGCAAACTTTTAAAAACCCTAATTAAGAACGTGGCCTGGTTCGGAAATTAGCGGCTGGTGATCAAGGGGCCGTGATAATTTTGTTCTTCTGTACGGCGTTACATTTTTCGGTGTCAGAAATTTTGGATTGTCCTCCAGCCCAAAAAAGAGGTAGAAAAACAACGTGAAGTACAAGGGTACAAATAATTTGAAACTCCCTAAGGTTTTAGATCCTGCGCCTTTTCGATCGACTTCGAGGGGTCTGTCCAGAAATAGTAGATGCTGGTTCAACAAGTGGTGAAAGTTAACATGAAACTATCGCAAGTGTCAAGAGAATGATCGATGCGCCAAGAGACCGCCACTTCGATTCTCCTGTTCCGAGGGCCGTGTGATGGATCGGCTTTAGGTGGCGTCCGATGGAACGACCATAAGCCCATTTTGCCTAATTGTCTAATAGAATCGTCTCTACTAACTCGGATCCGATCCATCATTGATGCAGGAGCCCTCACTAGGGACCTTTTGAGTTTAGACGAGGAATCTCTGCCTTGTGGTATCTTCATCTTATTAGGTTTCCACTTTTTTTTTTTCGTTCTCTCTTTTCGTAAAGAGAAGGACCTCCACGGTGAAGATGTCATACGAAACCGAACGGTAAAAGACTTGACACTGTTTTTGTTGGGGCGTTCAGGTATGCACCGGTTGTTGCGTTGTCCAACCCAGATCATCACTTCTCGTTGGATGCTCTATTCTGAGAATGATTTTCATCTACATCCCGCCGAATGACCCGTGCAACGCGGGGGGCACTACCGTTTGTATCAAAAGCAACAGAAACATACAATTTTTTTGTGGTTGTTGGTCATCTGCCTAAGCATTTGACAAAAACAAAACGCACAGTTTTTGAACGGAAAAATCGCAAGGGGAACCGGTTGCGGGCTTGAAAAATCATTTGGGCATGAATCGTATAAAATCAGGAATGTATGTACACACAAGTTATCAAGCAGCCATATTGAGCAACATATTGTTTCTAGTCCGTCCAAATCTGTTATCCTAGTACATTAATTTAGAGGCAACATTTCGATCTGTGATTCTAGTGCAAAATTTCTCTGTGACATAACGCATGTGACATTACAGTATAATGCACCACCTCCTTGCTGAGACATCCACTCAGATTCAGGGAATTTGAGTGAGATCCACATATTTTCTAGTCACCTTCTACTCTAGGTTTCTTCATCTTACCTGACATCTTCAATTTCCACCATTTCGTTTTGCTGCAGACACATCCTACCTTCATTGCTGGACATTAAGTACCTGATGGTACCTCTACAGTACTTCTACAGGGTGTAAGCGTTAAGGTCGTACAACTAATTTCTGATGAAAAGAGTCCTATAACTTTGTTTTTAACACCGGTTGAAATCCGACTTTTAAGATCTTTTTTGCGTTTTCGACCTCAAGTCACTAAAATTGCCATAAGTCCTTCATTTTTCAGTCAAAATGCGATTACACCGTTGGAAAGAGCGTTTAATTCCCTATCTCTCTAGTGCTGAATAAAACTTTTCAAAGGAGATTCAGAGGTTGAAAAATAAGCTCGAATAGGAATGTACAGTTTTTTCTGCTAAATCAGCCTAACTGAATCTGCTGGTTAATTCTATACTGTAACCCCAAAAGTTGGCTCAAAAGCTCAGGTTATCAACGGTATGATCAAATAATTGTTTACAGTGGACCCACGGTGTAAAATTCTCGACCCCGTGCCAAAAACCGTGGATCTTTCAATAAAAATCTACAAGTAAAATATTTCGCGAAAATCTACGTTTTTACCGTAAAATGAGTTAGGCAGCAATCTTGTTCGCAATCTTTGTCTCGCTGAGTCAAATGATGACACAAGACTTCTCGAATAAGCAGTCAGTGATATTTTGTCCAATTTACTTTTCGAAAATTGTCTCAATTTCTGTTGATTTGTATGGTAATTTCGTTAGACTAGTTAGACCAAGCTAAACATTACAATCGTTGGCAATTAGTTCAATTAAAGACCTTAATGCTTACACCCTTTACATCTGTGATATGACCTCATCACATCTTCAGTGGCCACTATTATGCTAGTTAGGGTTGGGCTTCTCTGCCTCCTCGGCTCAGGGCAGACCGTATGATTTATTCAGAATTCCTCAGGACTGTTCTTGCGTTGCGACGCTGCCAGTTCCTTATCCGTCGAAATGGATGTTGCCGAGACTTGAGGTTCTCAGAACCAAGTCAACTTTAGGGAAAAGCGCCTTTGGAAAAGCGTCTTGCAAGTGTCTGTTGAAGACCAAGGCTCTGCTGGCAGGTTGAATCGTTCAGTTTCTAATTCCACGTATTATGAAACCTAATCCTACCAATTGGTTGACCGAAATTGGTGACATCGATTTTCTTAGCTCTCATTGAAACGTGAGCATCGTTTCCCGTAATGCGAGTACATTTTACGTCTTGATTATTGTTTAGATGAATGATAAATTATTGTCGGTGTATTACGGCTTGTTTGATAAGGTTAGCTCCGGAATAGGAAGCCCAGTCACGGATTTCCTTCTCACAAAAGCGGTGTTTGCGAGCCAACAAAGGGTTAAGAGAGGGGCATAATGGCCAGGAATGGGGGCGGGGTGGTAATTATTAGGTAGCCCAGGGCGTGGCTTGTGGCACCTCTGAGGTGATGAAGTGGTTGGCGTGCTTCATAACGATAAGAAATGGTTCCCAACATCACCCGGTCACCCTCTACATCACCTTTTACAACCCTCAGTTTTTGTTCTATAAGGAAATAACTCTACGGCCCAACGCCCCTCCCTGATAGTCCCCAGGAGTAGGGAAAAGAGTCTAAATTAATTACGCCCGTCCACCCGCAGGCTGGTCCGGCTCCTCGTTGCCGCTATTAGCTTCCACGTAGAATAATCAACTCCTACTGCGAGCTTATTCTAGAGGCCGGGGGTGGAAAATGGGTCTTTGGAAGAAATTAGGGGGAAAACACTGCTGTGGTATACGGCGGCGATGCCGAGGGGGTCCTTGGTATTTGCCTGACATGAGAAACTCGAATTAGTAGCTCCCACAAAGCACCTCAAGATAAGGCGTTGATCGATGAATTTCATTCCGACCAGAATGGCCATTTGGGCTCTTCCGAGGGAAGAGGGATTTATTCTTAATATAGTTTCCTACTCCTAAATAGGACCTTACCATTCAGGGAGCCTTAAAACGCTTCGGAAGTACGACACCATTGGACGAAGTTCTGAGTTGAACGGCTTCAAAACGAAAGTTCATGGTCACCACTAATACCACCCTGTGTGATAAACAATTAAGTCAACAAGCGGTAGAAATGCCACTTAAAAAAAGAAGATTTTCCCCCGCTGAGATTTCAATCACAGAAAAGTCGTAGACTCTTAAATCCTACGTCAATAATTGATCAACTATAATTATTTATTAATAATTATTTATTAATAATTATTGATTCCAATATTATTTCTCAGAAAATAAGGAAGACTTCTGATTTAACCCCTTGGATGTGCCGAAATGAGGTTGCTAAAAATCTCCTTTAAAACCTTCGAAAAGTTTTACCCATTCTGGTGACACATGAGTATGAGACACTCACACCCTCTATTTACCAGTTTGAACCATGTTATTGTTCACTACCTAGTAAACACTCATTAGGTATTTACTGTGCAAATATCGAAATAAGAATTCGCCAAAACTAAGGATGACTCGTGAATATGCCAGACTCACAAGGCACCTGGGTGACACCAGGAGTGTGACATACTCACAAGGTTTTGAAAATCATGACTTACCTTGAGATGGAGAGGCCTTAGCGATGCGGGACCAACGGGATCAAACATGTAGCAGACAAAGGTTACATGTAGCAGACAAAGCAGGAAAGGTTACTCACTGCAATACGATATTCACGATGGTTTGTACATGCAGGGCCGGATTTAAGCATAGGCGGCATAGGCCCGCACCGCAATAAAATTCAAAATATTGATATTTTGGGTGAGTTTTTAAAAAACCCTAGAATCGACGTGAACCCATCTTTGAGAAGCCTGCTTCAAGGTAAACGGGAAAGTTTCGATGAGTATGAGCATAAAGCTATCGAATTAACAGGTCATCTAGAATAATATTCAACTTCATAATATGAAGTTGAATATTATTCTAGACAACCTCATATTATTATTATGAGGTTGAGTCAAAACGTAAACGGAAAACAAATGTACCTTTAGCTCCTCTTGACTGTGTACAAGCTCCGGAAGATGGCCCAACGCCATCTGATGCATTCCGAACCCAAAGCTTCATTACAGTTATAGGTGAATTTGATGGTGCATCGTAGGCTACAAGTATACGAACTTATCTATACGAGGTTTGGGTTCCTTAACAAATTGGACATGCTCTTTAATGGTGCTCTCTAACAGTTAGAGAGCACCATTAGAGAGCATGTCCAGTTATTGATAACGCATTAATATTTTCAGGCCAGAAAATACAGAATTAGCATCATCATTTTGCAACTAATTTTTCAAATTAAAAACCACAGGTGGAGCCTAGGGCCTGTATTTTTTAAATTCAGCCCTGTGTACATGAACCTTTTGATTTCTCCAACCTGAAATCCGAGGGACCAAGGGAACACATTGTGATTCGTATAAGTAATCATGTTGATGGCACATGACATTATTATTACGTAATTTTAAACGTTTGATTATGACATCCGATTAGCGTTGATCAATCTAATGTTTCTTATTGTTTCTGATTTCAGGAAGAAGTAAGTACAGGACAGACCAAACTACGCTGACTAAAGTATGATTTGACCTCGCTATAAGTATTGTTACTCCATTTATGTAGGTATATTCATATACCACACATTATAAATAAATAGGAAATAAATTCAAACGGTGGTTTGCGTTAAAAATCTATATTAACACGACGGTATTAAAACTTTCAATAGTACGAATATTGTTTCCCAATGAATTGAAATACGGAGTAGGATGAGAAAAAGCTTTGTTCCGCAGTCACTATTGGTTTATTATCTTCGATAATGAACCATTGGAATCGCCCAAAGAAAATTTTTTTTTAACCCCCCCCCCCTCAAAATTTGTTGGTTTACGTTTCAAGATACGTAGATTCAGAAAATCTAATAAAAAAACTCTGCAAATTCTTGACACAACGGTTCATTATCTTCCTTGTGCAGATCACCCTTCTGTCTATACCAGACTGTATTGCAAATCGGCACCATACCATATTCTCACCGTACTCATACCATACCATACGAATTTCTTTCCTATCATACCATACTGTATTATACGAAATCATACATGCAATAATATACCATACCATACTCATACCATGTCATACAAACCGAGTGAATATTGAAATGTCATCCATTTCTGACCTATATTTAAAATTTCAAGTATCTAGCACATCATCAAAATTTAATTTGTTTAAACAAATAGGTATTATTTAAACAATTTTACAGACAAGAAACCGAGTGAATATTGCATTGTGATCCAGTTCTGACCTATTTTTAAAATTTCAAGTCAATAGCTCGTCATCAAAATTTAATTTGTATTATTACAAAAAGGTATTATTTAAAAAAATTTTACAGATGAGAAACCGAGTGAATATTGCAATGTGGTCTATCCCCGACTCACGGTTAAAATTTCTAGACTGCAGTTTACCGGGAACATGAAAAAAGGTAGTTTTATTCTAGGCGTCTGGGGGTTGGGTCACATAGCGGCCGTTTTCGACGCGAAAGTTTAGTGTTTTTCCTAAACCTTTGCGCGGTCACTGTGAACGAACGGCTGGTCGCAAAAAAATCCAATTGGTCTTAAAAGATTCGTACTTTTTCAGGTCATTCAAAAGTGAACTAAAAATTACACCGTTTGATGAGAATTTTTAGAGATATGACATTGTCGAAATTTCAAAGTTCGTTTTGAACCCCTTCCCCTTGACCTAGGGTTATGAAAAGTTTCGAGGATCATTGTGGGGCTGGTCCAAACCCAGAAACCAAATTTTGTAATTTTAGCTCAACGCTAACAGGGCAAAGTGGCACGGACGGCGGACGGCGCACAGTGGTCCAAACAGGGAAAACTCTGCAAATTCTTGACACAACGGTTTATTATCTTCCTTGTGCAGATCACCCTTCTGTCTATACCAGACTGTATTGCAAATCGGCACCATACCATATTCTCACCGTACTCATACCATACCATACGAATTTCTTTCCTATCATACCATACTGTATTATACCAAATCATACATACAATAATATACCATACCATACTCATACCATGTCATACAAACCGAGTGAATAATGAAATGTCATCCATTTCAGACCTATATTTAAAATTTCAAGTATCTAGCTCATCATCAACATTTAATTTGTTTAAACAAATAGGTATTATTTAAACAATTTTACAGACAAGAAACCGAGTGAATATTGCATTGTGATCCAGTTCTGACCTATTTTTAAAATTTCAAGTCAATAGCTCATCATCAAAATTTAATTTGTATTATTACAGAAAGGTATTATTTAAACAATTTTACAGATGAGAAACCGAGTAAATATTGCAATGTGGTCTATCCCCGACTCACGGTTAAAATTTCTAGACTGTAGTTTACCGGGAAGATGAAAAAAGGTAGTTTTATTCTGGGCGTCTGGTGGTTGGGTCACATAACGGCCGTTTTCGGCGCGAAAGTTTAGTGTTTTTCGTAAACCTTTGCGCGCTCACTGTGAACGAACAGCTGGTCGCACGAAAATCTAATTGGTCTTAAAAGATTCGTAATTTTTCAGGTCATTCAAAAGTGAACTAAACATTACACGGTTCAGTTAAATATTTGGAGATATGACATTGTCGAAATTTTAAATTTCGTTTTGAACCCCTTCCCCTTGACCTAGGGTTATGAAAAGTTTCGAGGATCATTGTGGGGCTGGTCCAAAACCAGAAACCAAATTTCGTAATTTTAGCTCAACGCTAACTGGGCAAAACGGCGTGGACGGCGGACGGCGTACGGGGGACGGCGTACGGCGTACGGTGTACGGCGTACGGCGTACGGCGGACGGACGGATTTTTTTTTATTCGATTTTCTGAATCTACGTGTCTTGAAACGTAAACCAACAAATTTTGAGGGGGGGTTAAAACAATTTTTTCTTTGGGCGATTCCAATGGTTCATTATCGAAGATAATAAACCAAAAAACCCCGAAAATGAAAGTTACCCAAACCTAATTTTTTCTTTGTTTTTGAATATTCAGATACTTGTGGAACAACGGAACGGAATGTATTTTTTCACAAAATCACAATTTTAATTATTGCATACCATTAAAGTAGTAGTTTCCAAAAGATTGCGGAAAGTAGCGTGTTCTCACCAGCCTAAAAAAATATTTCTACTTGGTGTAAATTAACAGTAAAAAAATTTTTCAGACCTTAGATATGTTTTATGTGTATGTGTGAGTTTAAGAAGTAAAAGTATTTCCATTTCATCAATAATTAAGGAAGAAAATGAATTTCGAAAATTATGCCCCAAAAACCATAGTTTCTGTACATTTGTTGGTCTGTAAAAAAGAAGCGTCATGATGCGTTACGTCCGCAAGGGGTTTATATTGAAGTGTAGAAGGTAAAGACACTGTGGTATAAATTTCATCGCCGGAAACGGCCGGATCTGGTATTTAGAAGATCAAGAGTGCGGAGGTTGATGGCAGGTCAGACTGAGGTATAGGAGAAAGGTAAACAGAAGGTTTGTTCAAACATGATTTCATTATCCTGGCCGATCGCGCGTTCATTCCTATCTTAGTTCACTGTTAACAGCCACTCAGAAACGTGAGAAAAAACTCTGCAAATTCTTGACACAACGGTTCATTATCTTCTTTGTACAGATCACCCTTCTGTCTAGATCACTAGGTCTAAATGTCTAGATCCAAAATGTTAGATTAATTATTATTATCAATTATCAGTAATTATTAACAATTTTATCAAGTACCTAGTGAAAATTATTATAATTTATTGTTAGGTATTAATAATTCGTATTTATTATTAATAATAATCATTATTAATCAATACGATATAATTCTGGGGTTTTTAATACTACGTCGGTAATAATTTTTCTATAAAAGAAGTACCTACCAACAAACATTCGAAATTACCTTCATTTCCGTAGCACGAAACGCACCTCAGAACAACAAACTCGACATCACTTAAGCCATATGATGTTCCAAAGAGCTTGTTAGTATGAAAATGGACCTGTATTTCAACAGTTTGATACACGATGGTGTTGTGAGCTACAATCTTTGAGCCGTCATTGTGAACGAACGGCTGGTCGTACAAAGCTGCGAATGGTCTTAAAAAATTCTACGGAACAAACTCTATCTAAATATGAAATAAAAAACTCTGCAAATTCTAAACACAACGGTTTATTATCTTCCTTGTGCATATCACCCTTCTGTCTATACCAGACTGTATTGCAAATCGGCACCATACCATATTCTCACCGTACTCATACCATACCATACGAATTTCTTTCCTATCATACCATACTGTATTATACCAAATCATACATACAATAATATACCATACCATACTCATACCATGTCATACAAACCGAGGGAATATTGAAATATCATCCATTTCTGACCTATATTTAAAATTTCAAGTATCTAGCTCATCATCAAAATTTAATTTGTTTAAACAAATAGGTATTATTTAAACAATTTTACTGACAAGAAACCGAGTGAATATTGCATTGTGATCCAGTTCTGACCTATTTTTTAAAATTTCAAGTCAATAGCTCATCGTCAAAATTTAATTTGTATTATTAAAAAAAGGTATTATTTAAACTATTTTACAGATGAGAAACCGAGTGAATATTGCAATGTGGTCTATCCCCGACTCACGGTTAAATTTTCTAGACTGTAGTTTACCGGGAAGATGAAAAAAGGTAGTTTTATTCTGGGTGTCTGGGGGTTGGGTCACATAACGGCCGTTTTCGACGCGAAAGTTTAGTGTTTTTCCTAAACCTTTCCGCGGTCACTGTGAGCGAACGGCTGGTCGCACAAACATCCAATTGGTCTTAAAAGATTCGTAATTTTTCAGGTCATTCAAAAGTGAACTAAAAATTACACCGTTTCATGAGAATTTTTAGAGATATGACATTGTCGAAATTTTAAATTTCGTTTTGAACCCCTTCCCCTTGACCTAGGGTTATGAAAAGTTTCGAGGATCATTGTGGGGCTGGTCCAAACCCAGAAACCAAATTTCGTAATTTTAGCTCAACGCTAACTGGGCAAAGTGGCACGGACGGCGGACGGCGGACGGCGTACGGGGGACGGCGTACGGCGTACGGCGTACGGTGTACGGCGTACGGCGTACGGCGGACGGACGGATTTTTTTTTATTCGATTTTCTGAATCTACGTGTCTTGAAACGTAAACCAACAAATTTTGAGGGGGGGTTAAAATTTTTTTTTCTTTGGGCGATTCCAATGGTTCATTATCGAAGATAATAAACCAAAATGAATAGTTTAGCGATTCCATATCGTGTGTTGTGCGAAATGTACTTCCTTCCAATGAACGGTCTCAGTGGTTACAAACCCGGTTTCCAGAGTTACATGGGGAGAAGTTGACACAACTTAATGATGAACTGCGAAGAAGATTCCAATCTAACATTGATAAGAAGATGAGAGAGGTAACCCACAATAAGGCACGTTTTTTAAAAAAAATAGCGATTGGTTACAAAGGGAGTTTCATGTTAATTTTTCAGAACCTCAGCCAACAACTCCTATGGAAGTTGACCGTGGTGGTAGGCCTATGAAAAGCTTTGGTGAGTGTGGGAAGAAGGCTAAACAGTATAAGATACGAGAACTTCAAGATTGTTACCCTCAAGATTTAATAAATGCGGTATCCTCACATACTGAGGAACAGAAGAACTTCTAGGAAGATGTCTCGCGTTGCTACAAATGAAGATGTACTCGTATTTCACCTTATCCTAGTTACTAGTGACCCATTTATCACTCACCTTCGGCCGGTGTATAAATACAAAAAGAAACGGGAGTTGACAAATGAAGTTTCTAATTTACTTTTGAATATAGACAGTACCTACTTAGGACAAACTTATCTATGTGACAAAAACAATTGTAATATTAATAAATCTGTTTTTTCTTGGGCCTCATTGCGCTGATTTTGATTTCATTCGATTAAGTACCTCAAAAAACATAGACACGAGAGATTTCATGCCGCTGACACAATATCTTAATTAGTTATTAGGTTTTTTCCCATTTTTAGCCTTTTCAGACCACTGTGCGGCGTACGGCGTACGGCGTACGGCGTACGACGTGCGGCGTACGGGTGACGGACGGATTTTTTTTTATTCGATTTTCTGAATCTACGTATCTTGAAACGTAAACCAAAACATTTTGAGGGGGGGTTAAAAAAATTTTTTCTTTGGGCGATTCCAATGGTTCATTATCGAAGATAATAAACCAAAATCCGTCCGTCCGCTGTACGCCGTCCGCGCCACTTTGCCCAGTTAGCGTTGAGTTAAAATTACGAAATTCTTTCTATGGGTTTCGACCAACCCCACAATGGTCCTCGAAACTTTTCATAACCCTAGGTCTAGGGGAAGGGGTTCAAAACGAATTTTGAAATTTTGAAAATTTCATATCTCGAAAAATTCATATGGAACGGTGTGTTGGTTTATTATCTTCGATAATGAACCATTGGAATCGCCCAAAGAAAAAATTTTTTTAACCCCCCCTCAAAATTTGTTGGTTTACGTTTAAAGATACGTAGATTCAGAAAATCGAATAAAAAAAAATCCGTCCGTCCGCCGTACGCCGTCCGCCGTACGCCGTCCGCCGTCCGAGGCACTTTGCCCAGTTAGCGTTGAGTTAAAATTACGTTTCAGGACAAAGAAATAAACGGATATCGAAATATACATGTATGAGATTTATTCTACATACCTCCGGGTTCTTGATAGTATCAGAATACACTGAAGTTAATTGAAATATAATCGTAATGAACTTAAGTAGCAGAAGTGAACTTTAGGGAAACTGATCGCAGTCGATGGCAGAGCAGAAGTGAAGTTGAGCCGGAGGTGGCAGCGTACATAGCGCCAACGACGGTTGCGGTGGTTTTAGGAACTAGGTCCACGGCCATCGGTATCCACGGAGTATGTATCACGAGAGAGGACGGATTGATAATCTTGACACTCCCCTCCAAGTCGTCATCTCGATGTCCAGTATCCCGAGCAAGGCAACAAGCTTCCATTCATGACACTCCGTATTCAGCATAGCGTTCTCCGTATTGGTCGCAGCATTCTCCTGGTTCTACATATCAGTCTCCGGGTTGAGCATGGTGGTGATGGAATCGACCAAATCTTCCGACTTAGTCGATTCTAGCTGTTAATATCAAAATAGAATCTGATCAGTGTTTATACAGCATTAAATCTCTGAATTTGACAAACTTAGCATGATTTAATGGCTTAGTTAGAGTATCAGCTATTTGATCATCCGTTGAAATCCATTTAATTTGAATATTTCCATCTCTATGTTCTTGACGCACATATAAATACGACAGTCTAACCATATGTTTTAATGTAGAAGAGTCATCTACTTCTGCTAGTCTAATCGCCGGTTTAGAGTCTTCATAGATAATTGGAATTAAATTTAATCCAATCATTGTTGAACACATGGTCCTGATTGAAGCTAAGTCTCGACACGCAGTACTCATAGCTACAAACTCACTTTCAGCTGAAGAAAGAGCAACATGATTTTGACGTTTTGTGCGCCATACTACCGGATTACCAAATAAGTAGATAATATATCCCGTTGTGGAAAAGCCTCTTTCCGCAGATAATCCAAGAGAAGCATCTACATAACATTCAATGTTATTATTCCCTTTATCAGAAAACAAGAGTCCATAATTTCTAGTTCCTCTAAGATAACGCATGATCCGGATTACAGCTTTCCAATCCTTCAAAGTGAAATTTGACTGACGTCTACTTAACATATTCGTGGCATATGAGATATCCGGTCTAGCACCACCTTGCAAGTAAAGTAGAGAGCCTATTGCTTGTCTAAACGGAATGGAACTAAGATCACAAATTTGATTTTTCTCCTCCTTTTCAATCGATTTATCGAATATCATAGGAGTAGAGACAATTTTATCACTATCAGGATCAAATTTCATCAACATGTTGTCAATATGAGATTTCTGAAGTATCCCTATCGTTCCTTCACTCCGGTTTCTTATAATTTCTAAACCCAGGTATTTTCTAGGTTCCCCGAGATCAACTATAGAAAATTCCTTTTCTAAAACGCATTTAACCTGTTTAAGTTTTTGATTACTATTAGTAGCCAGAAGTATATCATCAACATAGAGTAAAAGAATAGCTATTTTGTCTCCTGATTTCCACATAAACAAACATGGTTGAAATGGGTATGGTTGGAAGTCCATCTCGTTCACAGCTTCTTGAAACCTGATATACCACCTTCTTGGTGATACCTTTAGACCATACAGCGCTCTGTGTACTTCACACACATGTTTAGTCTTAAATTTTTCATCCAGTTGTAAATAATTGTCATAACCATCCGGAATTTCCATATATACCAATTTATCAAGCGAACCATTTAAAAAGGCAGTTTTTACGTCATATTGAACCAAATCCAGGTCATATTTCGCTGCTAAAATTAATAGGAATTTTACATCTGGTAACCTTGCAACAGGAGCATAAATTTCTGATAACTCATAGTTATTATTATCAGCAAATCCTTTGACTACCAGTCTACTACGATACCTTACCGATCCGTCAGCTTCAGATTTCCTCTTATGTACCCACCGGGTTTTCATTACTTTCATTCCTTTGGGCACATCCTTTCTAGAAATGATTTTCCAGGTGTTGCACTTTTCCAGGGCCTGAAATTCTGTATTAATTGCATCTAACCAAAGATCAGCATCAGGTGCTCTTAATGCTTGAGCATAGGTTAAAGGTTCTTCACCAGAATCTTGAAGGAAAAATGTTTTATCTCCTATATCGCCTAAGTCTTCAAAGAATTCACATTCATCATTTTCATGAATAAGCACCGGATTTTGTTTGTTTTCGATGCCCTGTATGGAATCTTCTATCCTAGTTGGTATTTGAATTGAAATGGAATTATCCTCCTGATTAATATTGGTAGTTAGCTCAGAATCCTTGTTACTGGCACCAACATCACTATTAACCTCTACTGTAAATTCCGTTTGACTACCGGGTTCAAGAGCCTTATTTTCATTTTTAGTATAATCACCATAGGTTCGGTTTTCTATAAAATCTACATGTTTTGACCTAACCACCGTTTTATTTTTGTAGTGCAATAGATGGTATCCGGTTTCACCACATTCTAACAAGAATCCTAAGTTTGCTTTGGGTGCAAATTTAGAAGTGGATTGAGTATCCAAGATATAAGCTTCACATCCAAATCGTCTGATATATTTTACCGTAGGGGCATGATTTAATACAAGCTCATAGGGGGTTTTAAAGTTTATCGACCCATTTGGAGTTCTATTATGAATATAGATTACATGTCTCATGGCATAAGGCCAGTAGTGAGTCGGAATACCTGAAGAGATGAGATTGACCCGGATTTTCTCTTCCAATTCTAAATTTTGCCTTTCAGACACGCCGTTTAATTGAGGGGTGTAAGGCTCGCAAGCAGTTAATTTTATATTTTCTCGTTTAAGCAAAGCATTCATTTCACTAGTTTTATATTCTAAACCCCCATCCGTTCTAATTTCTGAAACCTTAGTTTGTGGGCCTTTTAATCTCCTGATTTCTTCTAGACAAGAAAGCAAAGCTAAGTTTACTCTAGTTTTGTTGCCTATTTCGTAAGCAAATACATACCTAGAGGCATCATCCGTAAATGTAACAATATATTTAGCTTGAGACCTATATGCCACCGGTTTTAATGGTCCCAAAAGATCGCTATGCAAACGATGAAATACAATATCTGATCTATGTCTTTTACTAGTGAATGGCTTGCGTTTGGCTTTAGCCATTTTGCAATCAGGACAGTCTAAGATATTAGTATCAAATTTGACTCCTTCCAACTCCGGAATTTGTTTACCCGCTATCTTTAAATATTTTAGAGAAGCATGATTTAGTCTGTAATGCCATCCTAGACCTACATCGTTTCTAAATTGCAAAGATTCATCCTTTTTAAACTTCTTTGGGTCAGAACTCCCCTCTAAACTGAGCCCCGGTTTCTGAATTTTTCTTTTAATTCCGGTTTTGTTTACATCTTTAGTGATTTTATCTACCGTATTTGTTTTCGCCGGATTTTCATCGCTTTCTGACTTGGTCATCAACGAATTTCCTTGCACCAGACTGAGTATCCTTAATTTTTCATCCTGATTTGCATTTATCATAGGAAGCGAAAAGGACAACCACCAAAAACGTCCATCAAAACTACCGGTTTTTAGAATGTCCCCTGAACTCGGATCTATAATTTCTAATTTATTTTTATCAAATTTCGCACTTAATCCTTTTTGCATTTGTTTCCTAATAGAAAATAGATTTTCTACTAGTTCAGGTGCATACAGCACACCTCTTAAAATCCCAAATTTCTTTAGTTCATCGTTATAATATATTATATCACCTGATTGTCTAATGATTAAGTCCGATTCCTTACTACTATTTGCACACGATATCCTGATTTCATTATGCAAATTTACTAAATTAGAAAATACCTTCTTATCCTTAACTATGTGTTCAGTAGCACCACTATCAGCTATAAACCTTAATTGAGGTAATTTACCATCCAACAATGACATCTCCGAGCCCCAAGAATGCATTGCTGAGGGCGTTTCCTCGGAATTAGGCCTGGGTACAGCAATGGCAGCCATCGTATTTTCGTCATCGTCATTATCATCATCGGATTCTTGTGCTGCATAATGAGCTCCGTCTGAGGTTGTTTTACTCCGGGTTTTTGAAACAACACTCCTCAATCTGTTCTGTGCTGGAGTCCTAGAGCGAGCTTTAGAGGTTAGGCGGTCAGTTTCCGAGGATTTGGTCAAGTTTTTTTTCTGTTTAATCTGAACGTGTCTTTTGTGAGGGGGAGTATACACGTTAGAACCAGCCTTGTGTCTCCGGATATCTTTAGTGCGACTGGTTAAGGGTTCAGTGCAACTCGCAGACAGATGTCCAAAGTTTCCGCAGTTATAGCACATCTTCTCCGTATTCCTGCAAGTTTTACTAGTGTGACCCTTAATACCACAGGTGTAACAGGTAAGGTCAATAGGTTTCCAGTTTTTGTTTTTGGAAGGTTCACCGGATTTCCAATTTGCTTTTCTCTTGAAAGTTTGCTTTCTTGAACTGGTTCCGATCATAGCACTACCTTGATTGCCAGCCCTTTCTCTTCTATTATTCTCCATGATCATGTCGAATTTTCTATGTATTCTGTCGAATATGTCACGGGTTTTTAATAGCGAGCCATCTAACAGAGCATCTTCAGCAATTCGTGGGCACGTCTCAGAAATAGCATTCACTAAGTTTCTCCGGATTGTCTTCTCGGTCAATTCAGCTTCAGGACATCTCCTGATATCCGTGACGAGTCGCTCGAATCTGTTCTGGAACTCTAATGCCGTTTCCGTCTCCGGGTTGAATCTAATATTCATTAGTTCAATTTGCAGGGCATGCTCCTTGGCTTGTGATGGAGGATCTACCGTATTTTCAATTATCCTCATGGCTGCTAAGGGTTCGGTTTCATCGTTGATCAGTGCCTGTAGTCCCTCATTGACATTGGACATGATGTAAGCCAAAATCAAGCTTTTCATCTGGTGCAGTTCCCTTTTCGTGTAGCAATCCGGAACTTCCGCTTGAGGATCGAGCAGGAAAGAACAGTCGTTACTTTCAAGGTCTAGCATAACTCTTCGCTTCCACACTACTACAGAGCCTTCATTAAGGGGATTATGACCGGGTTTCAGATTCAGCATTGGTGGTCTATAATCATCTTGAGCGTACCTTCGTCTGGGTTTTTGCACGTTCACACTGTCCCTGTTCGTATCCGTTCTTGAAATAGATGGCACACCTTCGGTCTGATTAGGATTAACACCGGATTCCGTATTTGAGACCTCGTCAGTGACCATTATTTCATCGCCGTGAGTACGACACACCGGGTTGGTTAGCGTGGACGCCAAAGCGTTAATCCTTAAAATGGACTCCTCAGAAACCTGCCGTATTTGATCCTTGATTTTATCAAATTTGCTTGCGTATTCCTTTTCAACCTCCCGCCTAACCACTTCACTCCTCTTTTGGATCTCCTCCTCCACGATTCTCCTTATTTCGTCAGAGTTCATTTTTCTCTGAAACAGATAATGTTACAGCACCAGATTAAGTCTATATTTTGCTCCTTGTTAAATGTAGTTCTACCTTAATCCGTAATAAACGAATCTTAAAAGACACCGAACTAAAATGACTCCGTGAGTTTAATACTCGTTGACATATCGTTAAATTACATTCTTACTTAAGCACCGCGCACGCCTTATTCTCTCCGAAATACTATTTTTGTCCCCAGGTCTGGAATTCGCTCACCTTGCGTCCCGAATCGTGATTTTTCGGGTTTTTAGTGTATAAAACACTGAGTGAGGTTGCAGTTACGGGGATGTTCGATCCGCCCCGCTATCCATGTCTGTATCCGTTCTCATAGAGATACCTTACCAGACATAGACGCGCTGTGCGTCGGTAACAGGGCCTGAACAACTAGCTTACACCTCAGCGACACGCACACACATAAATAAATTATGCTATGACTATCCCGCTGGTAAAACCCAATGTGAAAAATGCACGATTCATTACATGTTTCATCTCAGAGACTAATTCCAACCTATATCTTATTTCAAACTTTATTCGAAAACTCCGGGTTTGTTAAATTTAAATAAATCGGATTTTAGTTTCTTAAATCTCATTATTTATTAGCTTCTGCATTCAGCCGGGTTACTTCTGCTTGCCATCTGCGATACTTTAACTTTCCTGATTCTGCAACATCATACTGTTATTAATTTAAATACTTTACTTCTCTAAATTCACACACCACACTGGGGACGTGAGCAAATTCCGACCTCGTTAGGTCCCTAGGCTTTCATGCAGAATAGTGTCTCGTGTTTGCGACCGGTTTACCAGTAGAAAGAGGCACACCGCATTAATTCCGAACTAATGTCAGCACTCCGGGTTAATACCAAGCTAGATATTTATCGAGTGGGTTTTCTTTTTTTTCAACTTATAAATACCGTAACTTAGCACCTTAGTTAATTTAAATGTATCAAGGTAACACTCCCGCCGTATTCAGCCAACAATGTAAACAAAACATTCACCGAACTCACTATTTTGAACAGGAATCAACCGTGATCATCTGTTTTGTCTTCATGACATCCTTGTTACTACCGGTATAATTTTCTTACATGCACGAAATACACCACATATTAAAAGGAAAAGTCAGTAGTTCCACCTTATTGCAAAGAAAAGGTTCAATAATAATTCTAGCTATCAGTGGAAAATCAATTTGTTGTGATAACGAACAACAATCGATAATGCTGATAGAATGTTACTTTGATACTATAATTTCGATCGATTAATCGATTCTTCGTTGAATATTCGAATCCGGGTTTTATCATGAGCCGTTTTATCCGTATTCCCCACTTCGATAACTGTAACCTACCTTAATATCGATTTACATACATCGATCTTCTCTTTCTACCGACGCTCTAACGCATTTCTTTTTATGCGCCTCCTTACTAATTTTTCTCGAGATGGAATAGTTATCACCCGCACTCTCCGAAATTTAAGAGCGATTTTCATCGATAAAACTGAGTTTTTCATCGTTATATCCTGCTAGACTTACGGACCATCGACTTGACTCGGGAAGCACACTCAGTTAAATATTGCATCATCCTTTTTTGAAGCAAAATGTCCGCCGCCATTTTCCTCCTGATTTATGAAGCTCTCACCTGCATTTTCTCCGTTGTGCTTCCCGTCCGGATTACAGAGAAGAAAACTAGTATACTTCTCTAACTATTCCATAAAAACTATAACAACGAGCTTCCAGTTGTTATTTCCTGATTCGCACCGGATTCTCGAGAAAAATCACGAGCACTATTTCTCTGCATGGGACGGCTCACCCGTTCGCCGGCCCACCTATGTTAACATTTCAGGACAAAGAAATAAACGGATATCGAAATATACATGTATGAGATTTATTCTACATACCTCCGGGTTCTTGATAGTATCAGAATACACTGAAGTTAATTGAAATATAATCGTAATGAACTTAAGTAGCAGAAGTGAACTTTAGGGAAACTGATCGCAGTCGATGGCAGAGCAGAAGTGAAGTTGAGCCGGAGGTGGCAGCGTACATAGCGCCAACGACGGTTGCGGTGGTTTTAGGAACTAGGTCCACGGCCATCGGTATCCACGGAGTATGTATCACGAGAGAGGACGGATTGATAATCTTGACATTACGAAATTTGGTTTCTGGGTTTGGACCAGCCCCACAATGATCCACGAAACTTTTCATAACCCTAGGTCAAGGGGAAGGGGTTCAAAACGAATTTTGAAATTTTGAAAATTCCAAAACTCGAAAAATTCATATAGAACGGTATGTTTTTATTGCATATTTAGATAGAGTTTGTTCCGTAGAATTTTTTAAGACCATCCGCAGCTTTGTGCGACCAGCCGTTCGTTCACAGTGAGCGCGCAAAGGTTTAGGAAAAACACTAATCTTTCGCGTCGAAAACGGCCGTTATGTGACCCAACCCTCAGACGCCAGAATAAAACTACCTTTTGTCATCTTCCCGGTAAACTACAGTCTAGAAATTTTAACCGTGAGTCGGGGATAGACCACATTGCAATATTTACTCGGTTTCTCATCTGTAAAATTGTTTAAATAATACCTTTTTGTAATAATACAAATTAAATTTTGATGATGAGCTATTGACTTGAAATTTTAAAAATAGGTCAGAACTGGATCACAGAACTGGATTCAGTCGGTTTCTTGTCTGTAAAATTGTTAAAATAATACCTATTTGTTTAAACAAATTAAATTTTGATGATGAGCTAGATACTTGAAATTTTAAATATAGGTCAGAAATGGATGACATTCCAATATTCACTCGGTTTGTATGACATGGTATGAGTATGGTATGGTATATTATTGTATGTATGATTTGGTATAATACAGTATGGTATGATAGGAAAGAAATTCGTATGGTATGGTATGAGTACGGTGAGAATATGGTATGGTGCCGATTTGCAATACAGTCTGGTATAGACAGAAGGGTGATCTGCACAAGGAAGATAATAAACCGTTGTGTCAAGAATTTGCAAGAGTTTTTATTTCATATTCAGATAGAGTTTGTTCCGTAGAATTTTTTAAGAACATCCGCAGCTTTGTACGACCAGCCGTTCGTTCACAATGACGGCTCAAAGATTGTGCCTCACAACACGATCGTGAATCAAACTGTTGAAATACAGGTCCATTTTCATACTAACAAGCTCTTTGGAACATCATATGGCTTAAGTGATGTCGAGTTTTTTGTTCTGAGGTGCGTTTCGTGCTACGGAAATGAAGGTAATTTCGAATGTTTGTTGGTAGGTACTTCTTTTATAGAAAAATAATTTTTCTATAAAATAATTATTATTACCGACGTAGTATTTAAAACCCCAGAATTATATCGTATTAATTAATCATAATTAATAATAATTATTATTAATAATAAATACGAATTATTAATACCTAACAATAAATTACAATAATTTTCACTAGGTACTTGATAAAATTGTTAATAAAATTAATTTTATAAAACTAATTTTAGTGATAATTGATAATAATAATTAATCTAACATTTAGGATTTAGACATTTGGACCTAGTGATCTAGACAGAAGGGTGATCTGTACAAAGAAGATAATGAACCGTTGTGTCAAGAATTTGCAGAGTTTTTGGCGTTGTTTTCGGCATGAGCGCACCAGGTTAAGCGTGGGTCGAGCTTCACGCCGAGATACGTGGAACAGTTGGACCGCCTCAATGGTTCCCCGTCCATAGAAAGAGAGACCGCGTGTTTCGAATGTTTGTTGGTAGGTACTTCTTTTATAGAAAAATTATTACCGACGTAGTATTAAAAACCCCAGAATTATATCGTATTAATTAATCATAATTAATAATAATTATTATTAATAATAATTATTATTAATAATAAATACGAATGATTAATACCTAACAATAAATTATAATAATTTTCACTAGGTACTTGATAAAATTATTAATAATTAGTGATAATTCATAATAATAATTAATCTAACATTTAGGATCTAGACATTTAGACCTAGTGATCTAGACAGAAGGGTGATCTGTACAAAGAAGATAATGAACCGTTGTGTCAAGAATTTGCAGAGTTTTGTTTCTGTTCAACGTGAAGTTTCTACCAGAGATTATGACACTTTCACAAAGTGACGCCCACGGTGTCCTTTGCTGCCATAAATTCGTGGATCGGATGAATTCGTGAGTTTGTGGATTTTTTTGGGAACTGCTGGAATTTTCCATTTCCCCCACTATTCTGCAGAATATGGTAGAATAGATATCGTCGCTGTAGTTTTTTTTTCGTTCCTTATTTTCCAACCCGATCCAATGAATCTGTCGCCTCCAGAATAGTTGTTGTTGTCGGTGTCAAGTTTTTTTTTTTTTTTTAATGGGCTCAAATAAATTATAGGTTTGGATTATAGATTTGGATATAGGTGAATCAGTTTATATTATGTAAATGTGTTCTTTAACATTTTTTTTAAATAAAGACAAACATTTGCCAAGGTGGCTGTTAGCATTTATAAGATTGCATTTGGGTATATGAGCAATCTGATGCCCGTTGAGGCTCTCATATCAACATTTAAACAAATTCCCTTAGTAATCATTCAAGATGAATAGAGAACAAACTATCGAGTAATGTGGAAATAATACCCTTATGTTCTGTTGTACCACCAAGTCATTCACCAGTTGTATTTTCCATTGCTGTATTTCAGTTTGTTTACCATAACCAGCTGGTTGAAATAACTGTGTTTCATACCATAGGCCTGATTAAGACCAAAATCTACGGTTAAAACCAGTCAATAGATTCTTGCACTACACCCCTCGATTTTTACTGCTGTTTCATGACATTTGGGTGATTTCCTCATGCCCTCGGATAATGTAGGTTGTTACGTGTTGGTCTGTAATAAGGAACAAACAGGGTCGCGATTGGGTTGATAATGGTTCATTGGTGCACGTAGGGCAGAACCAAACACGTCGCCAAATCGTGATAGTGCAGTGACTCGTACGGTAATGGAAACGGTGGAGTGGTTGAATTCCACATGTTCGTTACAATCATAACTAGTCATCGAATCTCGCAATATTCACCTACGACGATCCGCGAAATCCTCGCGTTCCTTCAAGACAGCTGCAAAGGCTCCCATTCCCCATGTTAAAAAGATATTTAAATCCACCGAGGGAACGAAGGCCCACACGCCTCGACGGCGGAAAACGATTCTAACAACAACTATAACTAGTGTAGACACTTGCCACTTGCTGTTTGTGTGGTCCCCAAATTACTTAGTCTTTCTCCCATCATTCTTATCCCCATTCAATCGATCTTTCCTCCTTCCCCTGATGTCTAACGTCTCGAATCCCGTTTTATTTAACGCAAGCGCGCCCTACGGTGGGTATCTCTTTTTTTAATCTAATGTAAATACGGAGGATGCTGAAACTAACTGAATGCATGTAACTAACTACCTGGTGGGTGGGCAGAATACTTTCCTCATACCACTAAGTGGATTCTAATTAATTAATTTTTTGTCTCCAAGATTGATTAATTACAGCCTGTACTTGGATTAATCTTCAACCGAATATAATTTTGGGTGATATATGACCTATATAAAGCACTTTAATACTTAATTTTTATTTAAAACTTTTCCACCACAATTTAAACACCATTACTTTAAATGGAAATTTGTTTTTATTTCTATGCGGAAAACGAAATTTCCAAAGGAAATGAACACATGCGAACTTGATCAACACCAAATGGATAGAAAAGTCAGTCTAAGTGGTTCATAATAAATTCGAAGGTCTGTTGGTTGCAGTTGGTAGTATGGTACAGGAACATGTTCATGGTACGAAGAAGTTATTGCCCTAACTAGTGCTACGCAACCACTGTGACCCAAAGAAGGTGTTTGGTAAGTACCGAGTGTCGAATCCTTAAAACCTATCAACTACCTACTCATGAAGTAGTCCATTTTCTTTTCAAATTCACTTGCTTATCCAAGGTTTATTGAAAAAAAGGTAAATTAAAAAAAGGTTAAATTTGTAGTAGAAAATGTTTGACTAAAAGGTAAAATACCAAGTACATTACATCTCAAGAAATTGAGCTTTGAGTAAGGTGTCAATTACAAGGAAGGGGGCTGTGTAAACATCAGAAAGCGTAACCATGTGCGTGAGCTTGAATGGGAATTATGTTTGTGCGTACGCAGAAACTAATTTCATACCGATCGCAATGAAACCAATAGAGACCCCAACTGTTTCAATTAAGTACGAATATTCTGGGGTTTTCGAGCGTTTCACGGATTTAATGATGGGAATTTCAAAGGAATTCACATAATAATATTATGTAATAATATCACACAGCCCCAAAATCAAAAAATACAGATTATACATATAGTTATGAGTGTACCTTTTGGATGTGTACCTTTTGAAGGTCAGCTGCCGATGACAAAATTGCGCATCTATGTTGCCATACTGGTCTGATAAGATAGATACATCAGTAGGCAGTGATCTATGAACCACAATACGTTAAAATAATTTTGAGTACGTTAATAATTAATATTCCTATAGAAAATTATTTGAAAGTGCTGGTCCTCTTCTTAAAAAGATCCACGTACGTGCTCCTTAAAAACATTTCCATGCGCGTGCTCCTTCTAGCGAAGCTTAGCGTCCAAAGTCATTCCAAGGTAGCAGTGTCAGCATTTGGGAAGATTCGGGAGTTTATTTCTACAGGTATTGGGCTCACTTGCCTGTAAAGCTAATGTGTGTTGACTTTGCTTCGTTGAGTTTTATTCTCTTTTTTTTTTGTCCAACGACGGATACGGTTCACGGATTCCTGTAGTTTTCTCGAGTCTTCCTCAACTGTGGGACCAACTGCCAGGATTGCTGTGTCATCTGTGAACGTCGTTGTCAAAGCTTCTGTTGGTTTTGGGAGATCCCTAGTGTATTATACTATAATAGTAGATAGAGTACGGTACCCTGAGGAACTCCTGCTTTTATATCCCGAAATCTGGAGTATTCTTTTTCGTGTTTTACCCTGAAATGCCTTTCCGTTAGATAAGATACTAAAATCCTGTAATACTGTGTATATAGCTACATAGCTCCCTACTTGGCCTAGCAGTTATGTACTATGAACAAAAAAGTTAGATATATAAACGAAATTTAGAAGAATCAGGCACTCCCCATACGGGCTTAGTCAACCAGATCATCAACATCAGCTTAAATCAAACTTGAATAATAAACAGGCGTAAATTCGGTCCAGTTTCGTTGGAAAGACGAGACCGTCGCTGATCTAGTGGCCGACTCCATAAGACCGGTAGAGCTGATCATCCGCCCACCTTCTGGACAAAGAAATTGCATACAGAGAATAAGAAACATTTGTCGCGTTCCACGTATGATACTAAAAACCAAAGAAAAAAAACGACGCTGGCGCCATCGGAAACAGTCACTGAATAAAGCGTATTTTTAGCGTGAAAGAGAGAGAATCATCAATCACTCCTGAGAAGAATAGGATTTTATGATGATTTCCGATGTGGGAGGTTGGACGCTTCTTTTATTGAAACGGCAGTACCCTAAGGATTGAATTAAAGGACAACTCTGTCGTTGGGGCTCACGCAAAGTTAGTCGAAGCCTTCGCTGAAATTTATCAAGCGTGGAGATATATCACGAATAGTCTGCCGGCTTCATGGAAACGAACGGATCTCACGCAAGCAACTAACGTTGTAACAAGACTTACGACTCTCCTGTAGTTAAGTGTCTTCTTCAACCGGGTCTAATCTCGAAATTATACAGAGGAACTTCATTTAAATCCTAATTGTGTGGTGTGCGCGTGTTCTAATTTTGCAGGTAAACCAGGGATTGTGCACTTACTGAAGTATTCACTTATTGTGTGGCTAAACACAATAAATAGATTCATCTATCAGGAGGAGTAGCGATTTAAGTTGATGTTCATTTATTCTCAGGCGAAAGACTGAAGATTGGATTAGTTCTGTAAATTGCCACTACAGCAACAATCAAAAGGGTCAGAACAGTAGGTAATAATTAGAAAAGGGGGTTTACACTGCGATACGATTTCTGCTGCTACAATACTCTACTATTAAGTATACTGCTATTAAGTATATGTACTTAATTTGTATCTTTACATTTATAGAAAACGCAAATCTCGAGGTATTTGGTCCCCAATTTCGCCTGATATTTGTATCTTTCAAATTTCTATAAAACCCAAATCTAGGGGTATTTGGAACCAAATGATGTCTGTTATTTTTACCTTACAATTTTCTATAAATCCAAATCTAGGGGAATTTGGAACCCAATTTTGCAGGATATTAACCTTCCGCAGTAGCTGGACGTCCACTTCATTGAAATTCGTTTTCAGAACTCGTTAATTTTGTGATTTGGTTAATTTTCTTATTTCTTTCTTCGTTCCGCTTGAAGTTGAAATCTATTTGTGCAAAGTTGAAGTCCATTTGTCAAAAGATTAAATTTATCTGTCAATAGTTGAAATGTATTTGTCGAAAGTTGAAATCTATTTGTCGAAGGTTTAAATTTATCTGTCAAAAGTTTAAATATATTTGTCAAAAGTTTAACTTAATGTGTCAGTACTATAAATAGCTCGGTATGGAGAAAAAAAGGTAGTATGCCATAATATGGCATAATATTCCAACAACTAAAAATGTATCATAAATATTATTTATGATACATTTTATATAGGTATTAAAAAAATATTTAAATGAAGAAAATTGCAATTTATTGACAAATATGCAACGGATTATACATTACAATAGAATTAAGATTTTTTTCTAAATGTGACATTATGAGATACCTACATTTTCAATAGTTGAATATTGATAGAAAATATAGATACCTAAAGAAATTGAAATTGGATTGAAAGAATTGGAATAAAATCACGATTTTGTTATTATTTCAATTTAATTCACCAAAGGCTATTATCAGTATCCTTGAGGAAAAGCAGCTTATTGGCCAGCTCCGATGTTAACCGGTTTCTTTGGTCCCTGAGAACAAAGCCGGCCTACAAAGCTTCTTTTTCGTTTTTCCAATCTCCAATTGTGAGCAGGTGTGTGCGTGCTTTCTCCACATTTGCCTTCCGCCTTCAACAATATTGTCACAGTAGGCAGTGCTAAGTATATAATTGTCACAGTTTTATATAGTGGTTGATACTTGAGATGTTTTTCATGGACATGATGTTCTTTAATGGAGACATTTTACATAAAACCATTTATTCTTCGAAAACTCGCTCTTATATCCCTGCTGCATGACTGTGGATTTTGTACACTTTGTATTTATTCATTTCTGAGCTGTTTACAGGTAATGTAATATCATTATGAATTGAAATATTTCTGGTGACAAGGCTAATAGTCTCGGCTTTGAAAAAACCGATATATCGTAGGAAAAATATCGATATCCGATATATTGGGCTCGTGCAATATCGATAAAAAATTATCGATATTTTGATGGACAATATCGATAAAAAACTCTGCAAATTCTTGACACAACGGTTCATTATCTTCTTTGTACAGATCACCCTTCTGTCTAGATCACTAGGTCTAAATGTCTAGATCCTAAATGTTAGATTAATTATTATTATCAATTATCATTAATTATTATCAATTTTATCAAGTACCTAATGAAAATTATTATAATTTATTGTTAGGTATTAATAATTTGTATTTATTATTAATAATAATAATTATTAATTATGATTAATTAATACGATATAATTCTGGGGTTTTTAATACTACGTCGGTAATAATTTTTCTATAAAAGAAGTAAGTAACTACCAACAAACATTCGAAACAATTGTTGTGAAATTTGCTCCTCAAAAGTTCGGCGAAAAACACGGTTTGTAGTCCGCGATTGAACCCAAAGTTTCGAGGACCATTGTGGGGCTGGTCGAAACCCATAAAAAAAATTTCGTAATTTTAACTCAACGCTAACTGGGCAAAGTGGCGCGGACGGCGTACGGCGTACGGCGGACGGCGTACGGCGGACGGACGGATTTTTTTTTATTCGATTTTCTGAATCTACGTATCTTGAAACGTAAACCAACAAATTTTGAGGGGGGGTTAAAAAATTTTTTTCTTTGGGCGATTCCAATGGTTCATTATCGAAGATAATAAACCAAAAACAAACTCGACATCACTTAAGCCATATGATGTTCCAAAAGGCTTGTTAGTATGAAAATGGACCTGTATTTCAACAGTTTGATTCACGATCGTGTTGTGAGGCACAATCTTTGAGCCGTCATTGTGAACGAACGGCTGGTCGTACAGAGCTGCGGATGGTCTTAAAAAATTCTACGGAACAAACTCTATCTAAATATGAAATAAAAAACATACCGTTCCATATGAATTTTTCGAGATATGAAATTTTCAAAATTTCAAAATTCGTTTTGAACCCCTTCCCCTTGACCTAGGGTTATGAAAAGTTTCGAGGACCATTGTGGGGTTGGTCGAAACCCATGAAAAAAATTTCGTAATTTTAACTCAACGCTAACTGGGCAAAGTGGCGCGGACGGCGGACGGTGTACGGCGTACGGCGGACGGCGGACGGACGGATTTTTTTTTATTCGATTTTCTGAATCTACGTATCTTGAAACGTAAACCGACAAATTTTGAGGGGGGGTTAAAAAAATTTTTTCTTTGGGCGATTCCAATGGTTCATTATCGAAGATAATAAACCAAAATTATCGATATTTCGATGGACAATATCGATAATATCGATACAAATAACAGGCATCATTGAGTTCCAAGCACCCCCAGTAGGGATGGGTATCGATATAATATATTATATATTATAGATATATTATATCGATACCCATCCCTACTAGGGGTGCTTGGAACCCAATGATGCCTGTTATTTGTATCTCATAATTTTTAGGTAACCCAAATCTGGAGGTATTCGGAACCCAGAGACGCTACCAATTATCTGATGTACACTCACCCATGGTGAAAGGACCACCTTTCACCATGCACTCACCTGTTAAGCTGTGGTCCCACGGATTCCCAATTCTCTGGCACCTACTTAACATTGAATGCGACCTTTTAATTGTTTGTTTCAGGTCCGAGGACAAAAAGAACGAAGAAAAAAGACAAAGCAGAGGACAAAAGACCGCGAACCGCTTTTAGTGGTGAACAACTTGCACGGCTGAAGACTGAATTTAATGTTAACAGGTTGGTTTGAATGGAATAAATAAATAACTATTTTTATCCTCAATCAATCAATCAGTTTATTCACAATATTGCCTGGTAGGCTAATTTTATCCTGAAGCCAATATTTCTTATTCGGATTGCATGGTCTCTATACCGGCAAGGAGGTGTAGGTACTGTGTAGGAAACTGTAGGTTTTACTGGACGCAATTCTGATCTGAGCTGATTTTGGCTTCTCATTGGAGCCCGCAGCTGACTTGATAAAATTGGGTCCCGCATTAAAATTGATGATCGTATTAACTAATTTAGTGGTGCTTATTAGCAGCACTTTAGGGCTTCTCTTACTATTACCTACGTCCGAAGGTCGATAACTTTATGTTTTGTCAAAGCCAAATCCGCTCTGGCAGTTAAACTGAGATTATATAGTTGGAAAAATCGAAATCTATGGACGCGGGAGCGTCCCGCCCGCCAAGAAAACCGAAGCCCTGAAAACCGAAGCGACTGAGATTACGCGACGGAACAAGTTCGGTTTTTCACCCACCCGTAGCTCGGCCCCCTGTTGATTTTTTGTACATCAAATCTTTAGGTGCACGTGAGGACGGAAACCAAATTTCAACTCTCAGGCCCATCAGGTGACAGGGGTATAACAGTTTTAAAATCGCTATTTTTTACGTTTTTCGTGTTCTTCTTCTTCTTTTTGTTCATTGACGGGGCTACAGCCCAGCAGAAAAACGGACCGAGCTGAAATTTTACTCACACGTTTGTTATCATCCAAGGGAGTGCCATTTATCCCCCTCCTCTCATTTGCCCCCCAATTAGGGGGTGAAAGAGTAGTTTTAAGGCATTTCAAACGGTCATAACTGCTTCAAAATTGGAGCTATTTCAGATTTTCTTCTTCAGTTTTGTTTAGCTAACTTTGCTCTTCAATTTGAATTGAAAATGAGCTTCCTAAGAAGAAAAACAAAAGAGTTATGATGCTTTTCTTTTTTCAACGATAACCGCCGTAAAAATTAATTGAAACTGGTGCGGTTGATCCTAAAATGTCCGTTGAGTCGTCTAGTATATGCTCAATAATTTTGATCGTTCTGCAAACTTTCTTTAATTCTCTTCCACATCAATTACCTATAATGATTTTCAACAACAAAAATTTGCAAAACTCCCAAGGAACTCTCAACAATTTTTCAAAAAAACATTGAAATTCAATTTTTTTTTCGAATTCAAAACATTTTTGAACTGTTTGATGTTTTGAATTTTTAACCATCATCATATTAAGAAAGTACCACTGTACCAATGCAAAAAGATGTGATATCCCCCCAAAAACAACTCGATGCTTCGCACCTCGCTGTTGAGGGTGCATATAGAAACCTGATCCTCCCACCCCTAACCACCACCACCACCAATGTTTTTCCTGTTCCCTGTCTTCTTCCCACAACCCCACTTTCACCCTCAGTCCCACTTCGGATTAACCGAATATGTTTCCTCTTTTGCACCTGCAGGGAGCATTTCGCTTCTTTCAATGCTGTTGGCGGGAGCTTTTTGCCAGATGAACAAGCCTGAATCGGAGCATAACTTCACTGTAGTTGTACCACCACTGATTACTCGTGACCACCAGTAGTACTTGTATAATTCTTAGACGCCTTGCTTTTGCGATGTCAGTCAGCCTGAAATGGCTCATCACTTTGCTGTTGTACCAGCACTAAGTTCTCATCACCACCACTACTACCTGTATCATCTAATTTTCAGAAGCGTTGCAAAACTATTTGTACCACCGTCCATTGTGCCGTATTCCTCGCCAAGTAAACCTCCTCTCCACGTCTCTTCCTCATAGTGACATTCCTTCCACGCCCCTCTCTTCTAAACGAACTATACTCGTCCGTCATCTGTGCTCGGTCCCTCTCGACGACCCCAGTGCCTAGTGTGTGTCGGGAGTATCCCTGTGTACTCTATGCATTTACCATTCTCTGTATTACATTACTTCTACATATTCTGTACTTGGGCTCGCCCCGTATACTCTAAATAAATAAATAAATAAAAGCTCCCGCCATCAACATTGAAAGAAGCGAAAAGCTCCCTGCAACAGAGGGAACATATGAGGTGAAACCGACGGGGACTGAGGGTGAAAGGGGGGTTGTGGGAAGAAGACAGGGAACAGGAAAACATTGGTGGTGGTGGTTAGGGGTAATAGGATCAGGTTTCTATATGAACATTCAACAGCGTGGTGCGAAGCATCGAGCATCCTATATACGTGGCTGGCGGGCAAAATGGATATCATTCCTTCTTGCGGCTGAGGTGGTTTTTTGGCGGGCCAGTTTTTACAACGGAGTTGTTTTTGGGGGTTGAAATATACCTTCATGAACAGTAAGATGAACATTGAGTCAACTTTTCATGTTTACTAAAGGGTTAACTATTGCAATTTTCTTTCTCATTTTGAGATGCGAGCGAAGCAATAAAGTTTTAGATCGATCGGACAAGTATAAATGGCGTCTCATCGCATTTGAAGTTTGAAGAAACTGCAAAGTTTTAGAAAAATGTTCAGTTTTTCTTTTGTAACTCGAGTACCCTTGGAGATATAAACCTTTAATTGATCTCATTCTGTAGACAATTTAATAGCAAACAACTTTAGCAAACAACTTTTATTCCAACACCATTTTTGCTAAACCCAACAGAATCGAGGTTATTAAGAATTCTGTCAGTTTATTAAGAATTCTGTCGTGATCTTTTCAAGAAAATGTGACTTTTACGCATACTCCATACAATGCCACGAAAGTCCATTGAATCGTATTCTAAATCTTCCCCTATCTGGAAATACGATGTTAGAATGCATTGCACACTCAACAGGTGCGAAGCAGGATGTACGCGGCATGATGGCAATACTGGAACAATGGACATCAATACTTTTTGCGGCGGGTCAGTTTTCACAACAGAGTTGTTTTTGGGGGATTTGTACAACCTCTCAAGAGATATGAACAGCTCTTTCAAGTTTATTTTCCCGTTTACAATGTTGATTGGAACAAATTTCCTTGTTCGCAGGTACCTGACGGAACGAAGGAGACAAACTCTAGCGGCGGAACTCGGGCTGAACGAAGCGCAAATCAAAATCTGGTTTCAAAACAAGAGGGCGAAAATCAAAAAAGCCACCGGCACGCGGAACCCACTCGCTCTCCAATTGATGGCCCAAGGCCTCTACAACCACTCGACGGTTCAGACAAAAGACGAAGAACAGCCCTCATAACTTTATTTTTATTTTTTTAACAAATGTATCAAAACCGTTCGTTCAAATGTCAGGTGTAGCTGAGATTCGCCAGGCGCCGCAGGTTTTGTAAACTTAGGGCCGATTTTTATAGTTTGCGAAGTTCATGAGGCAATAACAGATTGAGGAGTGTATGCATCAATTCCCGTATGACTGCTGGGTGATTAATGAAAATCAATTATTCCTCTTTTTTCCACTGCTCAAGGTTTCTGCGGTAAGAGGTTTTAGAAAAAAATGCAAGAGAAAAAAAAAATCGCTAAATAGCACGAAATAATTATTATTGGCCGCAATAAGTAAATAATAATAAAACACCGACTTTTGCGCAATAGATTTGTTTAAGGTCCACAAGTGTTAAATATTCATTAGTCGCCCATTCCCTAGTAAGGTAGCTTTGTCTGCCTAAAAAGCCAGGGATTGAAAAATGCCTAATATGTTACCTTACAAATAACTATATGCTAGCGGCCAGATAAATGAAATTGATTAACCAGCTCTTATGAAATGAATTTGATTTGCATCAAAACCCTGAGAACATGGCTGGTGACTGGAATATTAAATATTGTTCGATTCTGTTGCCCGGGCACGATGTCTATGACAACAATTCTGAGGATGCTAGTCACCTATTTTGGTTCATTTTCATTCAGTTCGCCTCTTTTATTAGCGAATATCAACAAGTCAAAACATTAAAAGACCTTCTGGACTGTTTCAGTGATGGAATTGACGACGACAGGTCAATAGTTTCGTGTTTATTTATAAACAATATATTTTTCACTCTTTATTCAATCGGAAGGGTACTGCTGACGGTGGCACAATCAGTTCAAACCTCATACTATTCGTATTAGCGTTATTGTATGTCTAGAAAACACAATAAACTGGGATACAACACAGTCTTGCAGCCCGTTGCTCAACTCAACTTCCAAAATTTTCTCTTCGTAACTGATTCAAATATTTTCAGTATTCAAAATAAAATGAACCAAAATCAAGAAATATCTCTGTACCTTAAGGACTACCGACATCAAACTCGATGAAGTCGTGGAAACCCATTCACAATGTTAAAATACTGAGTTTTGAAACTTGTGAACTTCCACTAAAACCACAATCCATCATTTACCATTAATTAATGTCCTAAGGCAATTCCCTGTAGTATGGAGTGGGTTTTAAGACTATAAAACGAATAAAAGAGCTTGAAAAGGGTTTTAGGGGCAATAAGGGTGATTCCGCCTTTGCGATTCGTCTGAATGCAGTTGGTCTGACGGAGAGTTTGTTGAGTTGTTCAATTTCCGCTCAAAGGGGGACACGACGGTTGTATTTGAAAAATATGAAATAATTGATAGTGATGGTTTTGATAAATGTTTGAATGATGAAATCCCTACTATTGGGTATTTCCCTGTTATTGCGTTAATTTCTGCAACAAATTGGTTTTTTTTTTAATCATCAAGGCCTTTTCCCTTCCCCTTTGCCGGCTCTTCTTTCACTCCGCCAGCCAATCACAACCTCCTGTCACTTTCGGCAGAACACTACATCACAATCCCCTTACGCACTTTTAGTCATCGTTCGACCGAAATCGTCATAACAGCGTCTAGCGTTTTCAGTGGGAATGTACAATTTTTCTCACAAGTGTTCTTACAATAATTGTGAGAATAATTACAATAATTGTAAATTATTTTTTCGTACCCAACTCAAATGCGTTCGCATTTACGGCCCTGAAAGCCCATTCGCCTTACAATAATCGCTGTGCGTCCCATACACATGAACTATCTTAGTACCACTCACACCATGATTGATTGATAATGTTATTGATTTTGACCATACTATTTGTGTATAACGAGTCTGTAAATATCTGCTAACTGTACAAAGGAATTCACTAGGTAACGAGCAGTTCATATTATACATGTTTACCTGTATATTACCTAACTACAATAGTCTAATGTCGATCATAAATCCCAATATCTCCCACATTTCCCAATATCTTGTAGAGAGAGAATTAAGATTAACTTGGTAGTTAATCAGCATATTGTGATAATTGAAAAAAAAAAAACATTTTTTTCAATATTTAATTCGGCTAAGATTGTTTTATATGTATATGTTTTATACATTAATGTTTTATACATTAATGTTTTATATGTTAATTTTGTAGGTCACTTCCAACCGTATTATTTGATCATTGAAAAAGGTTAGTAGGTACGGACTGTAGTGATTATAATGGGAAAACATGCATGTGACGGAATTTGGCATTAAATGGAAATGGAAATTTTCCAACCTCTGAATTGGGGTTTCAACCTTTGAGGAAATTTATGCGTTCAGATTGTTATATCAGGGAAGTTCGTTCTTTGGGTCATCCTGAATGACTCTTGGAAAGGCTCTCGGTATAACGTTTTAGTTGAAATATACCTACATAACATGTGAATAAACAGGCAAGTTACCCATTCCTGTCACCATGTTTATCATACGCATTAAAATGATGCAGTGCACATTATGTGAAATCTGACGAGAACTCATGTTTCTGGTACCGCATTGAGTACCTACATGTAAAAGCGTGTATTTAGAACTGAGTGAGATATATCACGATTTACGTCGTGCGTTTGTATATTGTATTGTAAGTAAAACGTTTATTTGCAATTGAGACCTTACGATCTTTTTTATTCTCCCAAAAACACGTAAATAGTGAAAAACTACAGGTTGGGTTTGTACGAGATACTACAGTTAAATGACTCGCTCGACTTTGCCCAAAAAACCTCGACTCATACGAGCGAATTTTCGAAGAAAATGTAGCTATTGTTCTCGGTCCAAAATGTTTAAAACTCGAATTTTTGAAAAAATTTCATACCAAAATCAGTTTCAGACCATCCTGAATCCGCTGCCAAAAGGCACCAAAAATTATATGTATATCGTCGTGAAGTCGGAATAATTCCAATTATTGCGGTATCATATTTCGTTCTCAAACTTTAGTACTTTGAAGATGAAGAAACGTGGTTGAACCTTGATATATTCTTCATGGTTAATCTAATCTGATGACGGAATGCTATATCGCAATTCTGACTTCACCATCGTGTTCAGCGAAGAAATGTCCAAAAGCTGAGGGGGTTTGGGGGAATGGGGGGGGGGGGGGGGGAGTTCATCCGAAAAATGAAAGTCTGACAAATGACACCTGATTTTAAAGGTTTTTACACTTTTACACGCTGAATAGGATCGTAAAGTCAGGATTGCGATACCTAATTTCGTTCGCAAACTTGAGTACTTTTAAGACGAAATTTCTTTTCAGTTTCACACTGCAACAAGTTGTTTCTAATTTTTTCTAGCTGAGATGGTAAAGTTTAGAAAAACCACATTTTTGTAAACGATGGATCATTTTAGACATTTCATTTTATTTTTCAAAGCCATTGGAGCAAAGTCGAGTCAAGTTAAACCATCGTCAGTAACAGTATAGTTTTTTTTACTGACGATGGTTTAATTGCCAAAACCGGTCTAACAGTGTACTCATATTTCAGTGGAAATTGACGATTTTTTCAAATACTCTTGTTTTTCTTGACATAGAAGGGTTCACTCCCGGATCCAAAGCATAGGGGTGGGGGTTTATAGGGAAGCCGAACGGCCTTTTAAATGATTTCTTCAATTGGTTTATAGACTCAAAAGTGGGAATTTGGTATACAAGAGCCAAAAGCTTAATGCATCGTTCAAAATGAGGTATTTTCATATGAAAATACCTAGTAGTTATAAGTTATTTTAAGAGGGTAAAGGTTCAGATTGGACATTCCGGTAAGAATCCGTAGGAATGGGAGTTTCGTCGAGTCCGATGTTTCTATTTAAGTAAGTACTTTAAAACTCTGTTACAACGGAGGCTGATTCGTCGTTCGGGAGGAGCAAACACTCGAAAGGACACAAGAAGCGAAACCCTCGAGGGCCGAGAGATGCATCGAGAAGAGATACAGTCATAGTTGTGGAAGATCAATGTAAATGTTGACTTTGTCAAACGACTCGGTCCCCGCGACCCCCCAACCTCCTGCCACGTCTTCAACGTTTCCCCTTTTCTTTTGCTCTCTCTCACCCGGAGGACGGGTCCGTCGTGTGTGGTCCGCCGTCCGCCTCGTCCATCTTCCGCATCTGGACGGTGGAAATCATTGCCGAGTCCGACTTAACGATCTCATCAAAACTCTTTCGTCGTTAAGAGGGGGATATGGGCGGTCATGATATGTTGCGGAATCGTAAATCGAAAAGACTCCATTTTTTGTTCTGTGTGTTTTGGATCAATCGGCTGCACGCGTTGGGCTCTGCCGCACGGAACTAGAGAGGAGGCTTCGTCTACGATTTGGCACTTGTCGCGCTTTGTAGGGTTTTGTAGTTCAATTACAACACGATGATTTTCGGTAAAAACGCAAATATATGTATGTTGTATATGGCGAAAACGAAATGGCGATATTTACGAAGCAAATGAGATGATTGGATGATATATATACAAGATGGGGTTGCTTGCAACCAATGAAAACGACACGAACGCGTTGTGATCCTCGGAAAGATCGCAAAGACGATATTCGAGTACAAAATATACGGAAACTGAATGGCGGGTGAAACAATGTTTGAAGGAAAAAGAAAGAAAAATTGGTCACTTGGTACACGTAGTCAAATGACATAGAATACTGGTTTGATATGAGCTTGCCTCAAATAACGGAACAAAATTTGCATTTAATGCAACAGTAGTTGGCAGTAAGAATTGAGTCAGATATATATCGGGATATGATGGTAGGATTTGGAGGTTTTAAAATAATTGTGAGATGGGGTGGTAAATCAGAAAACAGTTTCTTTGGAGGTGAACAACGAAAAAGTATATTATTCCTCCTCGGTCACAATACGAATGCCTTTCAAGCCGACCCAGCTCCTAATATAAGGGGTAGTACCTCGTCTCTGATTGGTTGAAAAAAAGACTGACCTCATCATAACGTCACTTTGCACCAATAGGAATCCACCACGTGGCAGGTAGTTTTCCCTTCAGGCCAACACTCTAGGAAGTCATGACAAAGGAAAGGCTTCCGAAAACTATTTGCTTGTGGGGTATGAATCATCCTCCAAATCCTACCATCATATCCCGATACGGCCAGACTGACCTTTCACGGTCCCACGTGAAAACAGAATTCAGAGAAGAAAGGGTATGTACTACAATAGGTAACATTAGAGAGACGCAGGTAATGTTTGTTGAAGTTACAGTAAGTAGTTTCACAATTCGTATGAACCTACCTAAGGAGCTGGTTTCCCTAGTTTCACAATGCTACGCGAGAGTTAATTTGAATGGGGCAAAAAAAAAGATGTAGCTTTAAGGGGAAAGTGGACGACAAGTGTGCGAGAGAGAGAGAAGACACCAAAAGTTTATGCAAAATATTTCAACAGCCGGTTGAGCGATTTTCAATCTGAAAAAAGTTATGTTCATAGTTTTCCTAAACGAAATGCTGCATCAAAAAAAAATTTGAAAAAAAATTCAAATTCAAATTTTAGAAAAATAATTTTGGACAATTTTAAATTTAAAAAAAAAACTTGGTTCTAGCCCCATTTTTGAGACTTTCCTGATTTCAAATTTCCAAGAACCAAAATTCTGCGATGAATAGCACGATCGTAAAACGAAAAATAAGAGTCAGTGATAGCAGCTGCCGTGTCCTCTTTTAGACAGTGGATCTGCTGCGTCAATCACTCATAGGAAAGGTGATGAGTCCGAGATTCGTCCAACATTGTTGACATTTCCAATGGAACCTTTGAGGTAGAGGAGACTATTATTAGACCAGTCAAATCGTAAGTACACAAATAAGGCCTAAAATCGCAAATGAACGGCTAGGTCTGATTTGTTGGTATGTTGTTTGGGACTGTTAGGGAAGTCCAAATCCAATTTCGCAGGAATGGAAACCTGGCGCTTCTTTCGTAGCACCCGAAAAACCTCGAAATTTATGCCCTTACTCTGGGTTTTTCGCTATAACTTTGAAACGATGCGTTTTTCGCGAATTGCTACCACGGACTTATTTACAGGAGATAAGATTTGCTACACAATGAGACCAAGTGCAGTTCTGTGGGGTCAATAGTTACTGAGATACAGCCTTTCAAAAATTGCTAATTTTTCAAAAAGTGAAATTTTAAGTTTTGGTCAACTTTGGACCTACAAATCATGGAAAAGACGTATTCTATGAAGGACGTTATACCGATAGATGTTGTAGCAAATTTAATTAGCTTTGAGTAAAAATAGTTGAGAAGTACAACGCCTTCCCATGACCCTCTCGGATTCGCCTGCGTCCGTGCTTTTTCCCGTTCTATTCGTTATAGCTCATCAGCCACTGACCCTACGCTGTCGAGGTGGTCATTTTCGGATTCCTCATAAAATTTGGCTTCAGAATAACCTGGCATGTCCAGTTTGCACCCCACATGAGACCCTAGCAGGGAGGGGAATGACAAGTCAGTGGAAACGTCACTTTAGGCATATGAGAAAAATTAGTCCTGACAAGTCCTGAAATTAGTGACTTTGACGGCGTGTAGCTCCGAAACGAAACGTCGCACGGAGTTGCGGTTTGTTTTGCTGGTTTGAGCGCTTTCTTCTCGACGACTATGAACCAACAAAATACCCCTAAAAAAATATTTTCCCAGTTTCCCCAAGATTTGAATATTTTGTGACAAAGTTAGGTTATTTTTGGATGTTTTCCAGAAACGTTTCGTTTTAGCTCAAATTGGAGGCCATATTCGTGTTCCTTGATACATTTTACCCCCGAAACCAATTTTCAGCCAAAAGACAAATAGTTGCTGAGAAATAAATAATTTCCCACAAATAGCCCCAACAAGTTTGGTTTCCCCTAGCTCAGCCAATAAATTTTTTTGGGATCTTTTGGGATCTAATATTTTGGCTTTTCACTCATAGATGAAGTCTGATAGTAAATTTATCCAGCTTGAGAAAAAGCAATTTGGGATCGGACCAATAATTTCGGAATTACGGCAAAAAATGTGCCAAAAAAACTTGGATTTCACAATATTACGCGGTATTTAGCGTACAGGCATGAGCATATTACGGGACTTGATCAAAATGTCATATATTAGGTTTGATGGTAAATTTAAAAAGCTTGTAGATGGAAAAAAGGAATTTTGAATCGGACAAACTTTTAGCGTTATAGCGAAAAAAAGGCAACATAGGTAATAGGTAAAACAGGAAGAACATAGGGGTGAAGAACAGGAAGAAATTTATTACAAGAAGAAATTATTACAAGAAATTATTACAAGAAGAAATTTATCACAGTATAATTATGCCCTCGCACCTAGCATTCACTCAAAGGCATAGACCTGCACCTCCTCTGGTCCACAATTTCGGGCAGAATTGCCGTTTGGAAAAAATTGAGGAGTTTTGGGAACATGCGCTCTTCCGAAAAATTCCCATACGAATAGGCGCGAATACGAGTGATGCAAGTTGAAATGACTGAATGAGCAAACTACGGATGATCGGAGATGGGAGGTTCGAGACCGCGAAGGGTGGGGGGCTGCTTTGTGTAGATACGCGAGGACTTTGCCCATTTGATGCTATTGTAGGGTTATCTTTTCCACGGAGAGAGACGGATGGAGAGAGGAGTGGTTCAAGAGAACGGATTGACAGAATGGCTACCGAGGAAAGCGAGCGTGGTGACCTTGAGAGCCGAACTGGGGTCTGCAGTCATTCTATTTTCCTTCAAAACCAACATTACCATTTTTCGTTTTACGTCTTGTTTATTTGCTCAATCATTGCAATGATGCTCTCAAAACCCATCCAGTCACATTGGGAAGGGGGCTTGCACCGGCTTTTTCCAAATTTCAACCTCTACACCTCAAAATTTTCAAATTTTCCAATTTTAAATTTGAATAAAAATTATTTGAATTGTTGCAGCAACTTGTAGGGGCGTATGAAGGCAAACTGCGTTTCCCAAACTGTTATAAATTGGATGGTTCCAAAATGAGACTGCAAATACTTTTGATGCGTCAGTAACGCCATCTCTTATCCCAGAATCACACTTCCCCCTTAAAGGCACACGAGAACTTGTGTTCGATTTTGCAGAGTAAACCCCACAAAATCTCGACAGAATCATGAAACGTTAAAGCCAATCAAAACAAACCCCATTATAGACAAATGTTCGGCTGAACCTATCGGCTTGTCATATGAGAAGAAAAACATGTATGAAATATTGTTGATAAAGATGTTAGTAAAAAAATTATGTACAATAGTGGTAAATTATAAGTTTTTGAAAAGTTAATTGAAAACGTACAGAATTGTTGAATAGAAATTAAAAGTGAATTATTTACAATATTGAGAAATTGAAACTTTAGCACGCGGTAGTTAGAACTTGGAGACACATTCAAGAATTGAAGGAAAATTCAAGTGCTTTTCGAGGATGGTTACTTGTTGCCTGAAACAGTGTGCCAGCAGTTAAGCACATAAAGAGAGAAAAAAAAAACATTAGATGATGTCATGAAAGAATGAATAAATAAAACAATAATATGGGCGTGGGTTCGAATCCCACTTCTGATATCGGTTTTAAAATAATTGTGAGATGGGGTGGTAAATCAGAAAACAGTTTCTTTGGAGGTGAACAACGAAAAAGTATATTATTCCTCCTCGGTCACAATACGAATGCCTTTCAAGCCGACCCAGCTCCTAATGTAAGGGGTAGTACCTCGTCTCTGATTGGTTGAAAAAAAGACTGACCTCATCATAACGTCACTTTGCACCAATAGGAATCCACGTGGCAGGTAGTTTTCCCTTCAGGCCAACACTCTAGGAAGTCATGACAAAGGAAAGGCTTCCGAAAACTATTTGCTTGTGGGGTATGAATCATCCTCCAAATCCTACCATCATATCCCGATATATACAAATTATCTCATGAGGAGTCACCGAAACTGTCAACCTAGCATCGGGACTTCCAAGAAGATCCACGCATCCCAGAACCGTGGGAAAGCAACCTCAGCAGAAATAGCGCTGACCAACATCCCGGACCGAGCCTACAAATATCCCCTCCATCGCAGGAAGACGTCACTCTCGCCCTGGACTCTCTCACAGTTAGGACTTACTCGTCCACTTGATCCCTTGCTCTCTGTATATTCATTGTATAAAAAATAAAGTGTTTTTTAAAAAATCAAGACCCCACATTCGTGAAGTCTTTGGCGCAGTCGGTAGGACATCTCCCGGAATTGACCAATCGAGGAATCCGGAGCCGTTTCAACGACTTTTGAGGTGTCCCAGCTAATGCCGGAATCAACCCATCGAGGGAACCAGCATTCGCACTGAAGAAACCTACGAGTCTTCACTTCACGGAACGGAATCAACCAATTGAGGAGCAAGGACAACCAACCGTGGCAACTACAGAAGGCAGCAGACTCGATGAAAACCGTACTAGCAGTCCTGTAAGTCCTTCTACCTTCAATTTTACAAAAGAGACGTTTGGACACTTGTCCAAGAAATGTGCACTTTCAGACAAGCCCACAGTGAAGATGCATTTAAATTCTACGAGAGGCTAAATAAGCAACTGAATTTAGCCATTTCTTACGTTCAGGTCAGAGTGGAATTAGACCCAGTTACAGTAATCCCATTCATTAAGAAACTAGGACTTAGGTGCCTATTAAAAGGATTCAATGAACCACTAGGTTCACTAATGCGGACTAAAAATCCGTCCAGTATGGGTGCAGCCGCAAGCATTTTAATAAATGACTTCCAATACTTACCGTCGTATAGGCAAGCTAACGTACCGCACAAATCTCAAACGATTCCACAAAATTCGATGAGGAAAACGGAAATCGTAAACCATAGCTTTGACAGAGGAAGGAGGACCTTTCCCTCGCAACACAATCCACATCCACAACCTACTCAACAACAGAAACCACGTACTTTGCCGCCACCCCAACACATCAAAAAACCGATCGTTCAACAAGGGAATTTCAAACCCAAGTTCAATCAAAATCAGGGGAATTTTAAACCAAGTTACAATCAACCCACACCGATGAGTGCTAGGACCACTCGAACCACTTACCCGATGAACACGATGCAAGGTGACACAGGAGAAGAATACATTGATCCAGATGGTATTGATCATAATGACTTTGACAATTCACAGGAATATCAATATCAGGAAGATTCACAAGAGAATCCACAGGAGGATTCTCAAGACCAGTCTTTTTTAGACAAAGGAGGAGAGTATTTCAACTCTCCATAGCGGGAGGAAATTTGTTACCTTATGTCATTTCAGAGGTTAAAGGACTAAAAATATTATTGGATACTGGGAGTACACGTAGTTTTATAAAAAATGAAGTCAGTAATGAACTATTCAAAACATATACACAGAACTGTAAATTTAAGGTTGTTACTCCTCACGGAGAAACAGAAGGCACACAGTGCATAAAACTGCCAATATCCAAAATATTTAGAACCAGTTCCGAATTAGAAAGCGAATTTCATTTATTCGATTTTCATAACGAATTTGATATGTTACTAGGAACGGACTTAATGAGGAAGCTAAAAGCGAGGGTTGATCTGAATAAGAACATTTTGTCATTCGAAACTAAGAATTTACCCATTTACTTTCATGATTGTAACAATGCAGATACGCTGATGCTCTATCCAGAATTCAGTTAAATCAAGTACAAACAGACCGGAAACCGACTGAATCAATAATTGTGAACATTGACGATCAAGAAGACAACTGTACTGTCCATTCTAATGAAGAAGGAAATGACTCAGTAGAAATTCCTATCAAAGAAACCGCAATAAATCACTGCAAAAACCAAGTTATAGTAAAAATCAGACAATCAAACACAACGAACCCCAGAGTAGAAAGAAAAACAGTACACGAAGACAGAAATATCATTGAAGTAATATTTTCAGAAACCAATCTCGAAAGCCAAATAGTAGAATTTATTAAAGAGTACATTATCCCAAATAAATCATACGGAATCTATTTCGAGACGGACATTTATCAAATTTTTGCTAAAACTCTACTGATGTATTTCAAAAATGGAAAAATTAAAATAGTCAAGCATAACAAGAAATTATTAGATGTAGAAAATAGAGACCAGCAAATCGAAATACTGAATTACTACCATAAAGGAGTCAATAATCACCGAGGAATAGAAGAGACCTATGAAGAAATAAAAAGACACTATTTTTGGCCAAACCTGAAAACGAACATTCAATAGTGACTTGTTAAAAGAACTTCTAACCTTACACAAAATTACAATTCACTTCACAAGCACACAAAGCCCCAATTCTAACTCAACCATCGAGAGATTTCATTCTACTATAATTGAACACTTGAGATTGTTAAGTAATAATAATAGTTACAAGAAAGATCCAATTCAGACCAGAATGAAATTTGCACTTTTAGCTTATAACAATTCAATTCATCAGACCACCAAGCTAACACCATTCGAAATTATCAACGGTCACATTGAGAACAAACCTCCAATAGAAATAGAATGCGAAGAAAGAACAGTAAACGACTACACAACTAACCACAAACAGAAAGTAAAAGTTCTATACGATATAATCTTAAATAGGTCCCAACGAAAGAAAGAGGAAACATTGGAAAAAATAAACAAGAACAGAGAAATAATACCAGATATACCGGAGGAAGTTTACATCAAAACCAGGCAAATTCAGGACAAAACAAAAGGTAAATACATTAAGGAGAAAATAGTCAATAAAAACGAAGACACTGGAACATTCCAAATAGAACCCAGACACCATAACCAGAAAACGAAAATTCACCCTACTAACATCAAAAGACCTAGAAAAATCATAGAGCAAATCTCAAAAGATATAGAGGACGCATTAAGCATTAGCAATGACCCTTTAGGTATTGTAACAAAGAAATTCAATATGACAGTAAGAAGACAGGATATCCAAACATTGAAACCCTCCAGTTGGTTAAATGATGTAATAATAAATTTCTACCTCAAACTCATTCTAGAACGAAATAACAAGAACCCTACATTGCCAAATATTCACTCATTCGACACATTTTTGTACGTATCACTAAAAGCAGGTGGTTATCCCAGAGTTAAAAACTACGCGAGAAAAATAAATATTTTCGAGAAAGACATAATACTATTCCCTATTTTCGAAAATAGTCATTGGAGATTGGTGATAGTAAAACCAAAACACAGAAAAATCCAATATTATGACTCACTTCATAAAGACGGTACTCAAATCATGAAGTTAATCCAACAATTTCTAAATGAAGAATATAAAAGCAGAGTCGGAACACCAGTGTTATCAGAGGAATGGGAAATGACCAATGTCAATGACATACCGAGACAAGACAACAGCGATGATTGCGGAGTATTCTTGTGTAAATACGCAGAAACCATAACTAGCAATCGTGAACTACCTAACAGAATAGACACAGCCGAACACAGAATGACTATGATCAGGGAAATACTGACTGGACAACTGCAAACTGACTCAGAATAATGTTTTACAGGACGATTACAGTCGCCAGCCAAGGAATCGGAATTAAAAACCTACAAGGAACGGGTGGGATACTCCCTATCCAACTTGAAGGAACATTCATCGAAAACTCCGAACACTCTTTAGTCCACCAATTTGATTTAACAACATTATATACACAACTTTTAGCTTTAAGCAATAATTATGCCAATTATTCATGTAACGTAGGTAGAAATAAGAAATTACGTGATGAAGTCGATGAATACTTATCTGTATTTGATCATACTTACGAAAGAGTATTAACTAAATTCAAAAATCTTGTTCCCCATTTAACCAAAACAGTAACCAGTAATAACAAAAGACCCAAAAGGGGATTAATAAATGGAGTTGGGACAATAATCAAAACCATAACTGGAAATCTGGATGAAGAAGATAGATTGAGATACGAAAACATAATAAAGAATCTAAAACAGAAAGACACTGCTCTAGAAAATCAAATCAAACACCAATACACCATCATAGAACGTGTCATGGTAGAATATAATAAAACTATAGAAAATTTGAATTTTAATAATAAACAACTCAGAATAAAATTAGAGTCAATCAACCAGCTTTTGAATCCCATAACCTCAACAACAACAGTCCTGAAAGAAATGATTAATCACATGCAACTAATACTGAATATTATCGATCATCAGATAAGCGAAATAGAAACAGCGTACACATTCTGTAAAATGGGAAAATTACATCCTAGCATCATATCCACAGAAGTATTAGAAGCTGAAATTCAAAGAATAACTAATAAAACAGTACCCAACACATTTAAAGTAGTCGATCATTTCTTAGAGTACGAGACACTCATTTCTACTAATTGTATGTGGCTAGATAATAACATTGTATTTTTATTATCTCTTCCATTGTATAATTCGGAAGAATACATTACTTATACTTTACGTCCTATTCCCTTATTACGAAATGGCACTTATGTTACAATTATGCCACAATATAATTATTATTTGTATTGCAAGGGTAACAAGCAGATATATGGGCTGAAAAACCAATGTCAGAAGATCAGCGACAAATTCTATTGTAATTGGGATTCGTTATCAAGAGATGTAGCCAAATGTGAAGAAAACATTTTAACTAGGAATAAAGTTGATAACTGCACTTTTACAAAAATCTCCATGGCTAAACCAATAATTGAGAAAGTCAGGGAAATAAATCAGATATTAATAATCACTTTAAAGGCAGAACAGTTTGAAATCAAAGACGAAACCAAAACAGAAATTATAGAACTAAACGGTTCATACCTCATAGACGCTCAGAACGAAGAAGTCTATTTAAACCACTCCATTCTGAATAGTCGAGGAACCTCATGGGGAAAACCTATTTTCCTTCAAATTTCAGATAGTAAATTCCCGCAAATCCCTATTATCAATAATACTTTCCATCTGGAAGACTATAATACTTTTGTACAAGACATTCCAACTTGGCACCATTTCGATAACGACCCAAGGGAAGAACCATGGCTACCATACCATACCTATGTATCATATTTCTTGTTTGTTGGAATCATCATATTTGTTACATGGCCTAGGGTGAAACAAATTTATTCAATTGTTAATGCCAAACGATTGAGTTCCAGACAACCCCAAGTAGTACTTGAAGAAGTACCTACATCGTCGGAGCCGAGAGCTTCAAACGTAATTCCCATCCCCGTTAATTACGTTCTCCGATCTTGAGGGGGAGGAATTATCTCATGAGGAGTCACCGAAACTGTCAACCTAGCATCGGGACTTCCAAGAAGATCCACGCATCCCAGAACCGTGGGAAAGCAACCTCAGCAGAAATAGCGCTGACCAACATCCCGGACCGAGCCTACAAATATCCCCTCCATCGCAGGAAGACGTCACTCTCGCCCTGGACTCTCTCACAGTTAGGACTTACTCGTCCACTTGATCCCTTGCTCTCTGTATATTCATTGTATAAAAAATAAAGTGTTTTTTAAAAAATCAAGACCCCACATTCGTGAAGTCTTTTACATATATAGTAAAAACTGACTGGGGGAGGGATACAAAATGGGGCCCCTGGCATGCGAAGAAAAAATGAAACCTCTGGGTTTTTCCCAAAGGGGAACGACCTGGGAAGCCGATTGATGGGAAGCCAATAAAAGGGTTTACTACACGAGGGATGACGAGACAACAACTGATTTTGGAAAGTGGGGTTTTTTTCGTGGGTTTTTCCCAAGGTACGGTACGGTGATACGCCAGGAGATTAGAGAGCTAGTTAGTTCTAGGTAGGATTTGGGGTTTATGAGTCGAGGGATAACGGGAGAACTACTGATTTTGGAGAACTACTGTTTTTTTTGTGCTTTTGACTTTACGTCACAAAACTTGCCATAACTGAATTGCAAATTAACGATGCCGTTGGAAAGAACGTTTAATCTCAAAATCACCTGTTTTTAAAAAGCTTGGTAATCATATTAATGCTTATAGCAGAACTGTGAAGGTGTGCTAAAATATGCGCCAAAAGGTCAGCTTTCTAACGGACTCATGAAAACTTTTTTTGCTGAGAACTAAGAGAGAAAATGAGGTTTGAATGCGAAAAACGTGTTTTTTCGGGCTAAATCTTGGGGTTTTCATGACAAATGTACCCTTTGTGAACAAGTGAGTTCTGACTCATCTTTGTGGTAATTTTTCACGGTGAGTTTACCGACGATCGGGTCTTTGCATTCGACGAAACGGAGGACAGTTTAGTACATGAACCTTTCGAAGATTCGAGTTTTGAAAATATTGGACCAAGAAAATTAGCTTAATTTTTTATGAAAATTCGCTAAACACATTGTACACTCGATCGTTCTTCAAGATTGATCTTGATTTTTTTAAATTATTTTTTTCAAAATACGAGAAGAATGTATACTTATATTATGAGATATAACAAAAAAAAAAATGTATATGTATATATTTTTGGTTTATTATCTTCGATAATGAACCATTGGAATCAAATCAAATCAAATCAAAATCAACTTTATTGTACATAGATAGAAATATCCATATTTGTACAAGGAATAACTATACTTTACTATACTTTTACAAGCCTGTGGATATGATATGAAAAAATATATACATGTATTTAACGAAGGAAATAAAAGATTGCACAAATAAAAAATTAATTGTACATAATAATAAAAAACAGAAAAAGGTCATACGGGGAGGGGGAATAGCTCACAAAGAGGCTAAGTACTTAATAGTTGCTTTCTTAAACCTATCTATGTCAGAGAGAGAGCGAATGCGGACGGGCAAAGAGTTCCACAGTCTCGCTCCTACAACCCCAAATGATTGGCTGAACGCTCTAGAAGCATGTCCAGGGATACGAATGGCACAAGACCTTTGGGAAAGGGCACTAGTGAACATAGTTCTGAGATAATGAGGTAAATCACCATTCATTATTTTATGTATGGTTAGTAGCTGTCGCAATTTAAAATAATCGAAAATGTCAAGGCCTAAGAATTTATGTTTATGTTCAGTGACGTGGTCGCGAGGCTTCAAGTTGAACGCATAGCGCAGACAGGAATTGAACGCCACTTCAAGTCTTCGCTTTGAAACGCTGTCTAGCTGAATAGCGTAGACAGAGTCGCAATAAAGGAAAATAGGAATGACTAGAGCGACAACTAGATTCCTCTTCAACTCCGGTGGGGTGAAAAATGCCATGCGTTTCAACGAGTGGAGAGCACCATACACCTTACCGCAAACGTACTGAGAATGGGTCGTCCAGGAAAGAGTCATGTTCAACTTAACACCAAGATCTGTGACAAATGGAGAATAGGGAATGACTATTCCATTCACCAAAACAGGCGGAATAGGATTAGGCGGAATCGCCCAAAGAAAACTTTTTTTTAACCCCCCCCCCCCACAAAATTTGTAACTATACCAAAATATTCACTAAAAATAATAGAGCAAAACAATGTTTGCCAGGTCAGCTAGTTTTGTTATAATTGTCGTATGTCGTTATTGTGAAGTGAAATAAGTGCCTTACATTCGACTGATCCTCGATGTTACAGGTAAATTATTTTTTGCACCCGTGATTTGTAACATGAATGACGTCATAGCAATGCTCTGACGTTCGTAATCCTTGTAATATCGGACGCCTTTCTAGTTTTAATACGAGCGTAAAGAAAGTAGTTCGCGCCAAAGAGAAGTAAAGCGTTAGCAAGAGATGGCGGTACCGTTCGATGAAGTGAGGGGACGCCGAAAGGGTGGGGTTGGGGGGGGGGGGGTCATTGCTTAATTGTGTCTACCGCCTGCGACTTGGGTGGTCTTACAAACCCCCCCGGGTACCACTGTACCAACATCAGCTCCCCCCCCCCCCCTCATGACCACCACCACCAACACCACCACCGCTACACTACCGACGGTCCCAATAATATAGTCCCCCGCGAAATTCCTTCCCGAGGCAGTAAACCTACCTGTCACTTCCAGCGGGCTTTGTTACCTCGGAATGATAGTACGCTGTTAATCATTCTCGTAAAAAACCAACAATCAATTTATTGCTACGCGAAGAAAAATTCTAGTCAACAACAAGGTGGTAATTGTACGTGTAGAGATAGAATGCATAATTATTTATAGAGAATAAATCTGTACGTAAGAGGTGACTCGTTTTTTGACATTTTATGTCTTTACTCTGGCACATAACTCGAAAAACGTTACACAAAAGCGTTACACGAAATCGTCACGAAAATTTCTTATGATTTTCGCTTACAACCGATTCGTTGCTACGGAACTTTATCTTCGCCAGTTATCATCGTACAAAAATCGTTCACCACTCGTTGGATAGCTCTCGATTTACCTAACCATATTACGTTAACCACTGCGGAGTGCGTGCCCGACAAGCTGCGGTATGAGCGTGATTGTTTAAATAATTGTTTACACACAGGTGATCATTCTCAATAATTTATATTGTCTATACGAATGCAAGCTTCATAATTTATGATGAACCCTACAATTAAGTATAACAACTACGCTACTGGGGTACGTGATGTAGCATTGTTCGAAGGTTCTTGAATCACTTCTTTAAAGACATAAAATGTCCCAATGTGTTGCAGACTCGTATGCAAGCATTTAATTCTCGACTGTATCAACAACAGGATTGAGTTGACATTCTTTTGACATTTTCATGTCTTTGCTTTGGCACATAAACTGAAACGGGAAAAATTTGTTTCCTTGATTCACCCTTTCCCTCAGATCACGTCAGAACACAAGCGACAGACGGGCCACTACGTCAGACGCACCTATGACGCACGAGCGTATGACGTCAGACGGCTGGCCGGAGGCCAACTAGTACGTCAGAGCCTATGACGCACGAGCGTATGACGTCAGACAGCTGGCAGGACGGCAACTAGTACGTCACAGTCTATGCCGTAAGAGCCTATGACGTCAGAGGGCTGGATGGCTAGGTGATCGGGTTTTAATAAGCCTCTGGAATTCCGCGCCTTTTATGGAGCTCCATTGAGGAAAACTATCTTACATGCAAAATAAGATGGTAGGTGAAATAGAGAGTTATAAAGTATCGCATATCTAAGCCCTGATGAGAGATGAACCATCACAAAGTTCTTTATGATAGTTAACCTCTCAACCTCTCAATTATCTAGGAACGCGGTAGCGTTCCGCCCCGCCAAGCAAAGAAGTTGGGAAACCAACGGTGCCGAGTGTATGTTTACCGGACGTCACGAAACGCGTTTTCGAGGTATCCATATCTCGGTTCCTATTGGACCGATCAACTTGAAAATCAGTATGGGTCTTCTTTGAGTGAATATTTGAACGTCCCGAAAGTTTCAAATCGATAGGTCTAAAGGGAGCCGAGCTACATAACTTCAAAAACCCGGTTTTTTGGCCTTAGATTGTTCTTCTCCTTCTTCTTCTCCTTGTTCAGACAGGCAAGGCTGGAGCCTCTCCACGTTCACCGATTGACTTGAAATTTTGCACAGAGCTTCATTTAACCTTGAGACAGAGCCTTATATAAGATTTAACCCATTATCTCAACCCAAAAAAGTTTTAGAAACAAAAAAACGGAAACTTTAGGAAAATTCTGTCCACTTTGACGAGTCTACAGCCTGGGTAAAAGGACCAATCGACTTGAATTTTTTTACATACCTTCTTTATAGCATGTCTCAGTGCCATTTGAACAAAATAACCCATTACCTCAAAAAAAAAAAAAAAAAATAAATAAATTAGGGACAAAAAACTAAAATTTAGGGTAATTTAGGCTAATTTTGGCCAACCAAAAAACCAATTACCATGTTTTTCTAATTTTTTCAGTCGGTCAAGGCTACAGCCTCTCCACCTTCGCCGATTGACTTAAAATTTTGCACGGAGCTTCGTTTCAAGTGTAGCAAGTGCCTTTTGAAAGATTCAAGTCGATATCTTTAAAGGGAGCCGAGTTATATAACTTCAAAAACCCGGTTTTTCACCCTTACCTGTTCTTCTTCTCCTTAATCAGTTACTTAGGCCTTTTCGCCTTCACGGATTGACTTGAAATTTTGCACAGAGCCTCGTTTCAACATCAGCCAGTGCCTTTTGAAAGGTTTAACCCATCATCTCAACCCAAAAACTTTTAGAAACAAAAAACTGAAATTTAGGCTAATAATACTAATAAACAACTAAGGGCCGGTTTCACCAACGTTTTTAATCAACGTTTAATAATTAAATCGATGATCTTAGGTGGTAAACAACGATGTCGAGTTTCACCAACGTCGTTTTAAATAAACCAACGAGATAAGAAGATAAATCAACGATTAAAATTAACCAGCCGATTTTGGCTGGTTTAAGCCCTAAATCAACGATTTACCACTCCGCCATCTTGCCAGTTCTCAAGTTTTGTTGTGATCCGTTTCACTATTCTTTTTCATTCTTGACACCTATGATGAGCAGGGGATTGATTAGAGCATTTCGGTTGGTGGACGAAATTATTGATGAAGATGAAGACTTCTCAATTCGACGGCCGCGATGGATTAGAGAGAGGCTAAATGATTTTGACCTCGATGAAATCGACTTCAGGGTGAGGTACCGGCTCTCGAAAACATCAGTTCTATCCGTTCTTGAACAAATTGAACATATGGAAATAGTTTCGCACTATTTCCACAAGCTTTAGTTTTTCATTTGACTCAAACTTCTGCTCCCTCTTCCGCTTCTGCGACGCTGCCGCTTCCATCGAGGCAACCGATTCACAAAATTTTAAAAATGAAACAATCAACAATAAACAATCACAACTAAAAATCAACAATCACAACAATCAAACGAAAAATAGTAAAATATACTATATTTAATAATATTAAACCGTTGTGTCAAGAATTTGCAGAGTTTTTCTTTTTCTGCTTTCCCTATATTATAGGGAAAGCAGAAAAAGAAAAACTCTGCAAATTCTTGACACAACGGTTTATTATCTTCCTTGTGCAGATCACCCTTCTGTCTATACCAGACTGTATTGCAAATCGGCACCATACCATATTCTCACCGTACTCATACCATACCATACGAATTTCTTTCCTATCATACCATACTGTATTATACCAAATCATACATACAATAATATACCATACCATACTCATACCATGTCATACAAACCGAGTGAATATTGAAATGTCATCCATTTCTGACCTATATTTAAAATTTCAAGTATCTAGCTCATCATCAAAATTTAATTTGTTTAAACAAATAGGTATTATTTAAACAATTTTACAGACAAGAAACCGAGTGAATCCAGTTCTGTGATCCAGTTCTGACCTATTTTTAAAATTTCAAGTCAATAGCTCATCATCAAAATTTAATTTGTATTATTACAAAAAGGTATTATTTAAACAATTTTACAGATGAGAAACCGAGTAAATATTGCAATGTGGTCTATCCCCGACTCACGGTTAAAATTTCTAGACTGTAGTTTACCGGGAAGATGACAAAAGGTAGTTTTATTCTGGGCGTCTGGGGGTTGGGTCACATAACGGCCGTTTTCGACGCGAAAGATTAGTGTTTTTCCTAAACCTTTGCGCGCTCACTGTGAACGAACGGCTGGTCGCACAAAAATCCAATTGGTCTTAAAAGATTCGTAATTTTTCAGGTCATTCAAAAGTGAACTGAAAATCAAACGTTTCAGTTAAATATTTTGAGATATGACATTGTCGAAATTTTAAATTTCGTTTTGAACCCCTTCCCCTTGACCTAGGGTTATGAAAAGTTTCGAGGACCATTGTGGGGCTGGTCCAAACCCAGAAACCGAATTTCGTAATTTTAACTCAACGCTAACTGGGCAAAGTGGCACGGACGGCGGACGGGGGACGGCGTACGGGGGACGGCGTACGGCGGACGGACGGATTTTTTTTAATTCGATTTTCTGAATCTACGTATCTTGAAACGTAAACCAACAAATTTTGAGGGGGGGTTAAAAAATTTTTTTCTTTGGGCGATTCCAATGGTTCATTATCGAAGATAATAAACCAAAATCGGGAGGACCGCACACAATTGAACAATCGGTATGCCGTTATCAGTCGTTATCGAATAGCATCCATGCTAATTCGCCGTTTAATTCCATGCTAATCCATGCTAAATCGTCGTTTAAACTTAAATCGATGTTTTATTAAAACAACGTTTTATGAAATCTTTTTAATCGTTGATTACAGTGGTGAAACTCATTTCTCCTTATCAACGATTAAAATCTCTGGTTTGATAAATCAATGATTAATTTTAACCATGGTTACGAGTGTTTGGTGAAACCGGCCCTAATACTTGTATAAAAAGTTTGTATTTGTAGTATTGTTATTACTTTCAGTACCTACAAACCTGATCCTCCTTCCCCTAACCACCACCATCAAGTATTAGTTGCTTGTGGAAGTAATAAAAACGTCTCGCAATAGCGCCAAGGGGAGATTTCGAAAGGGGTACGGTACTTGTGAAGTGGTTAACCTTTTCATTATACTTAGCTCCTTAATGAGGAAAAGGGCGGGCGGGGAAAGTGGGTATCATAACTTTTTCCGGCCTCTGTAGAATGATATTTGCGAGGGTGATTTTTACACGGAGTGTTTTTTGGGCGGATACAGGTGTACAGAAATACAAGACACTCTCCAAATTGGTCCAAAACGGTTCACTATTTTCTGTTCGAATGAATGTACCTATCGTCGGCCTGTTGAACGTAAAATTCCAGTTTTAGAAAAACGCAACGTTTTAAGCTTCAAGATTGTTTCATGATTTTCATCATAGCGGATTCAGAATCGGTTTCTACAGCTAATCCTAGTTGAGGCGTACATTTTGGGATTAATTTTCAAGTAGGTAATATTACGAGAAAACGGATTAAGACAAAACACGTTCTTTTACGAGGAAATCCTTGCTCGCTCTATCCCAGCAGTTACAGGTGGTAGGGTAAATGGACAAGTTACAGGAAGGAGATGAGGCATTTTTCTTTTTTTCATGTACGTTATTATTAGCTGTTATACACTTTTCACGTGGGTTTATAGCTACACCATGATCCTCTGTTGATTGTCCTAATCTTAAACGTCTAAAAATCAGTTTTCTTATAGTTGTAATTCGAGTTATTCAAAAGGCCCTTCTTGACCCAGTGTCAATTTCGCAATTTCAGCACAACGCTAACTGTGCAAAGTGCCTCGGACATAATAACATTATGTCCTGACACATAATAATATTATGTCCTGACACATATTATGTGTCCTGAAGATTATTAAACATTTCTATTATACTCGTAATTAAAAGAATAAAGAACTAAGTGGTAAGTGAAAGCTGGAATTAGTATACCTAGTTACGACGAGTCAAACATTGAGTCCATTTTCATTGTCACGTTTGCCTCTAAGCATCAATTGAGGAGTATGTATTAGTCAAGATCCAAGAAAATCAGTCAAAAGTGATGAAGTCTTCAAACCCACATTGAGCATTTAGACCGCCCAGTGGATGTAAAATTAGGTTGAGTGTTGCTCCCAGGCATTTGAGCAGAAATTCGTGAGATTCGAGAAATTCGTGAGATCTTAGGGATTCTTAGGTTCTTTCAACGTGGTAAATGAACTTTAAAAATGTTCACCCGTCAAATCATTCAATAAATTGCAGATCGATTGAGGTCTTCAATTTATCCGAGCCATTTTCCAGGATTTAAAATCGAACATGTAAGCTCTTCTAGGAGTTTTCTTTCTTTCTAATAAATCCATTGATCCCTTTAAATACCTTTACTGATGCTTGGTTCTATTTCGAAGTCCTACCCCTCTGAAATATTGAACACTATCGATAATAAGAACGATTTGGTTTATAGATCGGCGCTTGAATAGCATAAGCAATAGAAGTGATGAAAAGAAGAACAAAATTGCGATTTACCAGCGAGAACTTTCAAGTGCAGCTTTTCGATCAAAGGCTAAAATATTATGTCAAACACCACCTAGTGATCCTCAATGAACAATCAGAAGAATAACCAACGCTTATAACCAAGAATACCTAAAAACGTTCGATTATTTTTGTTTAGTTAGGAAATAACAGAGTTATCTTTACAAACAACATGGTTTTGTGATGTCGAGTGTCTACGGTAAGAAGGTAATTTTGAATATTTGGTCGTAGGTACTTCTTGTTGTCAAGAATAAAACCCCACGAATAATACATATATTTCGTTGTAAAACTGAGGAGACCATCACTGGGCTGGTTACTGACTCCGCCCATTCGCCCAAAGAGGACCATCTGGTAACCCCATTTACCTCATTACAGTAAATTTTCGATTAACCATCATGGTCGGGGCTCAAGGTATGTTGGATAATCGAAAAAGTTGGATAATAGATAGGTATGTATATAAAAATCGATAGGTAGGTATAAAAATCGATAGGTAGGTATAAAAATCGATCCTATTCATGTATGTATATAAAAAAACATCAAAAAATATTTGCATAACCGAAATAAGGGTCGAAGTCAGGGGTCAGGAATTTGTCAAAAGGAGTTTGTGAAAAAATTAGTGATTTTTTTCAGTATTTGAGAGGAAAGCCTTCCCAGCGCAGCGACATCCCTCAATTTCCTCATTACACATATATGTCGGCCAATGTAGCTGTGTCCTGCTGCTCCACAACAGAAAGGGATCTCTCCAGTGCTTAAAACCTTCCAAAGAACCAAAAATGTTAGACCTACGTGCTGACACGTGAAAAAATTATGGAAAATATTTGCTATATGTACATACCTTGTGCAAAGGAGATTCTTCCATTACTGGGTCCATCGTCGTCAGAGCTGTCAGATTCATCGTTGGGGTCAGCATTAGTGGTTATCGATTGGACCAGTGGTTATGGTGGTTATCGTTAGTCGTTATTATAGTTAGTGGTTATCGTCATCATCCATTTGGAACTCGACGTTGTCAGCATGTTTCCACTGTTGAATTTGGTGTGATCTGTTGTTAAGGAAAACAAGAATATTTGAAAAAATCGTTAATTTCCACTGAAGTATAACCTACACTATTAGACCGGTTTCGGTGATTCAACCATCGTCAGTAACAAAACAATACTTCTTTAACAATACGGTTGGTTAATTGATCAAAAGAAACGATTTCTTACAAAAATGTGCGGTTAATCGAATGCCAATTGTTTGATGGGTAATCGAATTGTTGGATAATCTGACGTTGGTTGATCGCAAGTTTACTGTACTCAAATTATTTCGTACAGTTATGGGACTCATAAGGATGTTATATAGGTACAGAGCAGTGATGTAAAAATTATTGAAAATAATAAACCAAAATTTAGCTGATAGTCCTTGTATGGGAGATTTGCGTAGTAGTTACTCAAAATTTGGGTGCTACTCGGTCGTTGAACGTCACCGAAATGGATTCAAATGAACGCAGCGGTCTCACGTACGTTCTTATCTCCCACGTTGTAATGTATTTTACGATTATAATGAGTCGTTAGAGGGCTGAGCCGTCGTGTTATTTAGCCTTGTAAGCGGCTCTAGTTCGTTGCGTAGCGCGGTAGGTGGGAAGGAAGTGTCGAGAAAATTACAGTTGATAAAGCGGGAGGTGCGTTGAAAAATTACCATGATTACCATCATTATCGCGCGTGGGGCTCACTATCGGCTACTAAACAGATAACGCGAGAGATAGTGAGGCAGGTCATGGATCGTCGTCTCCGGGACCAGCGGTTCAGAACCGAGTCGAACGGGGAGCTAAATGTGTGGAGCTAAACGGGGAGATGAACATGTGTCATTCTATCAATAATCAGTGGAGAAGTAGCTGCTGATGGAGATGTACAACGTGGCTTCTGGATATCTATATTCACTAATCAACACTGATCGTGCCGAAATAACGGACTTCCAAATTTCGTATTCTTTTAAATTGGCCGACAAAGTTGAAATTCGGGATAGGGGCTCCTGCTAGGCCGAGGAGGATCCTTGACACTTTTCATAACCCGAAGTCAATTGAAAGGGGCGCAAAATAGTGGTCGAAATCTTTCAAAACGCCACCAAATGGGCGCTATTCGTTGTATGCGAATGCATAATTTGAGTCAATCTGTGCCCATCGATTGCTGGCTATTAAACCGAGCTGGGTCCAGAATCCCTAAGTTCTTCTCAGGACATGGACTTAGGATGTAGAAGATGATGAGTACAAAATGGGTAGTGAAAAGGAGTTGGCTGCAAGATGAGCGTATGCTGATTATGTGGGTGCCGCTGGTTTCGGTCTCACACGAAGAAACCTACGATCTCGATAAGATTTTAATTTTGATGTATGTAACCGCGGTAATAGTCTAGGAACGCGGCAGCGTTCCGTCCCACCAAGCAAACAAGTTGAGAAAAACGAACGATACCTACCGAGTGTATGTTTACTGGACGTCACGAAACGTGTTTGCGATACTTTCATTTGAAATCCGTTGAGCGAAATTACATCCTCTTTGTTAGTCTTGTACAGAAAACACAGAACAAGAACAGCACTGTCAGCCGGTTACATACCCTTGAAAACACGTTTTTGATGGGTGGGAACCGCCGCAGGTATTCCCGTACCGCTTCACTGGTGTTTTGGTTTGTGAGAGCATAAACCAGCAGCATGTCGGCATATTCTTGAGTCGAAAAAATGGCCATGTTGTGGATGTGTAGACAGGTCACGAACTGATCGATTATTCGGAACCTAGTGTTATTATGAGCTGGCTGGTGTTTGTGTTGGCTGGTTTGTTTAATTGGTGTGGGGGGGGGGGAGGCTGATGGACGTTTAAAACATACTACATTGACCTTATTGCCAACGATAGTAATGTTTAGCTTGGCCTACCTAGTCTAAAAAAATTACCATACGAATCAACAGAAATTATGACAATTTTCGAAAAGTAAATTGGACAAGATATCACTGACTGCATAAATGTTAGAATATATTCGAGAAGTCTTGTGTCATAATTTGACTCAGCGAGACATAGATTGCAAACAAGATTGCTGCCTAACTCATTTTACGGTAAAAATCGGTTTTGCGAAATATTTTACTTGTTGATTTTTGTTGATTTGGCACGGGAACGAGGATTTTACACCAAGGGTCCACTGTAAACAATTTTTTGATCATACCGTTGGAAAGCTGAGCTTTTGGGCCAACTTTTAGGATTACAGTATGCGAGTAACCGGCAGATCCAGTTAGGCTTACAAACGTTTGAAAAACTGTACATTACCGACATTTTCGAGACTTTCCCATTCGGGCTCATTTTTCAATACCTGAGGGAGATAGGAAATTTAACTCTCATTCCAACGGTAGGTATAATCAAATTTGAATTTCGATTGAAAAATGCGGGACTTATGGCCATTTTAGTAACTCAAGGTCGAAAACACGAAAAAATCTTACAAGTGAAAAACAAATGTTATAGGACTTTGTTTATAGGGATTTTGACCGGTATTAAAAAAAAAAAAAATGTTATAGGACACTTTTCATCAGAAATTAGTTGTCGAATCGATCCCTGGCCAAGGGGAGATTTCGAGACGGGTATGGTGCTTGTGAAGTGGTTAGTACATCTGTTTAGTTAGGAAAGAAAAAAGGCGGGTGGGAAAAGTGGATATCATAACTTCTTCCGGCTGCTGTAGAATGATATAAATATCGCAAATTTGCGACGATCTTCAATATATGCGAGATTTTTCCACGTCTGTAATCTTCGCATAACACCAAGCTGTACTTGGTATGTTGTTGCCGATGAGAAGAGAGAAGCTTGCGGATTTTCAACTATAATAGAATTTCCGTACGGTTGTTGTAAAATTGCCCCCGACATTCGCGAGACGAAGACCGTTCGTCGGGAAAGAAAAAGAAGGATCGAATGGAACAGGGACAAAAACGTCTCCGCAGGCTCACGATACTGGAGATCAGTATGAGGGGGGGGGGGTCCATTAAAACAATGATTTAGCGTTCGCGACACCTAATTGACAAGTATTATTTAATTGGTGGGAACAGGTGGGCAAACTCAAAGACGCCGCCGGCTCGTCTGCCCCCATGCCAGGCTTTCCAAAGGCCTCCTCAGTCTTCAATCTCGGTCGTTCCCTCTATCGCCCCTCTCCTACCACGCTATCGACCCCCTCGATGAAACCAAGAGCCGCCCTCATTTAGAGGTAAAGAAATAATTAACAAATTATTCATTTCATCACCGGTTCTTCGGTAACGAGGTTCACCTCGTAAACTGAAGTTGACGTAGGTACCTAATGTTTTTCCATGTATCGCTAGAGGGGGAGAATTTCATTGTTCATCAATAGTTTCATCAGTTTTACTACAGAAAAAAATTCATATTTACTTATTTGACGTACGTTGAAACGAAACCTGGGAATTTTCTTGGAAGGTCCATCATCGAACGTTTAACTCGTTTAAAACGTTCACAAGAAAAATAGTTCCAAAAAACTAACAACTTTCCTAATACCTGAAAGTGACAAATCTTCCTGAAACTCACTACAACATAAATCCGTATTCAAACCTTAAATACCACTTTAACCTCAGTTTAATTGAGTTTTGAGGGACTGATTGGGGCTGGCAAAATTTGGGCTGCAGGCATGGAAGTGTGAAGGAGACGTTGGTGGCCGAGTTCAACTATTGATGTATTAGTTCTGGTTATGTACTTAATTAATATAATTTGCACACCAAAATCTGTCTTGGCAATCCAAACGCTAAGTTCGTAGATGGGCAGAAACAGGCAACTCTAAGAGGGGGTTTTGGAGAGTTTTAGGGGGAAAAATTACCCATAAATTCCCAAAATGGAACAGTCCGACAAGTGACACCTTATTTTAAGGTTTTTTTTTTTTACGCTGAACACGATGTTGAAATCAGAATTGCGTTTTTTTTTCCGTTCTCAAACTGGAGAACTTTGAAGATGAAGAAACGTGGTTGTTACTTGAGATGTTCTTCACGGTTCATCTGCTCTAATCTGATAACGGATTGAGATATCGCAGTTCTGACTTCACCATCGTGTTCAGAGTTGTAAAATCACGAAGCCGCGGTGTTGCTCGGCAAAAAAGGAGACAACATTGAAATGTCTCAAATTTGCTGGTTTTATAACAAATTTTGTTTTCTTCGAAAATTCGCTGTTATAGCCATGCTGCATGGCTGAGGATTTTTTGTTTTTTTAGGTTTTATATTGTTTGATAAAGTGCCAATATGTGTAATGCTCTATAACCGCCAGTAGGTGTTATCTCTCTATAATCGTGTGGCTCGCTTCTTCCCCAACAGAAGCGAAAACCGAAAGTCATACTGCATTAGTTATTTATCTGCATGTAGGTTCATAATATATATTATATCATGTATTATTTTACCTTTTCCTCTACGAGTACATCGTACATCTTCATCCTATAATCGAGATTTGAACTGTTGATCTTTTTCAAAAACCACTCCAGAGGCATAATCGGAACCTGTGAGCCACGAAAGTCTTTTGATGTGAGCATAGGAAATTCCTTTGAAATTAGGACATTAGTCTCCGTTCTCAATAACAATAGTCTTATGTACTTTCGAATAACTTAATTGAATTGCAACTAATTTCATTGAAACGGTCTCATCAATGACAGACTCACAACGGATGCAGAGCCGTGGTTTAGTCAGAAGGTCGATCTGTACAGAAAATCATTTGCAGCGATTTTATATACAAAATTTTGAAAAAGTATCTACAATTTCATTGAAAATACTCCGAAAATCTACTCCGAAATTCTGAAATTCTGAAAAAGTCTATAAAAGTGTCTCACCCGATTCCGAGCTTCGCAACAGGACATCTTCAAGGAAAAAATATCATGAAATCAAACGACGGTGCAGGGACGAAGGTGCAACCTGAACCCGCACTCCGGGCGGTAGGTTCCTCACCTACACGGGCGTAAAGCGGAAAAGTATACCCAGGCGCCCAAGCACCAAAGACCTCCAGTCGGTCCAAAAACCTTCTGACGGTTCCAAACAAATCAAAAGTTACACTGTGGTCAGCATCACAATGAGGCGCCCTATCGCATGAAAACTAATTCACAAAAAGTAGCCGAATCCTTCGGCCCGAAGCCCGTTTTCCTCTGGACCATATCGGATAAATATTGTGTTATTTGGTATATCGGCCAACAACCTGCCCTACAGCCGCTTTCAGTCCTCTCGACAACCATACAAGTATGGTTCTTGTAGTTTATCTTGTCATATCAATGTATTTGTCATGTTGGCAGCCTGCATCAGCTGCCCCCACATGTATTAAACTTTCAAAAACGAGTAGGTTTGTTAATTAACTTAACTTAATACTTAACACAATTAATTGTGTTAATTTATTAATAAAGACAATAATGAAAGATTTCCTATAATTTGATAATGAGTCTAGCTTATCAAATTCCCAGAAGTTACAGTGGCGACGAGGATATCACAGCGTTCGTGTACTGATCGTGAGTACGTAAAACTCCTTGTTAAAGTCGGGAAACTTGGCTGTAAATATTGCACCCGTTGCACCCCTTTTCATCGTCGAAGAATTCATGGACAACTGCGAAACTTCTTCAAATCCAATAAAATCACCGATATCGAGCAACTACAGGCTTTTTTCCTGAACAGTTTACAAGAAAACGCATGTCGGCTGATTTCTAACCTCTGCTTTATCGCGGCGCCTGAAACGAAGACCTACACATACCTTGTGGAGAAGAAGAAGAAGATAGTACATGTTTATTTGACAAAAAAATGTTGTACAAGAAAACGTATTAGACAAACATGAATATGGCAATGGTCCAAGCCCGTCTGCTAGAGGTAGCACCGTTATCAGCTTTACTTTTTATACTAATTAGTAGGAAAATAAAAAAAAACAATAAAATCAGAAAGATCCGATAGTAATAATAATCAAGGGTTTCTAAAATGTTCAGTTAGCAAAAATCTTTTTTTCCTTTTCTTTCTTTCTATTTTTTCCATTCTACGTGACGTGCGATCTTAATTCCAATTGAATTGACTCACAAGCTCCTCTCGGTAGGCCCAGGTAACTTTACAATACTTTGCTAACTGTATCTAATTAGATCCATTCAGTATCTCAAGAGGCGCACCATGAGAAACCTGTGCTGTGCCACATGCTGAGCATGCGGGCGAGAGTTCCCCTCGATCTCTGCAGATCCACCTAAGAACAAACGGAGGCTCTCTGCGTGTTGGAAGTCAGGTCAATACAGCGCACATTGAAGTCCTGGAGAGGGTAGATTGAGCAAGTATTTGATGTACATTTCATTCCAGCCGAATCTGTATTAAATACAGATTTAATACAAATAAATTTTGCGTTTCGTCAACGCCATTACAATATTGGTTGTTAGACGTCGAAATCTTGGAGGAATGTACAAGTTCAAGAACCACAACGCAAACTTGTGGGATCGATTCGTTCTTGGTCTTCCAAAGGGGCCGGTGAAGGGAAGATTTTTCGAGGATCCTACGGCTCTCACACTCGAAAAAGCTTAGACGTTAGCAACAATAATAATTATTGTTAAGGAGTCTTCAGCACATAATTACGATCTTCAAGAGACGACCATAAGCAAGAACTTGTGTACATGTCCAACTACAACAAGAAGTTTACAATAAACACCATGTTTCCAATAAAATTTATTGGAATTTACGTACAATAACGTTGTGAGCAGTGCCCATACTTCCTCATACTCGGTCCTGTTCCGGCAGGGGATAAAGGTTATTTTCTACAATTTAGAAAGATCACCACACGAAGTTTCTCGGCTGCTTTCTTCGAATAATGTTTATGAGTCAGCCGACTAGGGAACACAATCGATAATCGATTTTTCTCAACAATCTTTGGAGGGCCGTCTATTAATTATTTTACGGTCGATTTTTTAAGCGGATTTTTATCGATTATCGATAATGTATCAACGATTAATCGGTAAAAATAAAAAGCAAAAAGGGTTTTTTTCAACTTTCTTTTACAGACCTACTCATCAAAGAAAATTGCAAAACTACTCTTGCATCTCTAATCCTAAATAATTTTGTAGTGGTTTCATCCCCCTCCATCTCATTCCACTCCATGACGAAGGGCACGGACTCACTGATTTCTCTCACCACCACCGCCGAATGATTTCTATCGCTAAACAGAAAGAAATGTCTACTTGTGTCGTGAGAGTGGTAAAGGTCGATTAAACGCACACTGCACAAACTTTTGGAGGTACTTGAAAAAAGGATCTCAAAGTGGAGAAACTTCATGCTGTTCATCAGATGAAGCAAGCAACATCTCTAAAGCTTTCGATCTTGTTTTTGGTAAGTCAAAGCATCTCTGGTGCTATGGTCATAGTTTCTTTTTGAGGTACCGCAGTGAATGAATGAATGAATAAAGTGTATAATATTATACTATTAAATATTATTTCCTTCCATTGTACAGAAATAAAATAAAATAAATATCCCTCATACACAAATAGGCAATGGGACGTCGAATGGACCTTCAAGAAGAGCAATTGTCGACTCAAATACTTCGTGAAAACGAAAAAAAGTTGACTTCATATCGACTCGAGGTGTTTATTTGAGTTCGAATGGACCTTCAATTGCCGACTCAAATACTTCTTGAAAACTAAAAAAAGTAGACTTCATATCGACTCGAGGTGATTATTTGAGTTCGAATGGACCTTCAAGAAGAGCAATTGTCGACTCAAATACTTCGTGAAAACTAAAAAAAGTTGACTTCATATCGACTCGAGGTGTTTATTTGAGTTCGAATGGACCTTCAAGAAGAGCAATTGTCGACTCAAATACTTCGTGAAAACTAAAAAAAGTTGACTTCATATCGACTCGAGGTGTTTATTTGAGTTCGAATGGACCTTCAAGAAGAGCAATTGTCGACTCAAATACTTCGTGAAAACGAAAAAAAGTTGACTTCATATCGACTCGAGGTGATTATTTGAGTTCGAATGGACCTTCAAGAAGAGCAATTGTCGACTCAAATACTTCGTGAAAACGAAAAAACGTTGACTTCATATCGACTCGCGGTGTTTATTTGAGTTCGAATGGACCTTCAAGAAGAGCAATTGTCGACTCAAATACTTCGTGAAAACTAAAAAAAGTTGACATCATATCGACTCGAGGTGTTTATTTGAGTTCGAATGGACCTTAAAAAAGAGAAATTGTCGACGCAAATACTTCGTTAAAACGAAAAAAAGTTGACTTCATATGGACTCGAGGAGTTTATTTGAGTCCGAATGGACCTTCAAGAAGAGCAATTGTCGACTCAAATACTTCGTGAAAACTAAAGAAAGTTGACTTCATATCGACTCGAGGTGATTATTTGAGTTCGAATGGACCTTCAAGAAAAGCAATTGTCGACTCAAATACTTCGTGAAAACGAAAAAAAGTTGACTTCATATCGACTCGAGGTGATTATTTGAGTTCGAATGGACCTTCAAGAAGAGCAATTGTCGACTCAAATGATTCGTGTAAACGAAAAAACGTTGACTTCATATCGACTCGAGGTGATTATTTGAGTTCGAATGGACCTTCAAGAAGAGCAATTGTCGACTGAAATACTTCGTGAAAACGAAAAAAAGTTGACTTCATATCGACTCGAGGTGATTATTTGAGTTCGAATGGACCTTCAAGAAGAGCAATTGTCGACTCAAATACTTCGTGAAAACGAAAAAAAATTGACTTCATATCGACTCGAGGTGTTTATTTGAGTCGAATGGAACTTCAAGAAGAGCAATTGTCGACTCAAATACGTCCTGAAAACGAAAAAAAATTGACTTCATATCGACTCGAGGTGATTATTTGAGTTCGAATGGACCTTCAAGAAGAGCAATTGTCGACTCAAATACTTCGTGAAAACGAAAAAAAGTTGACTTCATATCGACTCGAGGTGATTATTTGAGTTCGAATGGACCTTCAAGAAGAGCAATTGTCGACTCAAATGATTCGTGTAAACGAAAAAACGTTGACTTCATATCGACTCGAGGTGATTATTTGAGTTCGAATGGACCTTCAAGAAGAGCAATTGTCGACTGAAATACTTCGTGAAAACGAAAAAAAGTTGACTTCATATCGACTCGAGGTGATTATTTGAGTTCGAATGGACCTTCAAGAAGAGCAATTGTCGACTCAAATACTTCGTGAAAACGAAAAAAAGTTGACTTCATATCGACTCGAGGTGTTTATTTGAGTTCGAATGGACCTTCAAGAAGAGCAATTGTCGACTCAAATACTTCGTGAAAACGAAAAAAAGTTGACTTCATATCGACTCGAGGTGATTATTTGAGTTCGAATGGACCTTCAAGAAGAGCAATTGTCGACTCAAATACTTCGTGAAAACGAAAAAAAGTTGACTTCATATCGACTCGAGGTGTTTATTTGAGTTCGAATGGAACTTCAAGAAAAGCAATTGTCGACTCAAATACGTCCTGAAAACGAAAAAAAGTTGACTTCATATCGACTCGAGGTGATTATTTGAGTTCGAATGGACCTTCAAGAAGAGCAATTGTCGACTCAAATACTTCGTGAAAACGAAAAAAAGTTGACTTCATATCGACTAGAGGTGTTTATTTGAGTTCGAATGGAACTTCAAGAAGAGCAATTGTCGACACAAATACGTCCTGAAAACGAAAAAAAGTTGACTTCATATCGACTCGAGGTGATTATTTGAGTTCGAATGGACCTTCAAGAAGAGCAATTGTCGACTCAAATACTTCGTGTGAACGAAAAAACGTTGACTTCATATCGACTCGAGGTGATTATTTGAGTTCGAATGGACCTTCAAGAAGAATAATTGTCGACTCAAATACTTCGTGAAAACTAAAAAAAGTTGACCTCATATCGACTCGAGGTGATTATTTGAGTTCGAATGGACCTTCAAGAAGAGCAATTGTCGACTCAAATACTTCGTGAAAACGAAAAAAAGTTGACTTCATATCGACTCGAGGTGATTATTTGAGTTCGAATGGACCTTCGAGAAGAGCAATTGTCGACTGAAATACTTCGTGAAAACGAAAAAAAGTTGACTTCATATCGACTCGAGGTGATTATTTGAGTTCGAATGGACCTTCAAGAAGAGCAATTGTCGACTCAAATACTTCGTGAAAACGAAAAAAAGTTGACTTCATATCGATTCGCGGTGTTTATTTGAGTTCGAATGGAACTTCAAGAAGAGCAATTGTCGACTCAAATACGTCCTGAAAACGAAAAAAAGTTGACTTCATATCGACTCGAGGTGATTATTTGAGTTCGAATGGACCTTCAAGAAGAGCAATTGTCGACTCAAATACGTCCTGAAAACGAAAAAAAGTTGACTTCATATCGACTCGAGGTGATTATTTGAGTTCGAATGGACCTTCAAGAAGAGCAATTGTCGACTCAAATACTTCGTGAAAACGAAAAAAAGTTGACTTCATATCGACTCGAGGTGATTATTTGAGTTCGAATGGACCTTAAAAAAGAGAAATTGTCGACGCAAATACTTCGTTAAAACGAAAAAAAGTTGACTTCATATGGACTCGAGGAGTTTATTTGAGTCCGAATGGACCTTCAAGAAGAGCAATTGTCGACTCAAATACTTCGTGAAAACTAAAGAAAGTTGACTTCATATCGACTCGAGGTGATTATTTGAGTTCGAATGGACCTTCAAGAAAAGCAATTGTCGACTCAAATACTTCGTGAAAACGAAAAAAAGTTGACTTCATATCGACTCGAGGTGATTATTTGAGTTCGAATGGACCTTCAAGAAGAGCAATTGTCGACTCAAATGATTCGTGTAAACGAAAAAACGTTGACTTCATATCGACTCGAGGTGATTATTTGAGTTCGAATGGACCTTCAAGAAGAGCAATTGTCGACTGAAATACTTCGTGAAAACGAAAAAAAGTTGACTTCATATCGACTCGAGGTGATTATTTGAGTTCGAATGGACCTTCAAGAAGAGCAATTGTCGACTCAAATACTTCGTGAAAACGAAAAAAAATTGACTTCATATCGACTCGAGGTGTTTATTTGAGTCGAATGGAACTTCAAGAAGAGCAATTGTCGACTCAAATACGTCCTGAAAACGAAAAAAAATTGACTTCATATCGACTCGAGGTGATTATTTGAGTTCGAATGGACCTTCAAGAAGAGCAATTGTCGACTCAAATACTTCGTGAAAACGAAAAAAAGTTGACTTCATATCGACTCGAGGTGATTATTTGAGTTCGAATGGACCTTCAAGAAGAGCAATTGTCGACTCAAATGATTCGTGTAAACGAAAAAACGTTGACTTCATATCGACTCGAGGTGATTATTTGAGTTCGAATGGACCTTCAAGAAGAGCAATTGTCGACTGAAATACTTCGTGAAAACGAAAAAAAGTTGACTTCATATCGACTCGAGGTGATTATTTGAGTTCGAATGGACCTTCAAGAAGAGCAATTGTCGACTCAAATACTTCGTGAAAACGAAAAAAAGTTGACTTCATATCGACTCGAGGTGTTTATTTGAGTTCGAATGGACCTTCAAGAAGAGCAATTGTCGACTCAAATACTTCGTGAAAACGAAAAAAAGTTGACTTCATATCGACTCGAGGTGATTATTTGAGTTCGAATGGACCTTCAAGAAGAGCAATTGTCGACTCAAATACTTCGTGAAAACGAAAAAAAGTTGACTTCATATCGACTCGAGGTGTTTATTTGAGTTCGAATGGAACTTCAAGAAAAGCAATTGTCGACTCAAATACGTCCTGAAAACGAAAAAAAGTTGACTTCATATCGACTCGAGGTGATTATTTGAGTTCGAATGGACCTTCAAGAAGAGCAATTGTCGACTCAAATACTTCGTGAAAACGAAAAAAAGTTGACTTCATATCGACTAGAGGTGTTTATTTGAGTTCGAATGGAACTTCAAGAAGAGCAATTGTCGACACAAATACGTCCTGAAAACGAAAAAAAGTTGACTTCATATCGACTCGAGGTGATTATTTGAGTTCGAATGGACCTTCAAGAAGAGCAATTGTCGACTCAAATACTTCGTGTGAACGAAAAAACGTTGACTTCATATCGACTCGAGGTGATTATTTGAGTTCGAATGGACCTTCAAGAAGAATAATTGTCGACTCAAATACTTCGTGAAAACTAAAAAAAGTTGACCTCATATCGACTCGAGGTGATTATTTGAGTTCGAATGGACCTTCAAGAAGAGCAATTGTCGACTCAAATACTTCGTGAAAACGAAAAAAAGTTGACTTCATATCGACTCGAGGTGATTATTTGAGTTCGAATGGACCTTCGAGAAGAGCAATTGTCGACTGAAATACTTCGTGAAAACGAAAAAAAGTTGACTTCATATCGACTCGAGGTGATTATTTGAGTTCGAATGGACCTTCAAGAAGAGCAATTGTCGACTCAAATACTTCGTGAAAACGAAAAAAAGTTGACTTCATATCGATTCGCGGTGTTTATTTGAGTTCGAATGGAACTTCAAGAAGAGCAATTGTCGACTCAAATACGTCCTGAAAACGAAAAAAAGTTGACTTCATATCGACTCGAGGTGATTATTTGAGTTCGAATGGACCTTCAAGAAGAGCAATTGTCGACTCAAATACTTCGTGAAAACGAAAAAAAGTTGACTTCATATCAACTCGAGGTGTTTATTTGAGTTCGAATGGAACTTCAAGAAGAGCAATTGTCGACTCAAATACGTCCTGAAAACGGAAAAAAGTTGACTTCATATCGACTCGAGGTGATTATTTGAGTTCGAATGGACCTTCAAGAAGAGCAATTGTCGACTCAAATACTTCGCGAAAACGAAAAAAAGTTGACTTCATATCGACTCGAGGTGTTTATTTGAGTTCGAATGGACCTTCAAGAAGAGCAATTGTCGACTCAAATACTTCGTGAAAACGAAAAAACGTTGACTTCATATCGACTCGAGGTGATTATTTGAGTTCGAATGGACCTTCAAGAAGAGCAATTGTCGACTCAAATACGTCCTGAAAACGAAAAAAAGTTGACTTCATATCGACTCGAGGTGATTATTTGAGTTCGAATGGACCTTCAAGAAGAGCAATTGTCGACTCAAATACTTCGTTAAAACGAAAAAAAGTTGACTTCATATGGACTCGAGGAGTTTATTTGAGTCCGAATGGACCTTCAAGAAGAGCAATTGTCGACTCAAATACTTCGTGAAAACTAAAGAAAGTTGACTTCATATCGACTCGAGGTGATTATTTGAGTTCGAATGGACCTTCAAGAAAAGCAATTGTCGACTCAAATACTTCGTGAAAACGAAAAAAAGTTGACTTCATATCGACTCGAGGTGATTATTTGAGTTCGAATGGACCTTCAAGAAGAGCAATTGTCGACTCAAATGATTCGTGTAAACGAAAAAACGTTGACTTCATATCGACTCGAGGTGATTATTTGAGTTCGAATGGACCTTCAAGAAGAGCAATTGTCGACTGAAATACTTCGTGAAAACGAAAAAAAGTTGACTTCATATCGACTCGAGGTGATTATTTGAGTTCGAATGGACCTTCAAGAAGAGCAATTGTCGACTCAAATACTTCGTGAAAACGAAAAAAAATTGACTTCATATCGACTCGAGGTGTTTATTTGAGTCGAATGGAACTTCAAGAAGAGCAATTGTCGACTCAAATACGTCCTGAAAACGAAAAAAAATTGACTTCATATCGACTCGAGGTGATTATTTGAGTTCGAATGGACCTTCAAGAAGAGCAATTGTCGACTCAAATACTTCGTGAAAACGAAAAAAAGTTGACTTCATATCGACTCGAGGTGATTATTTGAGTTCGAATGGACCTTCAAGAAGAGCAATTGTCGACTCAAATGATTCGTGTAAACGAAAAAACGTTGACTTCATATCGACTCGAGGTGATTATTTGAGTTCGAATGGACCTTCAAGAAGAGCAATTGTCGACTGAAATACTTCGTGAAAACGAAAAAAAGTTGACTTCATATCGACTCGAGGTGATTATTTGAGTTCGAATGGACCTTCAAGAAGAGCAATTGTCGACTCAAATACTTCGTGAAAACGAAAAAAAGTTGACTTCATATCGACTCGAGGTGTTTATTTGAGTTCGAATGGACCTTCAAGAAGAGCAATTGTCGACTCAAATACTTCGTGAAAACGAAAAAAAGTTGACTTCATATCGACTCGAGGTGATTATTTGAGTTCGAATGGACCTTCAAGAAGAGCAATTGTCGACTCAAATACTTCGTGAAAACGAAAAAAAGTTGACTTCATATCGACTCGAGGTGTTTATTTGAGTTCGAATGGAACTTCAAGAAAAGCAATTGTCGACTCAAATACGTCCTGAAAACGAAAAAAAGTTGACTTCATATCGACTCGAGGTGATTATTTGAGTTCGAATGGACCTTCAAGAAGAGCAATTGTCGACTCAAATACTTCGTGAAAACGAAAAAAAGTTGACTTCATATCGACTAGAGGTGTTTATTTGAGTTCGAATGGAACTTCAAGAAGAGCAATTGTCGACACAAATACGTCCTGAAAACGAAAAAAAGTTGACTTCATATCGACTCGAGGTGATTATTTGAGTTCGAATGGACCTTCAAGAAGAGCAATTGTCGACTCAAATACTTCGTGTGAACGAAAAAACGTTGACTTCATATCGACTCGAGGTGATTATTTGAGTTCGAATGGACCTTCAAGAAGAATAATTGTCGACTCAAATACTTCGTGAAAACTAAAAAAAGTTGACCTCATATCGACTCGAGGTGATTATTTGAGTTCGAATGGACCTTCAAGAAGAGCAATTGTCGACTCAAATACTTCGTGAAAACGAAAAAAAGTTGACTTCATATCGACTCGAGGTGATTATTTGAGTTCGAATGGACCTTCGAGAAGAGCAATTGTCGACTGAAATACTTCGTGAAAACGAAAAAAAGTTGACTTCATATCGACTCGAGGTGATTATTTGAGTTCGAATGGACCTTCAAGAAGAGCAATTGTCGACTCAAATACTTCGTGAAAACGAAAAAAAGTTGACTTCATATCGATTCGCGGTGTTTATTTGAGTTCGAATGGAACTTCAAGAAGAGCAATTGTCGACTCAAATACGTCCTGAAAACGAAAAAAAGTTGACTTCATATCGACTCGAGGTGATTATTTGAGTTCGAATGGACCTTCAAGAAGAGCAATTGTCGACTCAAATACGTCCTGAAAACGAAAAAAAGTTGACTTCATATCGACTCGAGGTTTTTATTTGCGTCCGAATGGACCTTCAAGAAGAGCAACTGTCGACTCAAATACTTGGTGAAAACGAAAGAAAGTTGACTTCATATCGACTCGAGGTGTTTATTTGAGTTCGAATGGACCTCCAAGAGGAGCAATTGTCGACTCAAATACTTCGTGAAAACTAAAAAAATTTGACTTCAAATCGACTCGAGGTGTTTATTTGAGCTCGAATGGACCTTCAAGAAGAGCAATTGTCGACTCAAATACTTCGTGAAAACGAAAAAAAGTTGACTTCATATCGACTCGAGGTGATTATTTGAGTTCGAATGGACCTTAAAAAAGAGAAATTGTCGACGCAAATACTTCGTTAAAACGAAAAAAAGTTGACTTCATATGGACTCGAGGAGTTTATTTGAGTCCGAATGGACCTTCAAGAAGAGCAATTGTCGACTCAAATACTTCGTGAAAACTAAAGAAAGTTGACTTCATATCGACTCGAGGTGATTATTTGAGTTCGAATGGACCTTCAAGAAAAGCAATTGTCGACTCAAATACTTCGTGAAAACGAAAAAAAGTTGACTTCATATCGACTCGAGGTGATTATTTGAGTTCGAATGGACCTTCAAGAAGAGCAATTGTCGACTCAAATGATTCGTGTAAACGAAAAAACGTTGACTTCATATCGACTCGAGGTGATTATTTGAGTTCGAATGGACCTTCAAGAAGAGCAATTGTCGACTGAAATACTTCGTGAAAACGAAAAAAAGTTGACTTCATATCGACTCGAGGTGATTATTTGAGTTCGAATGGACCTTCAAGAAGAGCAATTGTCGACTCAAATACTTCGTGAAAACGAAAAAAAATTGACTTCATATCGACTCGAGGTGTTTATTTGAGTCGAATGGAACTTCAAGAAGAGCAATTGTCGACTCAAATACGTCCTGAAAACGAAAAAAAATTGACTTCATATCGACTCGAGGTGATTATTTGAGTTCGAATGGACCTTCAAGAAGAGCAATTGTCGACTCAAATACTTCGTGAAAACGAAAAAAAGTTGACTTCATATCGACTCGAGGTGATTATTTGAGTTCGAATGGACCTTCAAGAAGAGCAATTGTCGACTCAAATGATTCGTGTAAACGAAAAAACGTTGACTTCATATCGACTCGAGGTGATTATTTGAGTTCGAATGGACCTTCAAGAAGAGCAATTGTCGACTGAAATACTTCGTGAAAACGAAAAAAAGTTGACTTCATATCGACTCGAGGTGATTATTTGAGTTCGAATGGACCTTCAAGAAGAGCAATTGTCGACTCAAATACTTCGTGAAAACGAAAAAAAGTTGACTTCATATCGACTCGAGGTGTTTATTTGAGTTCGAATGGACCTTCAAGAAGAGCAATTGTCGACTCAAATACTTCGTGAAAACGAAAAAAAGTTGACTTCATATCGACTCGAGGTGATTATTTGAGTTCGAATGGACCTTCAAGAAGAGCAATTGTCGACTCAAATACTTCGTGAAAACGAAAAAAAGTTGACTTCATATCGACTCGAGGTGTTTATTTGAGTTCGAATGGAACTTCAAGAAAAGCAATTGTCGACTCAAATACGTCCTGAAAACGAAAAAAAGTTGACTTCATATCGACTCGAGGTGATTATTTGAGTTCGAATGGACCTTCAAGAAGAGCAATTGTCGACTCAAATACTTCGTGAAAACGAAAAAAAGTTGACTTCATATCGACTAGAGGTGTTTATTTGAGTTCGAATGGAACTTCAAGAAGAGCAATTGTCGACACAAATACGTCCTGAAAACGAAAAAAAGTTGACTTCATATCGACTCGAGGTGATTATTTGAGTTCGAATGGACCTTCAAGAAGAGCAATTGTCGACTCAAATACTTCGTGTGAACGAAAAAACGTTGACTTCATATCGACTCGAGGTGATTATTTGAGTTCGAATGGACCTTCAAGAAGAATAATTGTCGACTCAAATACTTCGTGAAAACTAAAAAAAGTTGACCTCATATCGACTCGAGGTGATTATTTGAGTTCGAATGGACCTTCAAGAAGAGCAATTGTCGACTCAAATACTTCGTGAAAACGAAAAAAAGTTGACTTCATATCGACTCGAGGTGATTATTTGAGTTCGAATGGACCTTCGAGAAGAGCAATTGTCGACTGAAATACTTCGTGAAAACGAAAAAAAGTTGACTTCATATCGACTCGAGGTGATTATTTGAGTTCGAATGGACCTTCAAGAAGAGCAATTGTCGACTCAAATACTTCGTGAAAACGAAAAAAAGTTGACTTCATATCGATTCGCGGTGTTTATTTGAGTTCGAATGGAACTTCAAGAAGAGCAATTGTCGACTCAAATACGTCCTGAAAACGAAAAAAAGTTGACTTCATATCGACTCGAGGTGATTATTTGAGTTCGAATGGACCTTCAAGAAGAGCAATTGTCGACTCAAATACTTCGTGAAAACGAAAAAAAGTTGACTTCATATCAACTCGAGGTGTTTATTTGAGTTCGAATGGAACTTCAAGAAGAGCAATTGTCGACTCAAATACGTCCTGAAAACGGAAAAAAGTTGACTTCATATCGACTCGAGGTGATTATTTGAGTTCGAATGGACCTTCAAGAAGAGCAATTGTCGACTCAAATACTTCGCGAAAACGAAAAAAAGTTGACTTCATATCGACTCGAGGTGTTTATTTGAGTTCGAATGGACCTTCAAGAAGAGCAATTGTCGACTCAAATACTTCGTGAAAACGAAAAAACGTTGACTTCATATCGACTCGAGGTGATTATTTGAGTTCGAATGGACCTTCAAGAAGAGCAATTGTCGACTCAAATACGTCCTGAAAACGAAAAAAAGTTGACTTCATATCGACTCGAGGTGATTATTTGAGTTCGAATGGACCTTCAAGAAGAGCAATTGTCGACTCAAATACTTCGTGAAAACGAAAAAAAGTTGACTTCATATCGACTCGAGGTGATTATTTGAGTTCGAATGGACCTTCAAGAAGAGCAATTGTCGACTCAAATACTTCCTGAAAACGAAAAAAAGTTGACTTCATATCGACTCGACGTGATTATTTGAGTTCGAATGGACCTTCAAGAAGAGCAATTGTCGACTCAAATACTTCGTGAAAACGAAAAAAAGTTGACTTCATATCGACTCGAGGTGTTTATTTGAGTTCGAATGGACCTTCAAGAAGAGCAATTGTCGACTCAAATACCTCGAGAAAACGAAAAAAAGTTGACTTCATATCGACTCGAGGTGATTATTTGAGTTCGAATGGACCTTCAAGAAGAGCAATTGTCGACTCAAATACTTCGTGTGAACGAAAAAACGTTGACTTCATATCGACTCGAGGTGTTTATTTGAGTTCGAATGGACCTTCAAGAAGAGCAATTGTCGACTCAAATACTTCGTGTGAACGAAAAAACGTTGACTTCATATCGACTCGAGGTGATTATTTGAGTTCGAATGGACCTTCAAGAAGAGCAATTGTCGACTGAATTACTTCGTGAAAACGAAAAAAAGTTGACTTCATATCGACTCGAGGTGATTATTTGAGTTCGAATGGAAGTTCAAGAAGAGCAATTGTCGACTCAAATACGTCCTGAAAACGAAAAAAAGTTGACTTCATATACTTAAGATATATCGACTCGAGGTATTCATTTGAGTTCGAATGGAACTTCAAGAAGAGCAATTGTCGACTCAAATACGTCCTGAAAACGAAAAAAAGTTGACTTCATATCGACTCGAGGTGATTATTTGAGTTCGAATGGACCTTCAAGAAGAGCAATTGGCGACTCAAATACTTCGCGAAAACGAAAAAAAGTTGACTTCATATCGACTCGAGGTGATTATTTGAGTTCGAATGGACCTTCAAGAAGAGCAATTGTCGACTGAATTACTTCGTGAAAACGAAAAAAAGTTGACTTCATATCGACTCGAGGTGATTATTTGAGTTCGAATGGACCTTCAAGAAGAGCAATTGTCGACTCAAATACTTTGTGAAAACGAAAAAAAGTTGACTTCATATCGACTCGAGGTGTTTATTTGAGTCGAATGGAACTTCAAGAAGAGCAATTGTCGACTCAAATACGTCCTGAAAACGAAAAAAAGTTGACTTCATATCGACTCGAGGTGATTATTTGAGTTCGAATGGACCTTCAAGAAGAGCAATTGTCGACTGAAAAACTTCGTGAAAAAGAAAAAAAGTTGACTTCATATCGACTCGATGTGATTATTTGAGTTTGAATGGACCTTCAAGAAGAGCAATTGTCGACTCAAATACTTCGTGAAAACGAAAAAAAATTTGACTTCATATCGACTCGAGGTGTTTATTTGAGTCGAATGGAACTTCAAGAAGAGCAATTGTCGACTCAAATACGTCCTGAAAACGAAAAAAAGTTGACTTCATATCGACTCGAGGTGATTATTTGAGTTCGAATGGACCTTCAAGAAGAGCAATTGTCGACTCAAATACTTCGTGAAAACGAAAAAAAGTTGACTTCATATCGACTCGAGGTGTTTATTTGAGTTCGAATGGACCTTCAAGAAGAGCAATTGTCGACTCAAATACTTCGTGAAAACGAAAAAAAGTTGACTTCATATCGACTCGAGGTGATTATTTGAGTTCGAATGGACCTTCAAGAAGAATAATTGTCGACTCAAATACTTCGTGAAAACTAAAAAAAGTTGACCTCATATCGACTCGAGGTGATTATTTGAGTTCGAATGGACCTTCAAGAAGAGCAATTGTCGACTCAAATACTTCGTGAAAACGAAAAAAAGTTGACTTCATATCGACTCGAGGTGATTATTTGAGTTCGAATGGACCTTCGAGAAGAGCAATTGTCGACTGAAATACTTCGTGAAAACGAAAAAAAGTTGACTTCATATCGACTCGAGGTGATTATTTGAGTTCGAATGGACCTTCAAGAAGAGCAATTGTCGACTCAAATACTTCGTGAAAACGAAAAAAAGTTGACTTCATATCGATTCGCGGTGTTTATTTGAGTTCGAATGGAACTTCAAGAAGAGCAATTGTCGACTCAAATACGTCCTGAAAACGAAAAAAAGTTGACTTCATATCGACTCGAGGTGATTATTTGAGTTCGAATGGACCTTCAAGAAGAGCAATTGTCGACTCAAATACTTCGTGAAAACGAAAAAAAGTTGACTTCATATCAACTCGAGGTGTTTATTTGAGTTCGAATGGAACTTCAAGAAGAGCAATTGTCGACTCAAATACGTCCTGAAAACGAAAAAAAGTTGACTTCATATCGACTCGAGGTGATTATTTGAGTTCGAATGGACCTTCAAGAAGAGCAATTGTCGACTCAAATACTTCGCGAAAACGAAAAAAAGTTGACTTCATATCGACTCGAGGTGTTTATTTGAGTTCGAATGGACCTTCAAGAAGAGCAATTGTCGACTCAAATACTTCGTGAAAACGAAAAAACGTTGACTTCATATCGACTCGAGGTGATTATTTGAGTTCGAATGGACCTTCAAGAAGAGCAATTGTCGACTCAAATACTTCGTGAAAACGAAAAAAAGTTGACTTCATATCGACTCGAGGTGTATATTTGAGTTCGAATGGACCTTCAAGAAGAGCAATTGTCGACTCAAATACTTCGTGTGAACGAAAAAACGTTGACTTCATATCGACTCGAGGTGATTATTTGAGTTCGAATGGACCTTCAAGAAGAGCAATTGTCGACTGAATTACTTCGTGAAAACGAAAAAAAGTTGACTTCATATCGACTCGAGGTGATTATTTGAGTTCGAATGGACCTTCAAGAAGAGCAATTGTCGACTCAAATACTTTGTGAAAACGAAAAAAAGTTGACTTCATATCGACTCGAGGTGTTTATTTGAGTCGAATGGAACTTCAAGAAGAGCAATTGTCGACTCAAATACGTCCTAAAACGAAAAAAAGTTGACTTCATATCGACTCGAGGTGATTATTTGAGTTCGAATGGACCTTCAAGAAGAGCAATTGTCGACTCAAATACTTCGTGAAAACGAAAAAAAGTTGACTTCATATCGACTCGAGGTGATTATTTGAGTTCGAATGGACCTTCAAGAAGAGCAATTGTCGACTCAAATACTTCCTGAAAACGAAAAAAAGTTGACTTCATATCGACTCGAGGTGATTATTTGAGTTCGAATGGACCTTCAAGAAGAGCAATTGTCGACTCAAATACTTCGTGAAAACTAAAAAACGTAGACTTCATATCGACTCGATGTGTTTATTTGAGTTTGAATGGACCTTCAAGAAGAGCAATTGTCGACTCAAATCCTTCGTTAAAACGAAAAAAAGTTGACTTCATATCGACTCGATGTGTTTATTTGAGTTTGAATGGACCTTCAAGAAGAGCAATTGTCGACTCAAATACTTCGTGAAAACTAAAAAAATTTGACTTCATATCGACTCGAGGTGTTTATTTGAATTCGAATGGACCTTGAAGAAGAGCCATTGTCGACTCAAATACTTCGTGAAAACTAAAAGAAGTTGACTTCAAATCGACTCGAGGTGTTTATTTGAGTTCGAATGGACCTTCAAGAAGAGCAATTGTCGACTCAAATACTTCGTGAAAACGAAAAAAAATTGACTTCATGTCGACTCGAGGTGTTTATTTGAGTCCGAATGGAACTTCAAGAAGAGCAATTGTCGACTCGAATACTTCGTGAAAACGAAAAAACGTTGACTTCATATCGACTCGAGATGTTTATTTGAGTTCGAATGGACCTTCAAGAAGAGCAATTGTCGACTCAAATACTTCGTGAAAACGAAAAAAAATTGACTTCATATCGACTTTAGGTGTTTATTTGAGCAATTGTCGACTCAAATACTTCGTGAAAACTAAAAAAAGTAGACTTCATATCGACTCGATGTGTTTATTTGAGTTTGAATGGACCTTCAAGAAGAGCAATTGTCGACTCAAATCCTTCGTTAAAACGAAAAAAAGTTGACTTCATATCGACTCGAGGTGTTTATTTGAGTTCGAATGGACCTTCAAGAGGAGCAATTGTCGACTCAAATACTTCGTGAAAACTAAAAAAAGTTGACTTCAAATCGACTCGAGGTGTTTATTTGAGTTCGAATGGACCTTCAAGAAAAGCAATTGTCGACTCAAATACTTCGTGAAAACTAAAAGAAGTTGACTTCAAATCGACTCGAGGTGTTTATTTGAGTTCGAATGGACCTTCAAGAAGAGCAATTGTCGACTCAAATACTTCGTGAAAACTAAAAAAAGTAGACTTCATATCGACTCGATGAGTTTATTTGAGTTTGAATGGACCTTCAAGAAGAGCAATTGTCGACTCAAATCCTTCGTTAAAACGAAAAAAAGTTGACTTCATATCGAATCGAGGTGTTTATTTGAGTTCGAATGGACCTTCAAGAGGAGCAATTGTCGACTCAAATACTTCGAGAAAACTAAAAGAAGTTGACTTCAAATCGACTCGAGGTGTTTATTTGAGTTCGAATGGACCTTCAAGAAGAGCAATTGTCGACTCAAATACTTCGTGAAAACTAAAAGAAGTTGACTTCAAATCGACTCGAGGTGTTTATTTGAGTTCGAATGGACCTTCAAGAAGAGCAATTGTCGACTCAAATACTTCGTGAAAACTAAAAAAAGTAGACTTCATATCGACTCGATGAGTTTATTTGAGTTTGAATGGACCTTCAAGAAGAGCAATTGTCGACTCAAATCCTTCGTTAAAACGAAAAAAAGGTGACTTCATATCGACTCGAGGTGTTTATTTGAGTTCGAATGGACCTTCAAGAGGAGCAATTGTTGACTCAAATACTTCGAGTAAACTAAAAGAAGTTGACTTCAAATCGACTCGAGGTGTTTATTTGAGTTCGAATGGACCTTCAAGAAGAGCAATTGTCGACTCAAAAACTTCGTGAAAACTAAAAAAACTCTGCAAATTCTTGACACAACGGTTCATTATCTTCTTTGTACAGATCACCCTTCTGTCTAGATCACTAGGTCTAAATGTCTAGATCCTAAATGTTAGATTAATTATTATTATGAATTATCACTAATTATTAATAATTTCATCAAGTACCTAGTGAAAATTATTATAATTTATTGTCAGGTATTAATAATTCGTATTTATTATTAATAATAATTATTATTAATTATGATTTATTAATACGATATAATTCTGGGGTTTTTAATACTACGTCGGTAATAATTTTTCTATAAAAGAAGTACCTACCAACAAACATTCGAAATTACCTTCATTTCCGTAGCACGAAACGCACCTCAGAACAACAAACTCGACATCGCTTAAGCCATATGATGTTCCAAAGAGCTTGTTAGTATGAAAATGGACCTGTATTTCAACAGTTTGATTCACGATCGTGTAGTGAGGCACAATCTTTGAGCCGTCATTGTGAACGAACGGCTGGTCGTACAAAGCTGCGGATGGTCTTAAAAAATTCTACGGAACAAACTCTATCTAAACATGAAATAAAAAACATACCGTTCTATATGAATTTTTCGAGATATGAGATTTTCAAATTTTCAAAATTCGTTTTGAACCCCTTCCCCTTGACCTAGGGTTATGAAAAGTTTCGAGGACCATTGTGGGGTTGGTCGAAACCCATAAAAAAAAATTTCGTAATTTTAACTCAACGCTAACTGGGCAAAGTGGCGCGGACGGCGTACGGCGGACGGACGGATTTTGGTTTATTATCTTCGATAATGAACCATTGGAATCGCCCAAAGAAAAAAATTTTTTTATCCCCCCCTCAAAATTTGTTGGTTAACGTTTCAAGATACGTATATTCAGAAAATCGAATAAAAAAAAATCCGTCCGTCCGCCGTACGCCGTACGCCGTCCGCCGTCCGCGCCACTTTGCCCAGTTAGCGTTGAGTTAAAATTACGAAATTTTTTTTATGGGTTTCGACGAACCCCACAATGGTCCTCGAAACTTTTCATAACCCTAGGTCAAGGGGAAGGGGTTCAAAACGAATTTTGAAATTTTGAAAATTTCATATCTCGAAAAATTCATATAGAACGGTATGTTTTGGTTTATTATCTTCGATAATGAACCATTGGAATCGCCCAAAGAAAAAAAAATTTTAACCCCCCCTCAAAATTTGTTGGTTTACGTTTCAAGACACGTAGATTCAGAAAATCGAATAAAAAAAAATCCGTCCGTCCGCCGTACGCCGTACGCCGTACACCGTACGCCGTACGCCGTACGCCGTCCCCCGTACGCCGTCCGCCGTCCGCCGTCCGTGCCACTTTGCCCAGTTAGCGTTGAGCTAAAATTACGAAATTTGGTTTCTGGGTTTGGACCAGCCCCACAATGATCCTCGAAACTTTTCATAACCCTAGGTCAAGGGGAAGGGGTTCAAAACGAAATTTAAAATTTCGACAATGTCATATCTCTAAAAATTCTCATGAAACGGTGTAATTTTTAGTTCACTTTTGAATGACCTGAAAAATTACGAATCTTTTAAGACCAATTGGATGTTTGTGCGACCAGCCGTTCGCTCACAGTGACCGCGGAAAGGTTTAGGAAAAACACTAAACTTTCGCGTCGAAAACGGCCGTTATGTGACCCAACCCCCAGACGCCCAGAATAAAACTACCTTTTTTCATCTTCCCGGTAAACTACAGTCTAGAAAATTTAACCGTGAGTCGGGGATAGACCACATTGCAATATTCACTCGGTTTCTTATCTGTAAAATAGTTTAAATAATACCTTTTTTTAATAATACAAATTAAATTTTGACGATGAGCTATTGACTTGAAATTTTAAAAAATAGGTCAGAACTGGATCACAATGCAATATTCACTCGGTTTCTTGTCAGTAAAATTGTTTAAATAATACCTATTTGTTTAAACAAATTAAATTTTGATGATGAGCTAGATACTTGAAATTTTAAATATAGGTCAGAAATGGATGATATTTCAATATTCCCTCGGTTTGTATGACATGGTATGAGTATGGTATGGTATATTATTGTATGTATGATTTGGTATAATACAGTATGGTATGATAGGAAAGAAATTCGTATGGTATGGTATGAGTACGGTGAGAATATGGTATGGTGCCGATTTGCAATACAGTCTGGTATAGACAGAAGGGTGATATGCACAAGGAAGATAATAAACCGTTGTGTCAAGAATTTGCAGAGTTTTTTATTTCATATTTAGATAGAGTTTGTTCCGTAGAATTTTTTAAGACCATTCGCAGCTTTGTACGACCAGCCGTTCGTTCACAATGACGGCTCAAAGATTGTAGCTCACAACACCATCGTGTATCAAACTGTTGAAATACAGGTCCATTTTCATACTAACAAGCTCTTTGGAACATCATATGGCTTAAGTGATGTCGAGTTTGTTGTTCTGAGGTGCGTTTCGTGCTACGGAAATGAAGGTAATTTCGAATGTTTGTTGGTAGGTACTTCTTTTATAGAAAAATTATTACCGACGTAGTATTAAAAACCCCAGAATTATATCGTATTGATTAATAATGATTATTATTAATAATAAATACGAATTATTAATACCTAACAATAAATTATAATAATTTTCACTAGGTACTTGATAAAATTGTTAATAATTACTGATAATTGATAATAATAATTAATCTAACATTTTGGATCTAGACATTTAGACCTAGTGATCTAGACAGAAGGGTGATCTGTACAAAGAAGATAATGAACCGTTGTGTCAAGAATTTGCAGAGTTTTTTTTTATTCGATTTTCTGAATCTACGTATCTTGAAACGTAAACCAACAAATTTTGAGGGGGGGTTAAAATTTTTTTTTCTTTGGGCGATTCCAATGGTTCATTATCGAAGATAATAAACCAAAAGTAGACTTCATATCGACTCGATGTGTTTATTTGAGTTTGAATGGACCTTCAAGAAGAGCAATTGTCGACTCAAATCCTTCGTTAAAACGAAAAAAAGTTGACTTCATATCGACTCGAGGTGTTTATTTGAGTTCGAATGGACCTTCAAGAGGAGCAATTGTCGACTCAAATACTTCGTGAAAACTAAAAAAAGTTGACTTCAAATCGACTCGAGGTGTTTATTTGAGTTCGAATGGACCTTCAAGAAAAGCAATTGTCGACTCAAATACTTCGTGAAAACTAAAAAAATTTGACTTCATATCGACTCGAGGTGTTTATTTAAATTCGAATGGACCTTGAAGAAGAGCCATTGTCGACTCAAATACTTCGTGAAAACTAAAAGAAGTTGACTTCAAATCGACTCGAGGTGTTTATTTGAGTTCGAATGGACCTTCAAGAAGAGCAATTGTCGACTCAAATACTTCGTGAAAACGAAAAAAAATTGACTTCATATCGACTTTAGGTGTTTATTTGAGTCCGAATGGACCTTCAAGGAGAGCATTTCTCGACTCAAATACTTTGTGAAAACGAACAAAAATTGACTTCATATCGACTCGAGGTGTTTATTTGTGTTCGAATGGACCTTCAAGAAGAGCAATTGTCGACTCAAATACTTCGTGAAAACTAAAAGAAGTTGACTTCAAATCGACTCGAGGTGTTTATTTGAGTTCGAATGGACCTTCAAGAAGAGCAATTGTCGACTCAAATACTTCGTGAAAACGAACAAAAATTGACTTCATATCGACTTTAGGTGTTTATTTGAGTCCGAATGGACCTTCAAGAAGAGCAATTGTCGACTCAACTACTTCGTGAAAACGAACAAAAATTGACTTCATATCGACTCGAGGTTTTTATTTGCGTCCGAATGGACCTTCAAGAAGAGCAACTGTCGACTCAAATACTTGGTGAAAACGAAAGAAAGTTGACTTCATATCGACTCGAGGTGTTTATTTGAGTTCGAATGGACCTCCAAGAGGAGCAATTGTCGACTCAAATACTTCGTGAAAACTAAAAAAATTTGACTTCAAATCGACTCGAGGTGTTTATTTGAGCTCGAATGGACCTTCAAGAAGAGCAATTGTCGACTCAAATACTTCGTGAAAACGAAAAAGAGTTGACATCATATCGACTCGAGGTGTTTATTTGAGTCCGAATGGAACTTCAAGAAGAGCAATTGTCGACTCGAATACTTCGTGAAAACGAAAAAACGTTGACTTCATATCGACTCGAGATGTTTATTTGAGTTCGAATGGACCTTCAAGAAGAGCAATTGTCGACTCAAATACTTCGTGAAAACGAACAAAAATTGACTTCATATCTGACTTCAGGTGTTTATTTGAGCAATTGTCGACTCAAATACTTCGTGAAAACTAAAAAAAGTAGACTTCATATCGACTCGATTTGTTTATTTGAGTTTGAATGGACCTTCAAGAAGAGCAATTGTCGACTAAAATCCTTCGTTAAAACGAAAAAAAGTTGACTTCATATCGACTCGAGGTGTTTATTTGAGTTCGAATGGACCTTCAAGAGGAGCAATTGTCGACTCAAATACTTCGTGAAAACTAAAAAAATTTGACTTCAAATCGACTCGAGGTGTTTATTTGAGTTCGAATGGACCTTCAAGAAAAGCAATTGTCGACTCAAATACTTCGTGAAAACGAAAAAAAGTTGACTTCATACTGACTCGAGGTGTTTATTTGTGTTCGAATGGACCTTCAAGAAGAGCAATTGTCGACTCAAATACTTCGTGAAAACTAAAAGAAGTTGACTTCAAATCGACTCGAGGTGTTTATTTGAGTTCGAATGGACCTTCAAGAAGAGCAATTGTCGACTCAAATACTTCGTGAAAACGAACAAAAATTGACTTCATATCGACTTTAGGTGTTTATTTGAGTCCGAATGGACCTTCAAGAAGAGCAATTGTCGACTCAACTACTTCGTGAAAACGAACAAAAATTGACTTCATATCGACTCGAGGTTTTTATTTGCGTCCGAATGGACCTTCAAGAAGAGCAACTGTCGACTCAAATACTTGGTGAAAACGAAAGAAAGTTGACTTCATATCGACTCGAGGTGTTTATTTGAGTTCGAATGGACCTCCAAGAGGAGCAATTGTCGACTCAAATACTTCGTGAAAACTAAAAAAATTTGACTTCAAATCGACTCGAGGTGTTTATTTGAGCTCGAATGGACCTTCAAGAAGAGCAATTGTCGACTCAAATGCTTCGTGAAAACGAAAAAGAGTTGACATCATATCGACTCGAGGTGTTTATTTGAGTCCGAATGGAACTTCAAGAAGAGCAATTGTCGACTCGAATACTTCGTGAAAACGAAAAAACGTTGACTTCATATCGACTCGAGATGTTTATTTGAGTTCGAATGGACCTTCAAGAAGAGCAATTGTCGACTCAAATACTTCGTGAAAACGAACAAAAATTGACTTCATATCTGACTTCAGGTGTTTATTTGAGCAATAATTGTCGACAATTATTGTCGACTCAAATACTTCGTGAAAACTAAAAAAAGTAGACTTCATATCGACTCGATTTGTTTATTTGAGTTTGAATGGACCTTCAAGAAGAGCAATTGTCGACTAAAATCCTTCGTTAAAACGAAAAAAAGTTGACTTCATATCGACTCGAGGTGTTTATTTGAGTTCGAATGGACCTTCAAGAGGAGCAATTGTCGACTCAAATACTTCGTGAAAACTAAAAAAATTTGACTTCAAATCGACTCGAGGTGTTTATTTGAGTTCGAATGGACCTTCAAGAAAAGCAATTGTCGACTCAAATACTTCGTGAAAAATAAAAAAATTTGACTTCATATCGACTCGAGGTGTTTATTTGAATTCGAATGGACCTTGAAGAAGAGCCATTGTCGACTCAAATACTTCGTGAAAACTAAAAGAAGTTGACTTCAAATCGACTCGAGGTGTTTATTTGAGTTCGAATGGACCTTCAAGAAGAGCAATTGTCGACTCAAATACTTCGTGAAAACTAAAAAAAATTGACTTCATATCGACTTTAGGTGTTTATTTGAGTCTGAATGGACCTTCAAGGAGAGCATTTCTTTACTCAAATACTTCGTGAAAACGAACAAAAATTGACTTCATATCGACTCGAGGTGTTTATTTGTGTCCGAATGGACCTTAAAGAAGAGCAACTGTCGACTCAAATAATTCGTGAAAACGAAAAAAGTAGACTTCATATCGACTCGAGGTGTTTATTTGAGTTCGAATGGACCTTCAAGAGGAGCAACTGTCGACTCAAATACTTGGTGAAAACGAAAGAAAGTTGACTTCATATCGACTCGAGGTGTTTATTTGAGTTCGAATGGACCTCCAAGAGGAGCAATTGTCGACTCAAATACTTCGTGAAAACTAAAAAAATTTGACTTCAAATCGACTCGAGGTGTTTATTTGAGCTCGAATGGACCTTCAAGAAGAGCAATTGTCGACTCAAATACTTCGTGAAAACGAAAAAGAGTTGACATCATATCGACTCGAGGTGTTTATTTGAGTCCGAATGGAACTTCAAGAAGAGCAATTGTCGACTCGAATACTTCGTGAAAACGAAAAAACGTTGACTTCATATCGACTCGAGATGTTTATTTGAGTTCGAATGGACCTTCAAGAAGAGCAATTGTCGACTCAAATACTTCGTGAAAACGAACAAAAATTGACTTCATATCTGACTTCAGGTGTTTATTTGAGCAATTGTCGACTCAAATACTTCGTGAAAACTAAAAAAAGTAGACTTCATATCGACTCGATTTGTTTATTTGAGTTTGAATGGACCTTCAAGAAGAGCAATTGTCGACTAAAATCCTTCGTTAAAACGAAAAAAAGTTGACTTCATATCGACTCGAGGTGTTTATTTGAGTTCGAATGGACCTTCAAGAGGAGCAATTGTCGACTCAAATACTTCGTGAAAACTAAAAAAATTTGACTTCAAATCGACTCGAGGTGTTTATTTGAGTTCGAATGGACCTTCAAGAAAAGCAATTGTCGACTCAAATACTTCGTGAAAAATAAAAAAATTTGACTTCATATCGACTCGAGGTGTTTATTTGAATTCGAATGGACCTTGAAGAAGAGCCATTGTCGACTCAAATACTTCGTGAAAACTAAAAGAAGTTGACTTCAAATCGACTCGAGGTGTTTATTTGAGTTCGAATGGACCTTCAAGAAGAGCAATTGTCGACTCAAATACTTCGTGAAAACTAAAAAAAATTGACTTCATATCGACTTTAGGTGTTTATTTGAGTCTGAATGGACCTTCAAGGAGAGCATTTCTTTACTCAAATACTTCGTGAAAACGAACAAAAATTGACTTCATATCGACTCGAGGTGTTTATTTGTGTCCGAATGGACCTTAAAGAAGAGCAACTGTCGACTCAAATAATTCGTGAAAACGAAAAAAGTAGACTTCATATCGACTCGAGGTGTTTATTTGAGTTCGAATGGACCTTCAAGAGGAGCAATGGTCGACTCAAATACTTCGTGAAAACGAAAAAGAGTTGACATCATATCGACTCGAGGTGTTTATTTGATTCCGAATGGAACTTCAAGAAGAGCAATTGTCGACTCGAATACTTCGTGAAAACGAAAAAACGTTGACTTCATATCGACTCGAGATGTTTATTTGAGTTCGAATGGACCTTCAAGAAGAGCAATTGTCGACTCAAATACTTCGTGAAAACGAACAAAAATTGACTTCATATCTGACTTCAGGTGTTTATTTGAGCAATTGTCGACTCAAATACTTCGTGAAAACTAAAAAAAGTAGACTTCATATCGACTCGATTTGTTTATTTGAGTTTGAATGGACCTTCAAGAAGAGCAATTGTCGACTAAAATCCTTCGTTAAAACGAAAAAAAGTTGACTTCATATCGACTCGAGGTGTTTATTTGAGTTCGAATGGACCTTCAAGAGGAGCAATTGTCGACTCAAATACTTCGTGAAAACTAAAAAAATTATACTTCAAATCGACTCGAGGTGTTTATTTGAGTTCGAATGGACCTTCAAGAAAAGCAATTGTCGACTCAAATACTTCGTGAAAAATAAAAAAATTTGACTTCATATCGACTCGAGGTGTTTATTTGAATTCGAATGGACCTTGAAGAAGAGCCATTGTCGACTCAAATACTTCGTGAAAACTAAAAGAAGTTGAATTCAAATCGACTCGAGGTGTTTATTTGAGTTCGAATGGACCTTCAAGAAGAGCAATTGTCGACTCAAATACTTCGTGAAAACTAAAAAAAATTGACTTCATATCGACTTTAGGTGTTTATTTGAGTCTGAATGGACCTTCAAGGAGAGCATTTCTTTACTCAAATACTTCGTGAAAACGAACAAAAATTGACTTCATATCGACTCGAGGTGTTTATTTGTGTCCGAATGGACCTTAAAGAAGAGCAACTGTCGACTCAAATAATTCGTGAAAACGAAAAAAGTAGACTTCATATCGACTCGAGGTGTTTATTTGAGTTCGAATGGACCTTCAAGAGGAGCAACCGTCGACTCAAATAATTCGTGAAAACTAAAAAAAGTTGACCTCAAATCGACTCGAGGTGTTTATTTGAGTTCGAATGGACCTTCAAGAGGAGCAATGGTCGACTCAAATACTTCGTGAAAACGAAAAAACGTTGACTTCATATCGACTCGAGGTGTTTATTTGAGTTCGAATGGACCTTCAAGAAGAGCAATTGTCGACTTAAATACTTCGTGAAAACGAACAAAAATTGACTTCATATCGACTTTAGGTGTTTATTTGAGCAATTATCGACTCAAATACTTCGTGAAAACTAGAAAAAGTAGACTTCATATCGACTCGATGTGTTTATTTGAGTTTGAATGGACCTTCAAGAAGAGCAATTGTCGACTCAAATACTTCGTGAAAACTAAAAAAATTTGACTTCATATCGACTCGAGGTGTTTATTTGAATTCGAATGGACCTTGAAGAAGAGCCATTGTCGACTCAAATACTTCGTGAAAACTAAAAGAAGTTGACTTTCTCGACCTTCAAGAAGTGCAATTGTTGACTCAAATACTTGGTGAAAACGAAAAAAATTTGACTTCATATCGACTCGATGTGTTTATTTGAGTTCGAATGGACCTTCAAGAAGAGCAATTATTGTCGACTGAAATACTTCGTTAAAACGAAAAAAAGTTGACTTCATATCGACTCGAGAAAGTCCATTGACTAAAAAACGAAATATAACCTCTCTTTCTACGTTTTTTGGGGTTTGCAGAATCCGAATTTGAAACCCAATTTTGCTATCTTCTTCCATTCCACGCTCTCAATCTCTCTTGTTTTGCGCTCTCTGATTTGTCAATCTCACAGGCCCGCCATTCACCCGACATTCAAACCGAAAATTGTCAGGCAGAAGTCATGAGGAAATATGAGGAAAGGGAGGGGGACATAAGCAGTCACTTCGTGGGGCTTCTGATTGGTCAGGTTGGTCCTTCACCCCAAGTGCCCGGGGCGGCTCTATTCAAACGGCCCTACTCAATAGCCAAGTTCTTCAAATGGAATGGGAAACTTTGGTTATTATGTTCTGTTTATTGGCTGGTGGTGCACATACTCCTATCAGAATATCTTATTCCGTTCTCAAACTTGATCATTTGAAGATGAAGAAACGTGGTTTGATACTTGAGATGTTCTTCATGGACATCATGTTTTTTAATGGAGACATTTTACATAAAACCAATTATATCTTCGAAAATTCGCTTTTATAGCCATGCTGCATGACTGCGGATTTTTTTTTTTCAGTTAAAATCACTACCATAAATAAGAAGAATAGAATTCGCCTGGCCTTCCACAATCTGGACTCTGGAAGGCGACCATTATCTCACGGTAAGGCACTTCCTGTACCACCTACTCCAGAAGAGCTCAGTTCACAGTCCTCTTAAGGTTTACGTCCAGTTCCCTTACGGAAATGAATCACTTGGAATTATTGAAAAAAATGTAGGTAGTGATTCAATCACTGCAGTGAAAATATTGATTCTTTATCTCGCAATAATCACTTGGAATCATTAAAAGAAATGTAGTGATTGGATCATGAGTGCGTCACTAGTGCCTCTGCAGTGATTCAATCGTTAATGAATAATTAGGAATAAGTGATAATATCATAATATAATAATAAATATAATAATATAATAATAAAATCATAATAATATAAGTGATACCAATGATATTATACAACACAGCTCACCTTTATTAAATTAATTCGTGTAATACATGTAAGTGTAAATACTGTAAAATACGTGTAACACGTGAATACTAAAAAGAATATAGACTATAGCGAACTATAGCTCCAGGATCCTGGAGCTCCAGCACTACCACCCGCAGCTGCACTCTTCTCCGGCACAGACAGTAGGTACCTACTTTCAACAACCTAGTAATAAATGTAAATGATTAGTCACTGATTACTTCAGTGATTCAGCAGTAATTCTTATCAATAATGCATCACTGATCGCCCGGTGATTTAGTGACTAATAGTGATTCTTACCAATGATGGATCACTGATCGTCCAATGTTTTGGTGATTAGCAGTGATTAACACTAGACATTCATTACTGGACACTCCAGTGATCGTATGATTCAATACTAGTGATTACACCAGCCAATTACTGGAAATCACAACATAATCAGTGATAACCACTAAGTTTTACCTATGAAATCATTAAACCGCCAACGATCCTCCAGAAAGCACAGGTGTAGGTCTACTTTTGTGTGTACGATCGTCATATTTCGTGATTATCTCTTTTGAATACCATTCGAGCTGAAAGTAAAGCGAATATTTCAGTTCTGGAGACCGGAGCCCGACACGACCGAAAAACACTCATAATTTCGTCTCGTCGATAAAACGCCTCTGCGACATCGTCCAATTTTCAATTTATACCACCACCCGCCGCCTCAGCCACGTTTTTGTCAAAATAAATCGGTCAGCAGCTGATGGTTTAAAACTCCCTCAAAGGCCGCGAGCCTCGTCCCAGGAGCTCATTAGCATGCGCTACATTGTGCCTCCATATATTTGATCTGTAATTGGCTTAAATCCCCCTTAACAAAGAGGAGGCACCTCTTCGTCCCCGCGATCAAAAGCCGACGGCGCAAAGTTCCGTCCAATTTGAATACAGTAAAAACTTTCAATTCTAAAAAGGGTTTCACTCACTGCGAGAGACGGAAATCTTTCTCCGCAAAAAGGGGATTTCAAATAAATCAAACACGAGAGGTTGAGCGGTTTTTTTTTTTCATTTCGAGTTAATTGAAATTTATTGGTTTTAGTCAAGACAGTTATATTAAGCCTCGGTTACTTTCTTTTGCTATTAGAGCGAACAGGGAAGGGATTTAGCTCGTCTACGAATGCAGTACGATCATCGACGTTCTGGGGGGATTTTCACTTGTGGCGGCGGTGAGGGCAATGCATTTAGGCTCATTAATTGCAATAACAAACTATTGGAATCAACCAAGAAATGAAACTTTTTACTCTCGCCTTCCCTAAAATTTGTGGGTTTGAGTTTTTTAGGTTATATAATTTCTTTATTTATTTACAAAATTTGTTTTTCTTTCAACTATTTTGTAATAGGTAGTACTTCAGTAACAACTTACATAAATATTCGGTATTCTGTATTAAATACAGAATACCGAATATTTATGTAAGTTGTTACTGAAGTACTACCTATTACAAAATAGTTGAAAGAAAAACAATGTTTCCCCAATATGGGATAAGTGCCGCAGAGTCTGGCTTCTCTATTGGAAATTAAAAATATATATATAGGTATTTATATAGTTAAATAAATAAATGAATCATAATATGATCAACTGCGTTGATTTAGAACACGGTGTTATCCGAGTTGTGTATTTAATGTGTAATAATATTACTAATTGAAAAATACACAACTCGGATAACACCGTGTTCTAAATCAACGCAGTTTCGTACATAAATTTTAGATTAACGATACAAAGAACTTTCCCCAGTAGGTAGTTGAAATTTATTGAAGATTAAAACAGGTTTAATCTACGTAGATCGCAAATCCAAAATCAAAATTTCATTGAAATGTTGAAAAAGTCGAAATATTGACAACTTTTAGAAATAGAAAAATGAAGTTAAAATCAACAAAAACCACGCGTTAAGCCAAATTTAAAGCCACAAAAGCCCCACGACATTTTTGTGCTTGAAAAATCCGTTCGCCGTCCACAACACATTTTGCCTAGTAGAATGACACATTTTGCACATTATAATTTTTGCAAATTTTGCCCATTAGAATGTTCGCACATTTTGCACACATTAGAATTTGTCCACATTTTTTCCATTAGAAGGTTTGCACATTATAATTGCTCTAAAATAATTTTAGAGCAATTATAATGTGCAAACCTTCTAATGGAAAAAATGTGGACAAATTCTAATGTGTGCAAAATGTGCGAACATTCTAATGGGCAAATTTTGCAAAAATTGTAATGTGCAAAATGTGTCATTCTACTAGGCAAAATGTGTTGTGGACGGCGAACGGATTTTTCAAGCACAAAAATGTTGTGAAAATTATTGTGAAATTCGTACTTACTACGGATCAGCCCACGTACGCTGCTTGAACCCAAGCTCCGTTTTGCAGTGTACGTTCTGCAAGTTTGGAACGGTTCTAAGCAGGCCCGGATTTAAACGCAGGTGACATAGCCGCGCGCCTAGGGGCCCTCACCAAAATTAAAATTAAATTAAAATTTTATTATTGTTTTCAGGCCAGACGATACAGCATTTTAGCGCCAATTCCATTAAATCTACCATTTTGCACCTAATTTTTCCAAATTTCTCTGACCCCCCAAACCACGAGCCCATGGCCCGCACCACATGTGGAGCCAAAGTGTGGCCCAAGCAAACCCAGTAGAATTTTGCCAGAACGCCCAGTTCCGGAATGCCGAGTTTTGCGTTCGCAGTGTTTTGCGAACCCACATCCGAACGGTTATGACTAGAGGGCGGATTCTTATGCAATAAAAAACCCCCGTTATATGTCATAAAATATGCGGTGAAAACATCCGAAATATGTGCTAAAATATGCGGTGAAAACATCCGATATATGTGCTAAAATAAGTAGGTATGCACTAACAAAATCAGATTTTGGTTTATTATCTTCGATAATGAACCATTGGAATCGCCCACTTTTTTTAACCCCATGTCAAAATTTGTTGGTTTACGTTTCAAGATACGTAGATTAAGAAAATCGAATAAAAAAAAACTCGGCAAAATCTTGACACAACGGTTTATTATCTTCTTTATGCAGATCACCCTTCTGTCTAGATCACTAAATGATAGATAAATTATTATTACGAATTATCATTAATTATTGATAATTTTATCAATGGTCTTAGAAAATTCTAAAAAATAAACTCCATTTAAATTAGATTTAGATTTATATTTAGAATTAATTAATCCTAATCTAATCTAATCTGATTAACCCTAATCTAATTAACGAACTGTCAGATGAAACTCTAACTCATCATCCAAATTAAATTTAAATTACCATACGAATTTCTTCTATATCATGCCATACTGTACTATACTAAATCATACATACAATAAGATACCATACCGTACTCATACCATGTCATACAAACCGAGTGAATATTGTTTTGTCATCCAGTTCTGACCTATATTTAAACTTTCAAGTCTCTAGCTCATCATCAACATTTAATTTGTTTAAACAAATAGATTCTGTTACTGCGATACCGACTAAAATATCAATTGTAATTGTGCTCTGCAAAAAAACTTCAATTTGATTAGGAAAATCTGCATGGACCTGGACAATTTTTGGACTACTATTTAGTACTACGCTTGTGAACAATTGTGTAAATTTTGGTGAAGATCAGGACAGGACTTGGCATACTTTTGGACATTACAAGTGGCTAATTGAAGAAAACAGTGTTTTTGTTGTTGTTACGCGTTACCGTTCTAGGGACTACGTTATGTGATTACAATCCAAATTAACCAACGTACTAGGTAGCGAAGCATCACCCAATTCCAAAAGATGGGCGATCCAGTGTCATCCCAAGAAGATCGAATAGAATGCCCACACTGCGACAGGACGTTCACACGCAGAGGAATGAGGCGTCACATACAAAGCTCTCATAGGGAAAGAGAAAACGCGTCGAGACCAACCCCTTCCTCACGCACAGGAAGCCAAGGGTCGTATACCCCGGAAACCTTCCAAGAAAAATTTGTGACAGGTTTTGGAGCCCCTATGGTAAATTCACCAGGAGGTATCCCGTCAACTTGGAACATCCGTTGGCAGAAAGCCATGAAATTGCAAGGGAGGCAGTACGATCTTCCCCAAGGAGCGGTGGGTAGACAGTTTACATCACTGCTAGCGGAAGAAGTAAAAGCAGTCGCAGAAGGGACACAGGTTTCCGAACGAATTTTCTGTTTGTGTGCGACGGTACTTCAAAGAGAGAAGAATGTAAGAGCAGGGGCCGACATACGACGGGTGCTGTGCAATAGGATGGACATGTGGCGGCATGAAAAGTACGATGAACTGCTGCAAGAGGCTGGAAGATGTGATCGGCAGCTCGGAAGGGGGCGTGGTAGAGGCAGGGACAACACTGCAAGAGTCTTTACTAGACTAGTCTCCAGAGGGAAATTGCGGGACGCCACACGACTGGTTACCGATCGCTCAGGTGGCGCTGTATTGCATCCGGATTCCAGAGTAGAGGGAGACACAACAGTCCTGGAAGTGCTCAGGAGAAAACATCCACCCCAGTTCCTCCCGTCACCTGACACATTTCTCCCCGAGAATGAACTCCCACTACTAGTGGATGTAAATGTAACAGCCGTCCATATAGAAAAACTCTGCAAATTCTTGACACAACGGTTCATTATCTTCTTTGTACAGATCACCCTTCTGTCTAGATCACTAGCTCTAAATGTCTAGATCCTAAATGTTAGATTAATTATTATTATCAATTATCACTAATTATTAACAATTTTATCAAGTACCTAGTGAAAATTATTATAATTTATTGTTAGGTATTAATAATTTGTATTTATTATTAATAATAATTATTATTAATTATGATTAATTAATACGATATAATTCTGGGGTTTTTAATACTACGTCGGTAATAATTTTTCTATAAAAGAAGTACCTACCAACAAACATTCGAAATTACCTTCATTTCCGTAGCACGAAACGCACCTCAGAACAACAAACTCGACATCACTTAAGCCATATGATGTTCCAAAGATCTCGTTAGTATTAAAATGGACCTGTATTTCAACAGTTTGATTCACGATCGGGTTGTGAGGCACAATCTTTGAGCCGTCATTGTGAACGAACGGCTGGTCGTACAAAGCTGCGGATGGTCTTAAAAAATTCTACGGAACAAACTCTATCGAAATATGAGAAAAAAAAACATACCGTTCTATATGAATTTTTCGAGATATGGAATTTTCAAAATTTCAAAATTCGTTTAGAACCCCTTCCCCTTGACCTAGGGTTATGAAAAGTTTCGAGGATCATTGTGGGGCTGGTCCAAACCCAGAAACCAAATTTCGTAATTTTAACTCAACGCTAACTGGGCAAAGTGGCGCGGACGGCGGACGGCGTACGGCGTACGGCGGACGGACGGATTTTTTTTTATTCAATTTTCTGAATCTACGTATCTTGAAACGTAAACCAACAAATTTTGAGGGGGGGTTAAAAAATTTTTTTCTTTGGGCGATTCCAATGGTTCATTATCGAAGATAATAAACCAAAATCTAGACATTTAGACCTAGTGATCTAGACAGAAGGGTGATCTGTACAAAGAAGATAATGAACCGTTGTGTCAAGAATTTGCAGAGTTTTTTTTTATTCGATTTTCTGAATCTACGTATCTTGAAACGTAAACCAACAAATTTTGAGGGGGGGTTAAAAAATTTTTTTCTTTGGGCGATTCCAATGGTTCATTATCGAAGATAATAAACCAAAAAACTCTGCAAATTCTTGACACAACGGTTTATTATCTTCCTTGTGCAGATCACCCTTCTGTCTATACCAGACTGTATTGCAAATCGGCACCATACCATATTCTCACCGTACTCATACCATACCATACGAATTTCTTTCCTATCATACCATACTGTATTATACCAAATCATACATACAATAATATACCATACCATACTCATACCATGTCATACAAACCGAGTGAATAATGAAATGTCATCCATTTCAGACCTATATTTAAAATTTCAAGTATCTAGCTCATCATCAACATTTAATTTGTTTAAACAAATAGGTATTATTTAAACAATTTTACAGACAAGAAACCGAGTGAATATTGCATTGTGATCCAGTTCTGACCTATTTTTAAAATTTCAAGTCAATAGCTCATCATCAAAATTTAATTTGTATTATTACAGAAAGGTATTATTTAAACAATTTTACAGATGAGAAACCGAGTAAATATTGCAATGTGGTCTATCCCCGACTCACGGTTAAAATTTCTAGACTGTAGTTTACCGGGAAGATGAAAAAAGGTAGTTTTATTCTGGGCGTCTGGTGGTTGGGTCACATAACGGCCGTTTTCGGCGCGAAAGTTTAGTGTTTTTCGTAAACCTTTGCGCGCTCACTGTGAACGAACAGCTGGTCGCACGAAAATCCAATTGGTCTTAAAAGATTCGTAATTTTTCAGGTCATTCAAAAGTGAACTAAACATTACACGGTTCAGTTAAATATTTGGAGATATGACATTGTCGAAATTTTAAATTTCGTTTTGAACCCCTTCCCCTTGACCTAGGGTTATGAAAAGTTTCGAGGATCATTGTGGGGCTGGTCCAAAACCAGAAACCAAATTTCGTAATTTTAGCTCAACGCTAACTGGGCAAAACGGCGTGGACGGCGGACGGCGTACGGGGGACGGCGTACGGCGTACGGCGTACGGTGTACGGCGTACGGCGGACGGACGGATTTTTTTTTTATTCGATTTTCTGAATCTACGTGTCTTGAAACGTAAACCAACAAATTTTGAGGGGGGGTTAAAAAAATTTTTTCTTTGGGCGATTCCAATGGTTCATTATCGAAGATAATAAACCAAAACTCTGCAAATTCTTGACACAACGGTTCATTATCTTCTTTGTACTGATCACCCTTCTGTCTAGATCACTAGGTCTAAATGTCTAGATCCTAAATGTTAGATTAATTATTATTATCAATTATCGCTAATTATTAACAATTTTATCAAGTACCTAGTGAAAATTATTATAATTTATTGTTAGGTATTAATAATTCGTATTTATTATTAATAATAATCATTATTAATCAATACGATATAATTCTGGGGTTTTTAATACTACGTCGGTAATAATTTTTCTATAAAAGAAGTACCTACCAACAAACATTCGAAATTACCTTCATTTCCGTAGCACGAAACGCACCTCAGAACAACAAACTCGACATCACTTAAGCCATATGATGTTCCAAAGAGCTTGTTAGTATGAAAATGGACCTGTATTTCAACAGTTTGATACACGATCGTGTTGTGAGGCACAATCTTTGAGCCCTCATTGTGAACGAACGGCTGGTCGTACAAAGCTGCGGATGGTCTTAAAAAATTCTACGGAACAAACTCTATCTAAATATGAAATAAAAAACATACCGTTCTATATGAATTTTTCGAGATATGAGATTTTCAAATTTTCAAAATTCGTTTTGAACCCCTTCCCCTTGACCTAGGGTTATGAAAAGTTTCGAGGACCATTGTGGGGTTGGTCGAAACCCATAAAAAAAATTTCGTAATTTTAACTCAACGCTAACTGGGCAAAGTGGCGCGGACGGCGGACGGCGTACGGCGGACGGACGGATTTTGGTTTATTATCTTCGGTAATGAACCATTGGAATCGCCCAAAGAAAAAATTTTTTTAACCCCCCCTCAAAATTTGTTGGTTTACGTTTCAAGATACGTAGATTCAGAAAATCGAATAAAAAAAAATCCGTCCGTCCGCCGTACGCCGTACGCCGTCCGCCGTCCGCGCCACTTTGCCCAGTTAGCGTTGAGTTAAAATTACGAAATTTTTTTTTATGGGTTTCGACCAACCCCACAATGGTCCTCGAAACTTTTCATAACCCTAGGTCAAGGGGAAGGGGTTCAAAACGAATTTTGAAATTTTGAAAATTTCATATCTCGAAAAATTCATATAGAACGGTATGTTTTTTATTTCATATTTAGATAGAGTTTGTTCCGTAGAATTTTTTAAGACCATCCGCAGCTTTGTACGACCAGCCGTTCGTTCACAATGACGGCTCAAAGATTGTGCCTCACAACACGATCTTGACTCAAACTTTTGAAATACAGGTCCATTTTCATACTAACAAGCTCTTTGGAACATCATATGGCTTAAGTGATGTCGAGTTTGTTGTTCTGAGGTGCGTTTCGTGCTACGGAAATGAAGGTAATTTTGAATGTTTGTTGGTAGGTAGGTACTTCTTTTATACAAAAATTATTACCGACGTAGTATTAAAAACCCCAGAATTATATCGTATTAATTAATCATAATTAATAATAATTGTTATTAATAATAAATACGAATTATTAATACCTAACAATAAATTATAATAATTTTCACTAGGTACTTGATAAAATTGTTGATAATTAGTGATAATTGATAATAATAATTAATCTAACATTTAGGATCTAGACATTTAGACCTAGTGATCTAGACAGAAGGGTGATCTGTACAAAGAAGATAATGAACCGTTGTGTCAAGAATTCGCAGAGTTTTTTTTATTCGATTTTCTGAATCTACGTATCTTGAAACGTAAACCAACAAATTTTGAGGGGGGGTTAAAATTTTTTTTTCTTTGGGCGATTCCAATGGTTCATTATCGAAGATAATAAACCAAAAGCAGCACACCGGCTCAAAGGCAGTGCGGGTCCAAGTGGGACAGATGCGGAACAGTGGCGCAACATGCTACTACGGTACGGTCCACATAGCACTCGACTCCGAGAGGCAGCGGCAGCTCTCACCCGCCGCATAGCAAATAGGATTGTAGAATGGGACTCAATCAGAGCATTGCTGGCCAGACGAGGTGTAGCCCTTGACAAACGTCCCGGCGTGCGTCCCATTGGAGTTGGTGAGGTCCTTCAAAGGCTCTGTGCTAAAACCATGGCTATGCTAACCGGAGACGATTTACGAGACGAATGTGGGGCGGACCAGCTGTGCGGGGGTGCCAAAGCGGGTGTGGAAGGTGGAATCCATGGCATCTCTCAGTTGTTTGAAGAGGATACCGACTGTGACGGGGTACTCCTCATGGACGCCAGGAATGCATTCAATGCGCTGAGCCGCCCCTTGGCTCTATGGAACGCGCGAATTCTGTGGCCCCGGTGCTCCCGATTCCTCTTCAACACCTACAAAGGCTTCCCCCTAACTTTGTTCAGACAGAGTGAGGGAGTTATTCACAGCCAAGAAGGGACCACACAAGGCGATCCTTTAGGGATGCAAATGTACGCCGTTGGGACCCTCCCCCTAATCAGAAAGCTGAAGAGCTCAAGATGGCACCAGAACTGGTATGCAGACGACGCAGCATGTGCAGGCAAGCTCGAACGTATCAGGGAATGGCTCGACATATTGCTAGAGGAAGGACCAAAATGGGGGTATTTCCCAGAACCGGCCAAGAGCTACCTGGTGGTAAAGCCCGGAATGGAGGAGACGGCGAGAAGGATATTTCAAGGGCTGAATATGCAACTGGTCAGTTCCCACAGGTTCTTGGGGGGGGGGGGGGGGGTCCTAGGCTCCCCCGATGAAAAAAGAGAGTACGTTGCGTCCAGGGTAACCACATGGGTCAAATTTGCCATTTATTGAAAAAAAAAAAAAAAAATTTGCGACAAAAATAGATAGGTACTTATTATTTAAACAATTTTACAGACAAGAAACCGAGTGAATATTGCATTGTGATCCAGAGAAAATGTTGTGATAATGAAGAGTGAACATATACCTACTGTGAATGTAGTGATAATTAGCAGTGAAAAATTAGTGATTACGAACAGAGTAAACGTTGTGATAATGAAGAATGAAAGCATACTGCGAACGTAGTGATACCTAACGAACAGTGAACCGTAGGAAGTGACAATGAACAGTGTAACGTAGTTAGGTAGTGATAATTAACAGTGACGTAGTGATTACAAAGAGTGAAAACTTTGTGATTATATTCTCGTTCATTTTGGGAAATTTGATGAACTGAACGTCATTTTGAGACTCTTCCAGCAACTTGAAATCGGGTGAAGTTTGGATTGTGGGTGTGGGTTGTGGGTGAGGGAGAAATTGGTGTGGTGTTTGGGGGGGGGGGGGGGGCAGCTTAAAAAGGAGAAGTTCTGCAATCCTTTCTCCTCCGCGCCCCTCGAACCTCTCGGGTTTTCTCTTCTTCTCACTGTTTGGTCGGGAGGGGGTGAAGGAGCAACGTCGTGTGTGGTCCGCGGGCTCTCCCCCCCCCCTCCTCGCGATCTCTTCGCTGCTACTCGTATTCCACCTCTTTGTAACCCCCTCCCCCAACCCACCGCGAACGACAGTCAGATCCACCCTCCCCCCCCCCCAACCAACACCCACCCACCTCCGCCGACGCTCACCCGACAATCTCCTCTTTCACGACAAATATGCTGTCTGTTTTATGTATGGGAAGCATAAATGACATAATCATAAGACAGTCAGCTCTAACGAGATAAATTATATTTTGTAAAAAGACCGTTCTCTTTTTACGAAGGTCCTCACCACATCTCAGACCAAAACATACGGCCCGCCAATGCAGCCAACATTACAACCCAACATCTCCCCCCTACAAGATATAATTTGCACACGTGAGTAAATCTTATAAATTACTTACAAATGAGAATATAGAACAGACATAGAGATGTTATGAGACATTATGAACAGACATAAGACAGTACACATAAGAGTAAACGTTAAACAAAATGACCTAATCAAAATACCTTGCACATGACTTGGAGATATTATGAACAGACATGGAGACTGAGCAACGTGAACATTGAACAGACATAGAAACGAGAAACTACTTAATCATATCAAAATCCCTAAATCTGGAAGGAACCCTTATTTGACGGCCTGACCTACTGTAGGATGGTTGGCTAGCATTTTCTCCCCCTATCCCTGCACGCCCCTCACCTGATGGAGATGGAGTGACATGCTCATCACAAGGAGAAAGGTTGTCCTGAGGATCAGGGCCCCGCTCCGGAGGACTTTCTGACAATCCTACTTCCCGCCCATTTCCCCCAGGCCTGAGGTCCCTCAATGGTCTAGGAGTGATGAAGATCTCATTTCTCCTATAGGATCTGCCCTCTTCAGTTTTTACAATGTAGGAGCGAGGAGTTGTCCCTTGTGCAACTATTACCCCCGGAGTCCAAACCGAGTCAGGAAGCTTCTGAAACATCACCGGGTCCCCAACACGCAATTCAGCTCTTGGTTTAGCAGTACGATCATGGAGAATTTTACTTGTCTCCCGTTTAGCTATCAGTTTGTTTCGATCTCGCAATATCGTGGTCTCAGGAGTCAAATATTTAGGAGTACAAGGGATGTTAGAACGTAGATTCCGCCCCATAAGACCTGACGCAGGCGAGCCCACGTCACCCCGTGGTGTATTTCTCAAGTTGAGGAGGCCCAATAAAGGATCCTGACCCGATTCCAATGACTTAGTGAAGAGACGCTTTATGGTTTTGACAGCACTTTCCGCCAAGCCATTTGATTTAGGATAATGAGGTGACGACATAATATGCAAGAAACCCCATTCCCCAGCAAAGTCCCTGAAACTCTGGGAGTCAAAATACAATGCTCCATCTGTATATAAAACTAATGGCACACCATGGCGCGCAAAGATCGATTTAATTTCGCTTTAAATTAACGCTGGACACCGCCCATAGTTATGACTAAAAGTACAAAATTTGCAGTCGGAAATCGTTCGCGGTGTGACATCCTTACGTATAGAAGAGCGTTTAGGGTTAGAGGCACGCACAACATCCACCTCCGGCGGCTCCATCTTGATATCTGGGGTCTGTATCTTGACCACACGCTCCGATACAGCAGCCCTTGAACGACACGTCTCCAAAGCCACCTCTTTAGTCAAGTTGGATACATTTAATAATTGCTCCTGAAGCTTAGTGTCGGAGATACCTGTCACAAATATATCACGGATCAAATCCTCCTTCAACGTTGAAAATTCACAAGTGGCACTGAGATTCTGTAGAACAGTCATATATTGAACAAAGGACTCACCAGGCAATTGCTTACGAGTAAAGAATACAAACCGTTCATACGTTACATTTGATCGAGGTAAAAAGTGAGAGTCAAACTTAGCCAGAATTGTCTCTAAGTCCTTTTGTTCAACCGCCGATAAGCCAAACGATTCGAAGACATCATGAAGCTCATCGCCCCCAGAATGGAGCAAAATCGCCACTTTACTTTCAGCCGTGGCCGACGACTGATAGGCGGCGATATACGTCTTGAAATTACGTTTATACCTTTTCCAATTAATGGCCATGTTGCCCTCGGTGGCCAAAGACGTCAAGATCGGCAGCGGTGCGGTAGCCATGGTACACAACAAAACACGTATCGGCACTGAACAATCCAAAATTCCAACAAAAACTGTACCGCACAAGGACTCGGGAACTGTCAAACAACCGCTGTCACCATGTTTTATGTATGGGAAGCATAAATGACATAATCATAAGACAGTCAGCTCTAACGAGATAAATTATATTTTGTAAAAAGACCGTTCTCTTTTTACGAAGGTCCTCACCACATCTCAGACCAAAACATACGGCCCGCCAATGCAGCCAACATTACAACCCAACACTGTCTTTTTCATTCCTCGCAGCACCTGGTCCTCCTCCCCCACATTAACCCTCCGCCTGCCCCCCACAAACTTCCACGTCCCCACCCCCCTCGCCACACATTCGTCTTTTTCGCGTTCTATATCGTTCTCGTCCACTACCGGAGTCTTCTTGACACATTTACCGCGAACCACCCATGCGTCCCACGTGATAAACCGATACGTCACGAGTCACGCAGCATGACCGTATTAGCGAATTTTCCAGGTTCCAGCGAACTTCCGAATGGCAGGTTCGTTCCAGGTCAGCCAACAGTTCACGCACCAAAAAGCAAATAAAAATCCCCAGTCCTGCAGCATGACTATAAGAGCGAATTTCGAAGATATAATTGGTCTTATGTAAAACATCTCCTTTAAAGAACATGTTATTATTTCTTCGAAATTCGCTCTTATAGTCATGCTGCATGACTGGGGATTTTTTATTTGCTTTTTGGTGCGTGTATGATGTCCATGAAGAACATCTCAAGTAACGACCACGTTTCTTCATCTTCAAAGTGCTCCACGGAGAACGGGTTTGAGATATTGCAATTCTGAAGACACCATCGTGTTCAGCATTTTAAAAAAAACCTTTAAAATGAGGTGTCACTTGTCAGAATGTTTCATTTTGGGAATTCCCCCCCCCCCCTAAAACTACCCAAACCCTCCCCTAGAGTGGCCCGATTCTGTCCATTCACGTACTTAGCCTGTCGATTGCCAAGACAGATTTTTTTTGCAAACTTTTTATCTCAATTCTATCGAGAGTTATCGTCTGGAATGACACATACATCTATACTATATTATACTATAATTTGTACTATAATAATAGTATAGATGTATGTGTCATTCCAGACGATAACTCTCGATAGAATTGAGATAAAAAGTTTGCAAAAAAAAATCTGTCTTGGCAATCGACAGGCTAAGTACGTGAATGGACAGAATCGGGCCACTCTAGGGGAGGGTTTGGGTAGTTTTAGGGGGGGGGGGGGGAATTCCCAAAATCGTGTTTGTCTGTTTCTCTCATCATCAATTGAGAACGGCTGAACGTAGAATGTTGCGGATGGTACCATTTGACGCAAAATTTATCTGGGGAGGTATATGAAAAATCCGCGTTTAAATCTGTCCATCCGTTGAAACGCTATGAATGAAATACTACTAAAAAACGTATTATAATCACTTCTATGAGGATAACTTTTGAACGGTTGCACGTAAATCCGATTGTAAGTAGTCTCTGGATTCAGCTCGACGAGTACTTTCAAGTGGTACTTCAATCAGGATGTTAGTGGGAGGGGGCAGGGTGCAGGTTGTGAGAGGGGGGGGAGGGTCTACAGGCATTCAAAACTACTTGACCAGTTGGAGTGCAACTTTGGGAATTTGTTGTGTGAACATTGAGGAATGTTTTTAATCAGGTCGATCATTTGTCGGTTCATTTTGTAAGCAACATAGCAAAGATCGTCGAAAAGGCCTTCAAAGAGCAACTTACTTTCTACTTGGAATCCTTCAATTTGTTGAATTCCTGCCAATATGGATTTAGGAAAGCAAGAAGCACGCAGGATGCTATTTGTGAGCTGAACCATGAAATCATTAGTGAGTTGGACAAGGGAAATAAGCCGCTAGCAATCTTTTTGGATCTTGAAAAAGCTTTTGACACGATATCCCACCCCCTTCTTCTGAGAAAATTGGGTAGGTTCGGGATAGAGGGCCCCGCATTCGAATGGATTAGGTCATATCTGTCGCAAAGGCAGCAGATGGTGAAATTGAATGGAGTTGTTGGGTCAAGTCTTGTGTGCCCGTCGTACGGTATCCCGCAGGGAACTGTACTCGGTCCGTTGTTCTTTATACTGTATATGAACGAGCTTGGTGATGTCGACATCGACGGAAAGATAACCTTGTTTGCGGATGACACAGTACTGTCATTCACCAGTCCTAATTGGGCAAGTACTTACGCCCTTGCTGAGGAAGGTATGCGTAATGTTTATTCGTGGCTCGTTAATAACAAGCTGTCTCTTGATTTTGGAGAGAAGGCCTATCTCGCCTTTAGTCTGTCTGGCCTGGCTGTCGGTCCGTTGAATGGCATGCGCATCCACACGACTTCCTGTGATTTTTCAAACTGCCAGTCTTGCCCAATCCTGCGTCGAAGCTACGACACTAAATACCTAGGAGTAACCTTTGATTGTCAAATGAAATGGAAAAAGCAGGTAGATAATGTGAACAAAAAATTTAAAAAACTTATATATGTATTTGCTAGGATGAGAAAGGTTGTCTCTTTGCGGGTTTTTAGGATGGTCTATTTTGCGCTGGCTCAATCTGTGCTCCTCTACGGCCTACCGGCTTGGGGCGGCGCATACGCCACCACGCTGGGCCCAATAAGGCGTACCCAGAAAACTTTGATGAGAATTGTAACGAAGAACAGCTTTCTGGAGCACACGCCACCATTATTTCAGAGGACCCACGTCTTGGACTTCAATCATCTCAGGGTGCTTTCCTCGATTAGACAAGTTTTGAAGGAAAGGTCTTTTTCCCTACCCCGTCATGATCCTCCGACCCGCTATCAGGTCTTTGGATCCATGATCCTCCCCCGCTGTGCCACAACTGCTGGGATTAATAGCTATAGGTATTTCGGGGCGAAATGTTACAATGCGTTACCAAACAGCTTGAAAATCAGCCTCCTGGAGAATCCACAACGTGTAAACAAGTTGTTGAAATCCCATTTCACTGACAGCATTTCACTGTCCGTGAAATCCCATTCACTGACAGTATTATAATCTAATAATTTCTGTAAAAATAATTCCATAATTTCTTTTCTTTTTTAATCATTATAAATTAGTTAATTAATTTGGCAAGAGTTGTACACAATGTAAATGGGGGGGTTAAAGGCAGTTATGGTAGGGGGGGGGGGGGTCAGGGATTTCAAAACGACTTGACCGATCTGAATGAAACTTCGGGAATATGTTGAGTGAACATTGGGGAAGGTTTCTGACCAATTTAGGAGGGGTGTACAGGTTGTGTGTGGTGTGTGCGGGGGTTACCGGCAATCCAAAAACTACTTGACGAATTGAATCGATGATTTTTGAAACAACCTCTACGCCATTTATCAACGTGGCGTATAGGTTGTTTCAAAAATCATCGATTCAATTGGAGTAAAACTTTGAAATTGTGTTGTGGAGGGGGGATACGGGTGTCTGTTCTACCGTTGCGAAGCGCGGGTACACAGCTAGTAAATATATAAATATATTAATAACTCGACTGCCAAGTTAACCCAGCCTTGTGCCTTGAATGTTATGGGGAATTTCATTTTTGTTTTATTTTATTTTTTTAAATTTTTCTTCATTTATTTACAAATACAGAATATTTATGTATTTCTTACTGAAGTTACTATTACAAAATAGTTTAAAGAAAAACATTTTCCCCGATATGGGCTAAGTGCCCGTGTTAGGGGAAGAGCAGACTGTAGCTACTCTATTGGAAATTAAAAAAAAAAAAGTATATTTATATAGTTGAATAAATAAATGAATCATAATGCTAATTAAAAAATACACAACTCGGATAACACCGTGTTCTAAATCAACGCAGGTTTAAGCGTTCCTATAAGGCAAGGAAATAGTGTTTCAAAACTTTACTGGCCTTTTTACAAGTGCTGAGAAGGAGAGATTTTCTTGTTGCATTTGGCAATGCATTTATGTCCAGAATACTTCGGTATATACCTATGCTTGTTGCGTCGAAGTTGTCTTGACTAATGGCACATTTATCAAATAATCATTTTGACTCCTAGTTTCAACCAAATGTTGCGGGTAACAATATGATTTTGGTTTATTATCTTCGATAATGAACCATTGGAATCGCCCAAAGAAAAAATTTTTTTAACCCCCCCTCAAAATTTGTTGGTTTACGTTTCAAGATACGTAGATTCAGAAAATCGAATAAAAAAAAATCCGTCCGTCCGCCGTACGCCGTACGCCGTCCGCGCCACTTTGCCCAGTTAGCGTTGAGTTAAAATTACGAAATTTTTTTTATGGGTTTCGACCAACCCCACAATGGTCCTCGAAACTTTTCAGAACCCTAGGTCAAGGGGAAGGGGTTCAAAACAAATTTTGAAAATTTGAAAATCTCATATCTCGAAAAATTCATATAGAACGGTATTTTTTTAATTTCATATTTCGATAGAGTTTGTTCCGTAGAATTTTTTAAGACCATCCGCAGCTTTGTAGGACCAGCCGTTCGTTCACAATGACGGCTCAAAGATTGTGCCTCACAACACGATCGTGACTCAAACTGTTGAAATACAGGTCCATTTTCATACTAACAAGCTCTTTGGAACATCATATGGCTTAAGTGATGTCGAGTTTGTTGTTCTGAGGTGCGTTTCGTGCTACGGAAATGAAGGTAATTTCGAATGTTTGTTGGTAGGTACTTCTTTTATAGAATAATTATTACCGACGTAGTATTAAAAACCCCAGAATTATATCGTATTAATTGATCATAATTAATAATAATTATTATTAATAATAAATACGAATTATTAATACCTAACAATAAATTATAATAATTTTCACTAGGTACTCGATAAAATTGTTAATAATTAGTGATAATTGATAATAATAATTAATCTAACATTTAGAATATAGACATTCAGACCTAGTGATCTAGACAGAAGGGTGATCTGTACAAAGAAGATAATGAACCGTTGTGTCAAGAATTTGCAGAGTTTTTCTTTTAAGAACTGCTGTAGCCGACTGATCTTCATAGCATGATCGAAACAGAGGACATGAAAATTGAAAACTGTTCGATTGATGGCCTTTTGAGTTTTCACTAAAGTATTGTAGGTTGTGCGCTATATCCCCCACTCCATGCAGGCAAACAGTACGTTAGCACAGATTCGACTAGGGCACAGTGTACTAGTTTTACAAGTTTTTTATTTACACACCTTCCTAGTTTTGAGAAAACATACAATAGTTGTCTCAGTTTTTTGTTCGTTTCATTTATTTGCTTTTCCCACTTTATAAAGCAATCAAAGTGTATACCTAGGTATTTTACGGTGCTTACATGGAGAATTTCGTCTCACGCGTTACAAACAGTACGGTATTAATCTTGTTCCTTACATGTAAACCTAGATTCTTACTTACTGTTCATGCGTTCAGAAATAAATCTTTTTCGCGATCAATGTGGAATAATTTGCTCACCATAGTTCCAATCACCCACTTACAAAGACTTGTAAATTAATCGGCATGTCACGGGTCGACGTCAATACTTGCCAAAACACTGGCATTCACCTATAATTACGTTCCTATGAATGGAACCATCATTTTTTATCATACTCGTACTTACCTACTGTGTTTCCACACCTCTAAGTTACAAACTGAAAGTTAGAAAAATGAAATGAGAGTTAGAAATGAAATGAAATGAGAGTTACAAATGAAATGAAATGAGAGTTAGAAATGAAATGAAATGAGAGTTAGAAAAAATGAATTTCGGTTTTTTGGAATTTTTCGGTCCAAACTAGGGATGCAAATAATCGATTAAAACATCAAATAATTGATCGTAAGCTAATATTCGATATGACCGATTAATCGGCATTTAATAATCGATGTTTGATTAATCAAAAGCACTTAATCGATTTTTCAAGTACTGATTTCAAACGCATAGGTAATTAGTTACTTTCTCATTATCTAAAAATCCGTTGGTCTTCTTCGTCTGTGAACGAACGGATAATATATCGGGGTTGTGGTGGGGGTGGGGAGGGAGAGAAGCTACCGATATGGGTGATAATGAGGGGGCAGCCGATGGGGGAGGGGGACAAATGGGACGCGTCTCATGAGTAGCGCCGGTAGAGTCCAATGAGGACAATATTGGCATGGCCAATACGTGTAGCAGGGGGGATGGTGGCGGCTCTACTACGTGTAGCAGGGGGGATGGTGGCGGCTCTACTACGTGTTGCAGGAGGATGGTGGCGGCTCTACGTTCGTGTTGCAGGGGGGATGGTGGCGGCTCTACGTTCGTGTTGCAAAGGGGATGGTGGCGGCTCTACGTTCGTGTTGCAGGGGGTTGGTGGCGGCTCTACTTTCACGGGCGGCATGGTTCTATGGCAGCACCACGTATCTAACTTTTGCCAACTCTTCACTCTCTTCACTCTCTTCAACTCTTCACTCTCATGTTAACAATTTTACATCTGCTCCAACTTTGAGCCATCATTGTGAACGACGTCGTACAAAGCTGTGGATGGTCTTAGAGAATTCTAAAAAATAAACTCTATCTAAATATGAAATAAACATACCGTTTCATCTGAATTTTTCGAGTTTTGAAATTTTCATTGTGGGGTTGGTCGGAACCTGTACAAATTACATTTTGTTTTCTTTGGTTACATGAAATATAAACTAGGTTCATACATTGAATCTCGTCTATAATCCTCAGCTTATCTGTTTGCTTATTTCAAACTCCTATAAAATTTATAGTTGTAACTTGTAATTTAATTACAAGTTACATTTTTTTTAAATATTCTCAGAAATTTCCCGTTTTATCCAGTGTATGGAAAATAAATCATCCGTGCCGTGGGGTGGGGGAGGAGGGAGGAGCCCCCGCGAGGCGCGAAGCGGAGAGTTTTTAAACGTTAACCTTTCAATTCTGAGGGGGTGTAGCAAACATCACATTTTGTTTTCTTGGACCATTTCAGAAGATCAGTCATGAAAATAATGAACCAAAATGCGGTGATGGTGATGGGTGAAATCAGTGGTCCGAGGGGCACGAAATGGCGCGAGTGGGCGCCACCGAGCAGGTGAGCGGAGTTCCCCATTCTCTCAAGAGATGGCTCTACTCGCACCTGCCGAGTCGCTAGTGACCGGTCGGTGCCGAAGTAAAGTGGTCACAAAATCGACGTTATAAAGAGTATCGATATGTGTACTGATATAGGTATCGAGTTAAAATATCGATGGTACTAACGAGGATCGGCATCGAATGAAAACTTGGCGGAGCGCGCCTCGGCATGGGGCATCGTCTGCCATTTATTTAGATAGGTAGGTACTTACTTCAAAAACTGCCCTTAAGTTGTACCTATAATCAATCATTTCAAACTTTCGTTCAAAAATTATAAAAACGTCGATTAAAATTCGTCAAGATTAACCAAGAGAGATTTATTACATTTAAACAAAACAGGTAATAAAAGAAATTGAATCGTCAAGATTGATTCTTTCGAACGAATGGCCTTTGTACACTTTTTTCGAATTTTTTTCCTCGTTTTTTAGTCGAATACCCGATGTATTCAAGAGCCGTTTCTTCTTATATAAATAGAGCAATTCTACAAAATAAAACGTTTTTCGATTTTCTTGGTTTTTGAGTCAAAGATTGGTCGCGTGCAACAGCCATTAATTCAAATTTGAATCGATCTTTTCGAATTGATATCATTGAGTCGTTTTTGAGTCGTGCTTGATCGTGTGACAGGGCCATTCGTACAAATGCGAGTCGACATTTTCGAATGTTTGTCTACAAATTAGTAGAATGGGATTTAAATTTCCATCGAAAAACAATACCTAAGTAAGTATTTACGACGATCATTAAATGTGAGTAAAACTCAATTACTTATAATCGGACATTAGGATAGAACCGTTGAAATCGTGATATTTCACCGCCACCATTTGAGCGCTAGCATGTTGCACATTGCAGGTTACGTGTACAAATTAGGTACGATGCTATTTATTAGCAATTAATTTCCAATCTTTGTAAAAGCCGGAATGCTTTGAATTGACGTCAGAAGAGCCTTTAATTTGTTAAATACCAAACTAACACTTAGGACTTGATTTTTCTGTAATTTTGTTGTATTACTTCTTATTTTGTGGGACATCAATGGGAAGGAGAAGAATTTTAATTAAGTATGTAGAAGTACCAGGAATTTATCACTGATAGTCATTTGCTATTTGGTAAGTTTGTTATTTTTCTTATGATCCTTACGTATTGCTAGTTGTTATTAACTGACATAATCAATATCACATTGTTCAGTTTTAATTGTTACGCCGTGGATATCTTCTTTAGCAAATAAACAACCTAGAATGCAAAGTACAATTAAAATGAGGGATGTGGGATACTTATTGATACGGCTAAAGTATCGGGTACTTCCTTTCGATACCGGGTTTTTTTGGTATTGAATATTGCCTTTTTATACTACTACTGGTAATGATTACTCTTTCCAGTATCGGAAAAATACCCAAATAGAAACTGATGTACATAAAATGACTCTGCTTGAACCATTCACTTCTCTCAAGTTTAGGTCTGGTATTTTATGGAGTTTGATACAAAAAGAGGACCACATACCTAACGGGGAGGCTCTCTAGCAATAGCGAACTTCATATGTACAAGTTGTGAGACACAACACACGTGAGGTCTGAGAGGTTGTGTTTCCTGAGAGGTAGGTACTGAAGACGAATGTTTGTGAAAATATCTTTTTTTATATAATTCATTATAAAATGAATGTTTCTTCTTCTTCTGATTTGTTGGAGTAATAATAGACTAAATTTTTTGACTGCCCCTTATTTCTTTCCTTTTCATAGAAGTACCCGAATGATCGAATACTTGTAGTTATCGAATACTTGCTTCTGATACTTGGATTGCATACTTCTTTTGATACCAGTATCGGTTACTGGTATCGTATAGTATCGCATATCCTTAATTAAAATGTTAACTACAACAGACCAAAATTCGGCTTTGGTTCAGAATCCGATTTCAGTCGGTCTCTAACCCAAACATGACCGACAAGCCGTCAAAATCGTGCCTCGGAGCGGAGAAGTCACGGGAAGAAGCGTCGAATGTTTACTAAACAACTCGTCAAAAACCCCATTTGAGGACCACAAAAGCTGCGCTGCTGTGACAACCGGGCAGGAGCCTCTTCGAACTTTAAGTGCTACCTGCTCCCGAGTATCAAAACCTTGTGGTTTACAACAATGGACAAAAAAGGAACGGAAATCGAAGAGAAGAAAAGGGGAAAAAACTCACTAAAAATAGGAAACCCGTTAATGGAAGTCACAAGATAAGGTGAAGGGTATCACTCAAGTGGGTGGCGGACACTTTTTGTTTACAAGTAAAAAAAAATTTAGCTACCAGCTCAGATCAAAGGGATCTGGAACAGTTTGAACTGAAAACGCTGTAAATGTTGCCACAACGGTTTGTCATTTACTTTACAGATCACTGATCTGTATACAATACCCTTGTGAATCACAGAACTGTACGAAATGATTGGATTAATGAGTTGAAAAATTGTGTTCGTTCGAGGTGTCCAGGGGTAGGGATGCAACATCGGAACCAAATAATCAATTATAACTTCAAATGATGAATCGTAAGCTAATAATCGATAGGAACCATTAATCGGTATTGAATAATTGATGTTTGATTAATTGAAAGGAAATTCAACTTTATCAAGTAATTATTTCAAACGCATAATCACATACCTACTTGCATTCTCACTGCCTAAAAATCCGATGGTTTTCTTCGTCTGTAGGTAACGGCCTATTGTTAAATTTTGAGGCTAATGAAGATAAGGGAATGAATGAATGAATGATAACATGTTTATTTACACAAAAAAAGTTCTTTACAATAATATACATATAGCAACATGATAGGCTATGGTAAAATTACCGTCAGCCGGAGTTCACCATTGAACTGGTTAGAGTTTTAATACTTATTGTTAGTTTTTGCTTATCTACTATTTCTATTACATTTCTGAATTATACGAGGGTGAATCAAATATAAACGGGACTTTTCGCCCTTCAGGCACAATAGTGGAGGGAGAACGTTCCCGCTTTGTTTGTTTTTGGGTACGTTTGTCAGGAGTAGGGGAAGCACGTGGGCTCGCCTCCTCGACCCCCTCAGTGTCCACAGTGACGATGTCAGAGCAAGAGGTACCTCCGTCAATTGCGCAACTCGTTATAATCAAGTTTCTCACTCCAGAAGGCGTAAAACCGGCCGAAATGTTGAGGAGATTGACTGCCCAGTTTGGGGAAGAGACACTGTCGCGAGCCAGAGTGTTTGCATGGCATGAACAGTTCGTGGAGGGTCGTGATCGGGTTGAAAATTAGAGCCATGACCGCAGACCTCGCACCAGCGGACAACATCAGCAGTGTTCGACGGCTTATTGAAGATGACAGACGTCGTACCACTTCTGAAATTGCAAGTGAGGTTGGGATAAGTTATGGGAGCACTTACTCCATACTCACAGAGGAGCTAGGGTACCATGAGGTGTGCGCCAGGTGGAGGTTCTTCTCCATGACAATGCTCGCGCTCATACAGCAGCCTTGACTAAAGAAAAATTGGAGCAACTGGGTTGGGAAACTTTGGAACACCCTCCTTACAGTCCAGACCTGTCACCCTGTGACTTCCATGTGTTTGGCCCTCTCAAGAAAGCTTTGGGATGCCAAAGATTCGACAGTAATGCTGAAGTTGAAGCCTACGTGCGCAATTGGCTGCAGACACGACCTGCATCTTTCTACGTGGAAGGAATTGGAAAGCTGCCTATCCGCTGGGAAAAATGTGTTTCCAAATCTGGAGATTATGTAGAAAAATAAACTATATTCTTTTTTACGTTAAAAATAAAAATAAATTACACAAAAAAAAGTCCCGTTTATATTTGATCCACCCTCGTACTTATCTATTAGGTATATTTATTACATTATCTTGGTTTCTTACATTTCGGCTAATTTTATATTTATATTATTTTTTTGTTGCCCTCATTTGCTTGTTTACTTTTACTTTTTTTGCCCATATACGTAACTCAATTGTAATTGATGATTATATTCTTCGAAAATTCGCTAAAAGGAGTTTTTTGTTACTTGTTGTAAAAATAAAAGGTTTGACAGGATATCACCATGGATGAAGGATCCATGCTTATGCTCTTTGAAAATCCTGATGTATTCGAAAATGAGTAATCAGTAACAATACTCGATTAATGCAAAATAATCGGTAGCTAACCATCGATTAAAATTAATCGGCCTTTCGGGGTAAATTAATCGATTACCCGATAATCGATTTGCATCCCTTACCAGGAGCCTATTTCATGAAACAATAAGTTTAATGCACAGCTTTAAGGTACGTATCTTGGTACAAAAGTAGGTAGTCCCCGCTTAAATTGAGGAGACCAAGAGGGTTTGATCGCTGTAAGCGGGGAGTAACAATTTAAAACAGGAAAACGTTGAACAAAAGTCAGTTTACTCAAAATTGAAGCAATGGTCGTAAAAGCAAACAAACCAAAGTCAGAACACTTAAATTTGGTGAGGTTTGAACTGATTGAATGGATGGAATTGAACACCGACTTCAATGGGTTGATGTTTACTTTCACGAACTAAATCACTCGCGACGAAATCGTGGAAACCCATGTTAAGAAAAACAAGGGTATTTGAAAAAAAATCGTCTATTTCCACTGAATGTTTACTTTCACATTTTGACGCTTGCAAGGCAACAGGTCGTATAATGTTTTTCTCAACTTTTCAGGGGGCACAAAAAACTAGTTCCGCACAATAAAAATCAATCGATTCCTCGCCGATTTCGATACTATCGAATAGAGATATCAATAAACCATGACTTCATACAATCTGGCGTCTAATTTAGAGAGTGAAAACCCCCAAAAATGCGAAATTTACAATACGATCTGTTGCCTAGTAAATTTTACTCATTCACTTGCTTAAACTCATAAAAGCGAGGGAACTAATGCAAATAATTCCTACAAACAAACAAATAAAAATAATTTCCCAGCACAAAAGTACACTACCTATAGTTGGTATAATGACGATGATGGTAGGCATTTAGTTACTTATTGACTTGGCATTTGTGAGCAGGTACAGGCAATCTCAGTCCTGATTACAATAAATGTAATGTAAATCATGTAAAAGGCATTTGAGACGATACCTCGTCTTAAGCTACACAACAGTCGTAAGACTTACCTACGTCAAACTGCTCGGGAAATTATTCCGACAATTGCAAGAAATGCATGTTCGACCTCTGCTGCCCTACTTGTTAATTATTCATTGTTTTGATATTAATGAAGTTATAATGATATCGTACATAATCTGATAGGAGAAATTAAAGTAAGTTGCCACGCATTACATTCGTAAACATGGTGATTTAAGTCTAAAGGATTTTACATGACAAGTAGCAATTTCATAGATTTTGTAAGGTAGACTTAGATGGAATAACTTTAGTCGAATTTTTCATTAATTTATAAAGTCGGAATTTTCTCCGATTTTATCGTTTTGAGGTAGTAGTATTTATCGTGCCTACGGACAGGAAGCGATAACGACTATTATTCGGTCGGTACTACTATTACACCTGATGTTAATTGTTGCCGTTGTAGCATAAGCCCCTTACAGAAATGAATCACTTGGAATCATTAGAAAAAAAATGAAGTGATTCAATCACTGCGGTGATTATTAGCCGGATCACTGCGGTGATACTAGTGATTATTAGCCGGATCACTGCGGTGATACTAGTGATTATTAAACGGATCACTGCCGTGATTGAATCATTGGTGGGGATTCCCCACTGGGGAATCACTCGCGATAATCACTTGGAATCATTGAAAAAATGTAGTGATTGGATCATTAGTGCATCACTAGTGCACCACTTGCGTCAATCACTGCCTCTGCACTTACTAAAGTATTACACGTTCTAATTTAATTAAACTAAACTGTGTTGTATACCACTTATTCCTAACTATTAATTAACGATTGAATCACTGCAAAGGCAGTGATTAACGCAAGTGATGCACTAGTGATACACTAACGATCCAATCACTACATTTTTTTAAATGATTCCAGGTGATTATTGCGAGTGATTTCCCACCAATGGTTCAATCACGGCAGTGATCCGCCTATTAATCACTAGTATAACCGCAGTGATTGAATAACTACATTTTTTTTAATGATTCCAAGTGATTCATTTCTGTAAGGGCCCACGAATTGTACAGGTCAGCCAGGGATTTTTGTAGACATTCATGGGACCATCGGTGAGCTATGTTTCGATTACCCCTACATGGAAAGGACCGTCAGGACTAGGGATGCAACTAAATAATCGAGTAATCGGATAATCGATTATTTGACCCCGATTAATCGATTAATTTCTATCACTGTTTAGATGTCGATAATTTTTATTAATCGATTAATTCTAATCGATGTCGATTATTTTTATTAATCGATTATTAACTGATTAATCGATATTAATACTGATTAAGCGGTTTTCGAATACATCAGGATTTGATTTATTCTAATATGCTTAAAAAATGCTTTCAAAATCCAGATGTATTCGAAAACCGATTAATCGATTAATACAAATTAGGACAAACCGTCGTTGTTATAGTTACTAGCTTCATGGATTTTTGTTTGTTCATAGTTCAAGTCATAGTTCACGCTTGTCGTTAACATTTCACAGTTCACTTAAATTTTGGTGGAGGAGCGTATATCACTAATTTTTGCAAGAAATTTCAATGACATGTTAATATTAAACTATTCTGATTAGACCATAACATAATTGCTGATAGCCACTTATTTGATGATACTTACCACCATCCTCCGTGAATATAGTTCTCGTTGTCTTCTCATTCATCAGAAATCCATGAGTTGAAGAACAAAATTGATGTCATAGTTCACGCTTGCGTCAACACTTCACCATTTATTAAATTTTGGTGAGGCATGTAACATCGGAACCAAATAATTGATTATAACATCAAATGATTAATCGTAAGCTAATAATCGATGTGGCCAATTAATCGGTATTGAATAATCGATTAATCAAATAAGTTGGAGCAGATCAATATTTGTTAACATGTGGGTGAATCGTGAGGCAGCCTGTCAGGTCTATGTTCATACTGGCCCACCTGATTGGAACAGCACATGGTTTTCAGATTTCAAGTTATTATTTTCAGATATTATAATTCATAATAATAATTCATAAAAGTTATTAATAACCCAAGAGCGGAACCGTTTGAAAGGTGATATGATATCCTCTCAAAACTTTTATTCTTACAAGATGTCCCAAAACACTAGTTTTGGTTTATTATCTTCGATATCTAATGAACCATTGGAATCACCCAAAGAAACATTTTTTTTTAACCCCACCTCAAAATTGGTTGGTTTACGTTTCAAGATAGGTACGTAGGTAGATTGAGAAAATCGAATAAAAAAAATCCGTCCGTCCGCCATACGCCGTCCGCGGCACTTTGCCCAGTCAGCGTTGTGCTAAAATTTCCACAATGGTCCTCGAAACTTTTCATAACCCTAGGTCAAGGGGAAGAGATTCAAAACGAATTTTGAAATTTTGAAAATTTCAAAACTCGAAAAATTCAGAAGAAACGGTATATTTTTTATTTCATATTTAGATAGAATTTATTCTTTAGAATTTTTTAAGACCATCCACAGCTTTGTACGGCCAGCCGTTCGTTCACAATGACGGCTCAAAGGTTCCGATGTTGCATCCCTAGTCTGGACACCGAAGGAACACGTCAATGTTTGTTGTACTAAAGGGTGACCATTGGAATTCGGCATTGCAGAGATTCAATAATTGAGTCTCTGTACGAACGACCGATCTATTTGCAATTATTACAACTATTTTAAGAAATACTGAACTTCAATTTGCAATTATTGCAACGATTGTAAGAAACAGGTACCTACTGAACTTCTATTTGCAATTATTGCAAATAAAAGTTCTGTATTTCCTTAAATCGTTTCTTGGATACTTTTATTGGGAAAGTGTTTTTGACGAATCAAATCGGTCATTCCTGGGACCGCTGCACGATCGGTCGTTCGCGTCTCACACACTTTTTCCTCGAGTTTGTCTCAAAAATCAGGTGACGCGGTACTGACGGATCTTTGAAAATGAGCTTTTTCTATTTCAATTTGAAATGCAGCCGGTGGTAGCTGGAAACACGGGAGCGGGAGTACTCGTGCTTTGCCGTGCCGGAGATAATACGAAAAGCCCCACCAGGTGCCGGTACCCCGCGGAACGGCTACTTGGATACTCCTGGCGTACCTATTGAGGATCCTGCGATTGGCCGCGAACCCCCTCAAGTCGGAACACTCGACACGATTTGTCGTGATCGGGTTTAGTTTTATGGTATTCGTGGGTTACTCGTCCTTATCATATCGGCGAGGGTTTCGCGGGGGCGATAGCGCCTTCTCACGCCAGGACAGTCGCGTTCTGGGGATCCACTCCCGCTCTGAGTTACCTCCAGTGGTTTCACTTCTGCCCAACAGGTTTCGTACTGCTACAGCTGCCTCATAAAGGTCCAAATGTACAAATAAAGCAAACATTATTGATTATTTTCAATACTAAACCGATGGGATCAACCAGAGGAAATAGAAATACATTTGAGGGGTTTCTGGCAAAAACAATATTAGTCAAGAAAATCGAGTTTTGATTGTGTGATGCCATCTTGAGGCCACTGAAGATACCTGAGATCCTGAATATGCGCTTTCACAAAAAACATAACTTGTCAGCCAGTGGGGACCTCTGAAAAACTGGCGTTTCTTCAACAACAAGACAAGTCATGAGTGTTTCGGCAAGAACACTCCTAGTCAAAATAATGATGAAATGGAACAAACTTCAAAAAGTTCGCATGGTTCAGATATCTTGTGAGGACAAGTCAGTCCAGCTGAAAAACCCATATTATGGAGCATGGGCCAGACATATCGTGAGACCAGCTAAAGTGAGAAACACAAACCTCCTGAACCTGTCTCTAACACATCTCCTCCTACCTAGGCTGAATCCAGCTAAAATCAAGGATCTGAGGAACATCAACCCATATCTCCAAAATCTTCGGAATAAATTCAGACCGACCCAGAGATGATTTTGTCACTGATATTTATGTTTACATCGAGCAACGCAGGCTGCACAAGTAGACGTTCTGTGGCGTTTCATTTGTGGAACATATAAACAGTGACCGAGAGGGTTTGAAAACGAAACCCCCCGTCGAGTCGGATCTTGTGAACATCCAAGGAATCACCGGACAACAACACACTGATACGGCGTGGATGTCAATCTCAACATTTTACCTCTCATTGTTCACCTGCGGCCGGAGACCGATTTGCCTTTTGGCCCATTGTGGTCGTGCGGTCTGTAGAATTGGGGCCGTCATACGTCACTTTGTGGGCTAAACAGCTTACTTTTTAGGGGTGAGGACGACACTTTGTGGGTGGCTGTCGTTCAATGACTGTGGGACTCGGGATATGGAGGTACCTGTGAGTTCGACTTTGCCTTTAGACAACGACTCTCCCCTGCTGAGAAGATTCTTTTTGCGGCGACTTCAAACCCCAAAACGCTGCCAATTCTTTCAAAACTTTTCATTATTTTTTGTATAGATCACTGCTCTGTGTGTACAGAATAAACTTGTACACAATAACCTTGTGAGTACGAAATAATTAGAGTAACGAGGTAAAATAATAATAATATTATTATTATATAATATATTATATTAGGAGAGGTGTAGGGGGTGGTCATTAAGTATCTCAGTGATGGTTTTGTCAGTTTCTCAACTAAATTCCTGGCCAATGGTAAAATTCGAATACTGAGGATTTTTTCTCAAATGGCCATTTCACAGTGGCAAGTGCCACTGCAACATTCCTTCTTGATGCTAAGTGCCAACCGTAAGAAGGTTACTTTTTATTGTTACTTTTCGTTTTCTCATGTCTTCCCGCAAAACGCGAGTGTGTATTATTGAAAAGCTTCATTGAAAGTACCAAGTTTTTATTTATTTTAGCAACATGGAAAAAACAGGTGGCACTTACCCCTTTCCCTAAATTTAATGTTGCAGAATTTTATAGGCTCGAAAATTATTTTATAGTACCTGATAAATTTTGCTACGTGGTTTTAGAATGGTATTGCCCGTGAAACATTTAACTATAACTTTCCTGACACTGTTAGAAGCATTGGCTCCTGTAGATTTCACATAACAGCTCGTTTTTGCTTGTAACTTTTTTTTGTTAAATTTAGCACTTACCCCCTTTGTAACGCAAGCTCTGTAATGAAAACTGCGAGTGCAGAAAGAGTGGTCTAAGCTGCTCAAGCATATGCAGCAACGTATCCTGAACCACGTGCGGACAGCAGGGGAAAAATTTAGCCGCATCACCGACTGACGAGCACTTTTGGTTTATTATCTTCGATAATGAACCATTGGAATCGCCCAAAGAAAAAAATTTTTTAACCCCCCGTCAAAATTTGTTGGTTCACGTTTCAAGATACGTAGATTCAGAAAATCGAATAAAAAAAAATCCGTCCGTCACCCGTACGCCGTACGACGTACGCCGTACGCCGTCCGTGGCACTTTGCCCCGTTAGCGTTGAGCTAAAATTACAAAATTTGGTTTCTGGGTTTGGACCAGCCCCACAATGATCCTCGAAGCTTTTCATAACCCTAGGTCATGGGGAAGGGGTTCAAAACGAACTTTGAAATTTCGACAATGTCATATCTCTAAAAATTCTCATGAAACGGTGTAATTTTTAGTTCACTTTTGAATGACCTGAAACATTACGAATCTTTTAAGACCAATTGGATTTTTGTGCGACCAGCCGTTCGTTCACAGTGACCGCGCAAAGGTTTAGGAAAAACACTAAACTTTCGCGTCGAAAACGGCCGTTATGTGACCCAACCCCCAGACGCCCAGAATAAAACTACCTTTTTTCATCTTCCCGGTAAACTACAGTCTAGAAATTTTCACCGTGAGTCGGGGATAGACCACATTGTAATATTCACTCGGTTTCTCATCTGTAAAATTGTTTAAATAATACCTTTTTGTAATAATACAAATTAAATTTTGATGATGGGCTATTGACTTGAAATTTTACAAATAGGTCAGAACTGGATTACAATGCAATATTCACTCGGTTTCTTGTCTGTAAAATTGTTTAAATAATACCTACTTGTTTAAACAAATTAAATTTTGATGATGAGCTAGATACTTGAAATTTTAAATATAGGTCAGAAATGGATGACATTTCAATATTCACTCGGTTTGTATGACATGGTATGAGTATGGTATGGTATATTATTGTATGTATGATTTGGTATAATACAGTATGGTATGATAGGAAAGAAATTCGTATGGTATGGTATGAGTACGGTGAGAATATGGTATGGTGCCGATTTGCAATACAGTCTGGTATTTCCAGTCTGCAATCTTGGCTCTCCCGATACCATGAGGTACCTGATCATGGAATGTGCCGTGTTTTGTTTGCAGCGAAGACGCTTCCTCGGTCGGACGGCCTTAACCCAGAAGAATTCTAAGAAGTGTCCACCGACTAAGGATGTGTGCATTGAGGGAGATCAGTTGTGTACTGATTAAAGTTGTGGAGAATCTTGCAACGTTTAGAAGAGATGTTTCTTTCTTTTACCTCTTATTACGTTTCCTTTATTATAAACTGACACAAATATTACCTACTATTAAGTATTCCACCTGCCCTACCAACCTTGTAACGGCCCTAGGGCTCTATGCAATAAAAACCTTTATCTGTATATCTGTATGCGGTAATTGCTCAAGAAATAAATGCGATGACAGGGACATGAACATCAGAGACGAAGATCTAGAAGAGGAGGGTGCTGTGTTTGAAGAGGACTGAATACTGATGAATAATTATTGTAAATTGTAATTTACAATGATTTAAGGTCGCATTTAACATTCTTCATTCTTATTCAATATTTCTATTGGACGCGGTTATGAACTTTGAAAATGTTAATAAGATATAGTTGCAATATGCAGCCAAATAAGCCCATTTTCTAATGAAAAATCTCCAAAAGTCGCAGTTTTAAAAATATTATGATTTAAAATGATAAAATTATATATCATAGGTAATTATTATACAGATAATATTTGTAAATAATTCATGTTGGAAAGATATTCATTCATAATGTGGCGTTGCCTAGAGAAAGTTCAGAGTGGGTTTCTCCGTACCACAGGTTTATGTGGCCTAGGCCTGTGGAAGCCTCTTTTTCCTTAAAAAGTAGCGCCCCTTGAGAAGGTGGTGAGGTTGTCGTTCCTTCAAGGGCTTACCACTAACATACCACCGGCCACTAAAATCGCAATTTGTTTTTACAAAACATAATCCTACATAGAAAGTGAAGTGTTATACAAATCCAATAGAATAAGCTAGGAAGTATACGCGGACATTATCGGAACATAAGTGATCTTTTATTGACAACGTTAGCACAACTCCTAGCAACCATATGATTCATGGATGACATGTGATGGTGGGTAATAATAATAATGTGTAGCTACTCAACACTACATCTCCCCCACTTCACTTTTGGTTTATTATCTTCGATAATGAACCATTGGAATCGCCCAAAGAAAAAAAAATTTTAACCCCCCCTCAAAATTTGTTGGTTTACGTTTCAAGACACGTAGATTCAGAAAATCGAATAAAAAAAAATCCGTCCGTCCGCCGTACGCCGTCCGCCGTACGCCGTACGCCGTCCGCCGTCCGAGGCACTTTGCCCAGTTAGCGTTGAGTTAAAATTACGAAATTCGGTTTCTGGGTTTGGACCAGCCCCACAATGATCCACGAAACTTTTCATAACCCTAGGTCAAGGGGAAGGGGTTCAAAACGAATTTTGAAATTTTGAAAATTCCATATCTCGAAAAATTCCCATCAAACGGTATGTTTTTTATTTTATATTTAGATAGAGTTTGTTCCGTAGAATTTTTTAAGACCATCCGCAGCTTTGTACGACCAGCCGTTCGTTCACAATGACGGCTCAAAGATTGTGCCTCACAACCCGATCGTGAATCAAACTGTTGAAATACAGGTCCATTTTCATACTAACAAGCTCTTTGGAACATCATATGGCTTATGTGATGTCGAGTTTGTTGTTCTGAGGTGCGTTTCGTGCTACGGAAATGAAGGTAATTTCGAATGTTTGTTGGTAGGTACTTCTTTTATAGAAAAATTATTACCGACGTAGTATTAAAAACCCCAGAATTATATCGTATTAATTAATCATAATTAATAATAATTATTATTAATAATAAATACGAATTATCAATACCTAACAATAATTTATAATAATTTTCACTAGGTACTTGATAAAATTGTTAATAATTAGTGATAATTGATAATAATAATTAATCTAACATTTAGGATCTAGACATTTAGACCTAGTGATCTAGACAGAAGGGTGATCTGTACAAAGAAGATAATGAACCGTTGTGTCAAGAATTTGCAGAGTTTTTGGTTTATTATCTTCGATAATGAACCATTGGAATCGCCCAAAGAAAAAATTTTTTTAACCCCCCATCAAAATTGGTTGGTTTACGTTTCAAGATACGTAGATTCAGAAAATCGAATAAAAAAAAATCCGTCCGTCCGCCGTACGCCGTACGCCGTCCGCCGTCCGCGCCACTTTGCCCAGTTAGCGTTGAGTTAAAATTACGAAATTTTTTTTATGGGTTTCGACCAACCCTACAATGGTCCTCGAAACTTTTCATAACCCTAGGTCAAGGGGAAGGGGTTCAAAACGAATTTTGAAATTTTGAAAATTTCATATCTCGAAAAATTCATATAGAACGGTATGTTTTTTATTTCATATTCCGATAGAGTTTGTTCCGTAGCATTTTTTAAGACCATCCGCAGCTTTGTACGACCAGCCGTTCGTTCACAATGACGGCTCAAAGATTGTGCCTCACAACCCAATCGTGAATCAAACTGTTGAAATACAGGTCCATTTTCATACTAACAAGATCTTTTGAACATCATATGGCTTAAGTGATGTCGAGTTTGTTGTTCTGAGGTGCGTTTCGTGCTACGGAAATGAAGGTAATTTCGAATGTTTGTTGGTAGGTACTTCTTTTATAGAAAAATTATTACCGACGTAGTATTAAAAACCCCAGAATTATATCGTATTAATTAATCATAATTAATAATAATTATTATTAATAATAAATACAAATTATTAATACCTAACAATAAATTATAATAATTTTCACTAGGTACTTGATAAAATTGTTAATAATTAGTGATAATTGATAATAATAATTAATCTAACATTTAGGATCTAGACATTTAGACCTAGTGATCTAGACAGAAGGGTGATGTGTACAAAGAAGATAATGAACCGTTGTGTCAAGAATTTTCATTTTGGTTTATTATCTTCGATAATGAACCATTGGAATCGCCCAAAGAAAAAATTTTTTTAACCCCCCCTCAAAATTTGTTGGTTTACGTTTCAAGATACGTAGATTCAGAAAATCGAATAAAAAAAACTCTGCAAATTCTTGACACAACGGTTTATTATCTTAAAAAAGGTTTACCTGCTCTGTATCCTCTTCTGTCCCGTCTGTTCTTTGTCTGGTTTTATTTCTTTTCCTCGTCGCCATACTGTAGTATCGTCTACTAACTTGTGAATATAATATTAGAAATAAGCACGAATCATTTCACGGAACTTTTAGAAGTGAATATAATTCTAACGTTGTCAACCTAATACAGGTGATGAAAATGATTATAATAACTTTATAGTGTTACTGAACCACTAATGATGCCACATCTTCTCCCCCTTTGGGAAGCTCTTCAATATTCGCCCTTCTCCTCATTTGATCTGCATGCTTCCTCCTTTCAATTCCTTCAACCTCAACCAGATATGAGTGTAGTCCAGTTCTCTTTCTAATTAGTCCTGGAACGAATGGTTTTCCATTAGTGTGGGGGTTCTGAACCCATACTGAATCTCCCTCCTCAAACGAGCGGTCCTTTACTTTATAATCGTGGTTCTTCTTCTGTTTGACCAATGCTGTATCAACACTCGAATCCAAGCTAGGTCGCAGCAGATCCAGTCTTGAATTGATGCGTCGTCCATAAAATAGTTCTGCCGGTGACCGACCAGTGGTACGTTGAGGGGTAACTCGATAAGAAAATAGGAACCTTTGGAGCCTCAGGTTGATGTTTGTCACACCACTCATCGCTTTCATTCGTTGTTTAAAAGTTTTCACCTCCCTTTCGGCTAAACCATTTGTTTTAGGGTGATATGGGGTTGACGTTATGTGCCTGACGTTATTTCCTTTACAAAACTCTCTGAATTCCGAACTTGTAAATTGTGATCCATTGTCGCTCACTATGGTTCGTGGTAGTCCTGCTCTTCCAAAAAGTTCTCGCAATAAGTCAATAGTTTTGGAGGCTGTTATCTTCTCCATGGGAAATATTTCCAGCCACTTCGTAGTGGCGTCAACCACGATTAGCCAATACTTCTTTTGAAACGGCCCGCAGAAATCGATGTGCAGCCTGCTCCACGGTTCCTGTGGAACCGACCAGGAAAATAATGGGACTTCAGGATCCTTGGGTCGAGTCTCTTGACAGGTGAAACATGCGTGCACATGCGATTCAAAATCTTTGTCTAGATTTGGCCACCAAACATGTGTTCTAGCAACAGCTCTCATCCCTGTAATTCCTGGGTGCCCTTCATGAAGAATGTGTAGGACTGACGCTCTCAGGTTGGAAGGAATGACGAGTCGTCCTTGCCACATCAAGACCCCCTCCTCGTAAGACAGCTCCTGCCTCTTCTCAAAAAATGTGTGCAAAAATTTTGGAATCGCCTCCTTCTGGTTTGGCCACCCATGTTGTACAAACGTGATGATTCGACTCAAGTTTTCATCTTCCAATGAATTCCTCTTGAGTTTACTTGTGGTCAAGCAGATGTCGTCCAGTCTAATTTGAAGTAATTTAGCTCCAAAAGATATTCCTTCTTTTTTGTGTTCGGATGAATTTGTAGAAGTCAACGGAAGTCTTGAAAAGGCATCGGCTGGGTTGTCTCTTCCTGGTAAATATTGGATCTCATAGTCAAATCCAGATAATATTATTGCCCACCTGGTTAATCTATTTGCAGCTAGTTTCGGTAGTTCATTCTTCTCTCCAAGCAAGTGAATAAGGGGTTTATGGTCAGTTCTTATGGTGAAATGTCTCCCGCATAGGTATTGTCTAAATTTGCTCAACCCAAAAATTATTCCCAGGGTTTCTTTATCTAAGGCCGAATATCCCTTTTCTGCTGCAGTCAGAGTTCTTGATGCGAAGCTTATGGGTTTCTCAGTGTTATTTGTGAGCCGATGTGAAAGTACTGCTCCTACTCCTATATCGCATGCATCTGTTGTAAGAAAAAGTGGAAGTGAGGCGTCATAATGGGTCAAATAATCTGCTGACAGTAGTTTTTCTTTTACTAATTTCACAATGTTCGATTCCCTTGACGTCCATTGCCACTTTACCCCCTTGCACAAGAGTTCGTGTAGAGGGGCACAAATTGATTGCAAATTCGGTACAAACTTAGAATAGTAGTTGAAAGACCCTAACAGCGATCTCAGTTCCTTCACGTTCCTCGGATTAGGCATCTTAACTAATGCTTCTACGTGATCTTGGGTTGGCCTGATACCATTTCTATCTATGAGGTGACCAAGATAGACTATTTCTTCCTTGAACCACCTGCACTTTTCTTGTTGTGTTCTTAACCCAGCAAGTTTGAGCCGATGTAAAACTTGTTTCACCCGTGACAGATGTTCGTCTTTTGAAGCAGCTGTGATGATGATATCATCTAGGTAGTTTGCTACCCCTGGAATTCCAGCTAGTATCTGCTCAATAGTTCGTTGGAACAACCCAGGAGCAAATGATACCCCAAAGGGTAAGCGCTTATATTGGAAAAATCCCTTGTGAGTAGATATTACAAGGAACTTCCGCGACGTCTCATCCACTTCCATCTGCAAATATGCATCGCGGAGGTCTATGATTGAAAAGTGAGTCCCTCCATTGAGTTTCGCTACCAAATATTCAAAAGTTGGAATAGGATGGTGATCCGAGTGGATAAATTTATTGATTGTAACCTTGAAATCCCCACATAGTCGAATTTTGCCGTTACTTTTAACAGATATAACCAGTGGTGAGGCCCACTCAATTGGAGTGATTGTTGGGTCTACTGTTTCTAAAATATCAGAACTGACGAGCCTGTCAATTTCTTTTTCGACGGCCCCTTGTAATGCAAAAGGTACCCTTCTAGGACGAAAAATTTTCGGTTCAGCTGAGCTTTTCATGTGTATGATTGCTTTATGGTTCCTAATCGTACCTGTTCCATCCTTGAATACGTCAGAAAATTCTCGTTGTAACAGCTCTACAGTATTGTTATTCCATTTCTCCTCTTCCTCATTAGTCACTCCAGTCTTTCTAACCTTCGCACCTCTAGGAAGGGGTAATTGGAATGCAAGAATCCAATTCATTCCAAAAAGAGGGACATCAGTAACTTTGGAAACGATAATGGGCAATGAAATCGTCTTGTTAAAAGCCTTTACCCTAACTGTTGTTTCACCCAGGGTTTCTACTTTCAACCCTGTATAAGCTACGAGAGAAGACGCCTTCCTTAGTCTTGGTGATCCAATTGATCGCCAAACGTCTTCACTCATAACCGATTTTGATGCGCCAGAATCAAAAAGCATGTCAATTGGCACTCCATTTATTTGAACAGAAAGGAATGCCTCGCAACCCTTTTCGATTCGCCGAATAAGATCAACGTGGTCTTCATCAGAATCTGAATTTGCCTGCTCTTGGAGACGATGCGTACTTAGTTTCTTCCTATGTATTTTTATTCTCCCGGTTTTGATGCACACTCGAGCAAAATGATTCGATTTATGGCAATATCGGCATTCTACTCCCGTCGCTGGACATGTGCTCCCTTCTTTATGCAGAGTGTCCCCACAATTAAAACAGTGCTTTCCCTCCTGTAAAACTACCGAAAGCTTAGAGGTCAGATCGCGTGATAAACTATGCTTGACTCTATGCGCTGTATTTTTTTCAAATTTACATGTTTGAATGTTCTCTTGCTGAACTTTTGCGTTCTCCAGCAACTGAGACAAAGATTCAATGTCATCAAACGAACTTTTGACAGAGGGGTATTTCCGAAGGATTTCTTGTTGCCAGCTAGATTCATTTATCCCTAGTAATAGCTGATCACGCAACCGTTCCCTCAATGAAACTCCGAATTGGCACCTCGTTGCTTGGGCCCGCAGACGAGCTACATACTCTGTTACTGTTTCCGATTCAAACCTATTCATTTGAGTGAATTTCAGTCTTTCACTCAAGGAAACATCTTTCCTACCAAAATTTTTTTTCAAAACCCCGATTAGATCGTGGTAATCGATTTTTTCCAACTCCTCAGGGTGGAAGAAATCCACTAGGACCCGAAATGGTTTTGAGCCTGTCTTAGCGATCAAATACCTTCGCATTTCGGTCTCATCTTCAACTTGACATGATCGGAGAGCTATGTTGAAACGAGAATACCAGTACTCCCATTCTTCGTTCTCGGGATTGAAACATTCTACGTTGAAATCTTTGAAAGCGAAAAGGCGGTTTACCTGCTCTGTATCCTCTTCTGTCCCGTCTGTTCTTTGTCTGGTTTTATTTCTTTTCCTCGTCGCCATACTGTAGTATCGTCTACTAACTTGTGAATCTAATATTAGAAATAAGCACGAATCATTTCACGGAACTTTTAGAAGTGAATATAATTCTAACGTTGTCAACCTAATACAGGTGATGAAAATGATTATAATAACTTTATAGTGTTACTGAACCACTAATGATGCCACATCTTCCTTGTGCAGATCACCCTTCTGTCTATACCAGACTGTATTGCATATCGGCACCATACCATATTCTCACCGTACTCATACCATACCATACGAATTTCTTTCCTATCATACCATACTGTATTATACCAAATCATACATACAATAATATACCATACCATACTCATACCATGTCATACAAACCGAGTGAATATTGAAATGTCATCCATTTCTGACTTATATTTAAAATTTCAAGTATCTAGCTCATCATCAAAATTTAATTTGTTTAAACAAATAGGTAGGTATTATTTAAATAATTTTACAGACAAGAAACCGAGTGAATATTGCATTGTGATCCAGTTCTGAACTATTTTTAAAATTTCAAGTCAATAGCTCATCATCAAAATTTAATTTGTATTATTACAAAAAGGTATTATTTAAACAATTTTACAGATGAGAAACCGAGTGAATATTGCGATGTGGTCTATCCCCCACTCACGGTTAAAATTTCTAGACTGTAGTTTACCGGGAAGATGAAAAAAGGTAGTTTTATTCTGGGCGTCTGGAGTTGACCCACGTAGCGCCCGTTTTCGACGCGAAAGTTTAGTGTTTTTCCTAAACCTTTGCGCGCTCACTGTGAACGAACGGCTGGTCGCACAAAAATCCAATTGGTCTTAAAAGATTCGTAATTTTTCAGGTCATTCAAAAGTGAACTAAAAATTACACGGTTCAGTTGAATCTTTCGAGATATGACATCGTCGAAATTTTAAATTTCGTTTTGAACCCCTTCCCCTTGACCTAGGGTTATGAAAAGTTTCGAGGATCATTGTGGGGCTGGTCCAAACCCAGAAACCAAATTTCGTAATTTTAGCTCAACGCTAACTGGGCAAAGTGCCACGGACGGCGTACGGCGGACGGACGGATTTTTTGGTTTATTATCTTCGATAATGAACCATTGGAATCGCCCAAAGAAAAAATTTTTTTAACCCCCCCTCAAAATTTGTCGGTTTACGTTTCAAGATACGTAGATTCCGAAAATCGAATAAAAAAAAATCCGTCCGTCCGCCGTACGCCGTACGCCGTCCGCGCCACTTTGCCCAGTTAGCGTTGAGTTAAAATTACGAAATTTTTTTATGGGTTTGGACCAACCCCACAATGATCCTCGAAACTTTTCATAACCCTAGGTCAAGGGGAAGGGGTTCAAAACGAACTTTGAAATTTCGACAATGTCATATCTCTAGAAATTCTCATGAAACGGTGTAATTTTTAGTTCGTCTTTGAATGACCTGAAAAATTACGAATCTTTTAAGACCAATTGGATTTTTGTGCGACCAGCCGTTCGTTCACAGTGACCGCGCAAAGGTTTAGGAAAAACACTAAACTTTCGCGTCGAAAACGGCCGTTATGTGACCCAACCCCCAGACGCCCAGAATAAAACTACCTTTTTTCATCTTCCCGGTAAACTACAGTCTAGAAATTTTCACCGTGAGTCGGGGATAGACCACATTGCAATATTCACTCGGATTCTCATCTGTAAAATTGTTTAAATAATACCTTTTTGTAATAATACAAATTAAATTTTGATGATGAGCTATTGACTTGAAATTTTACAAATAGGTCAGAACTGGATAACAATGCAATATTCACTCGGTTTCTTGTCTGTAAAATTGTTTAAATAATACCTATTTGTTTAAACAAATTAAATTTTGATGATGAGCTAGATACTTGAAATTTTAAATATAGGTCAGAAATTGATGACATTTCAATATTCACTCGGTTTGTATGACATGGTATGAGTATGGTATGGTATATTATTGTATGTATGATTTGGTATAATACAGTATGGTATGATAGGAAAGAAATTCGTATGGTATGGTATGAGTACGGTGAGAATATGGTATGGTGCCGATTTGCAATACAGTCTGGTATAGACAGAAGGGTGATCTGCACAAGGAAGATAATAAACCGTTGTGTCAAGAATTTGCACAGTTTTTATTATTATAATGGTGATAATATTTTATAATTAACACAAACTACATTGAGGGAATTGGAAGAACCTTGTCTTTCCAAGATGACTAGTAACTAGAAGGCTGTTGTAAGTGCCTACCGATCTTTAGTCACCACATCTGGTGCATGCCCAGTGGCACTAAGAGCGCAAGAATCATACGAAAAAGCTATTGGTGTTCCCAATCCTACTTCAGTAAAAGAACAGAAGTCTACCTTTAAGGTGAAAACATCTATCATGAACAATTACAGGGCTCCGATTGACTTTGCAGACCCGAACTTGAGATCATTCGCCAATGTAGCTCGAAACGCTCGGGAAAACCTAAATCAGATTCAAACCCCAGCTCCGCAGGGAGAAATTACCCTCTTGTCGATTTTGACCGAAATCAAAAATATGAACAAACGCCTCATGGCACTTGAAAATAAATTAGGCTTAAACCATCAAAGAAAACCGCAATGAAAAAGGCAATACGTATTATGAGTTGGAATGCCAATGGATTGAATCAGAGATCAAAGGAATTAGAGATAGCCTTGAATATAAACAATATTGACATCTGCCTAATTTCTGAAACACATTTCACGAAGGAAACATTTTTTAGAATGAAAGGATACAAATGCTATCACGCCACGCACCCAAGTAATCAGGGAAGAGGCGGTAGCGCAGTACTCGTGAAAGAAAATATCTACCATCATGAATCGACAAAAATCGAGATTGAAAAGTTTCAGATCAGTGGAATCAAAATCAAGACGCAACTGAATTCATTGGAAGTGGCCAGCATTTACAGCCCGCCAAAGTACAACTTCAGCCAAGAAGACTACGAAGACATCTTTGACCAACTTGAAAAGCGCTTCATCATAGGAGGCGATTTCAATGCAAAACACACCAGATGGGGATCACGCCTTTGCAACACTAAAGGATACGCTTTGAACAGAGCAATATATGAGCTCAATTGCGAGACTCATTCAACAGGGAAGCCGACCTATTGGCCCACTGATCCAAACAAAATACCTGATCTGATAGATTTTTTCATAACACGAAACCTCTCAGAGAACTATTTGCTGATAGAAGACAACTACGATCTCAGCTCCGATCATTCACCAATTATTATTACGTTGAGTGAACATATCATTCAAAAGGCACATACTTAACCCAGCTCTCGTCAATAATAAAACGAACTGGGCAAGCTTCAAAGCAGATCTTAGCTCAAATATCAATCTCTCTATTCCCATTAAGACGAGAGAGGAAATAGACTATGAACTTGAACTTCTTACCTGTTCTATTCAGGATGCAGCAAAAAAGAACACACCAACGATTAAAAGAAAAATTACAGGTATCAACTACCCGCGTGAAATAATTGTTGCAGTGAAAGATAAACGAAAAGCTAGAAAGCGATGGCAGGCTTCGCGGGATCCTGACCTGAAAGCTAAGTGGTATAAAGCTGCAGCAGAACTCAGAGAAATTAAGCAAGAAATCGACAATGAACACACCCGAGCATACCTTAGTGAGTTGACCAGTGATCATCTTACTGATTACTCACTCTGGAAGGCAACTAAACACACCAATAGACCAGTTGTCCACACACCATCAATACGTAAACCTGATGGGGAATGGGCAAGGGATAATCAAACGAAAGCTGATGTGTTTGCTGAGCACTTAGCGAATATATTCACACCTAATCTTGCTTCAGCGAATGAGGAACCACTGTACAATTTTCAAGAACAGGAACCACTGATCAATATACCACCTGTAAATTTCAAAGAAGTTGCTAAAATGATCAAGCAGGAAATTAATCCAAAGAAGACGCCTGGATTTGACCTCATAAATGGGCAGATAATGAAAAATCTTCCTAGAAAAGCTATTGTCAAAATAACGCAAATCATCAACGCAGCTATCTTACATCGCCATGTCCCACAACTGTGGAAAATTGCCGAGGTAATTATGATCCTAAAACCTGGAAAACCAACTGATCAGCTAACATCTTACAGGCCAATTTCATTGCTGCCTGTGATGTCGAAACTTTTTGAAAAACTCATCAATAAACGATTGCTAAAGCTCATTGAGGAGCGTAAGCTGATCCCAAGTCATCAGTTTGGCTTTCGACAGCAGCACTCCACCATTGACCAGATACACCGAATAGTCAACATCATCGAAGAAGCGCTGGAACAAAAGAAGGTATGCTCAGCCATCTTTCTGGACGTGTCTCAAGCATTCGACAAAGTCTGGCACGAAGGCCTGAATTACAAACTGAAGAAGATGCTACCTTATCAGTATGTTGAGCTGCTTGAATCCTACCTATCTGACCGGTACTTTCGCATCAAACAGGACGATGCGTACTCAGAGCCAATGAAAATAAATGCTGGTGTGCCGCAAGGAAGTGTATTGGGCCCACTCCTGTACCTTCTGTACACCAGCGATTTACCAGAAGTCGAACATAACACCACAGCAACATTTGCAGACGACACTGCTGTCCTGGCAGTTGGTGACAGCAATAACGAATCAATATCAAAACTCAATAAGTCCATCTCCAAAATCCGTCTTTGGACAACAAAATGGAGGATAAAACTGAATGAGGCCAAGTCGGTGCACGTTGATTTTACCAACCAGAAGATTAACTACATCCCTGCTTTCCTCAACAACGTGGCAATTCCCTACGCGAATGAAGCCAAATACCTGGGCATGACGCTAGACGCCAAGCTCAGGTGGAAGGAACATGTAAAAAAGAAGAGGACAGAGCTCGCATTAAAACTCAGAAGGATGTATTGGCTAATCGGCCGACGATCCACCATGACCATTGGTAACAAGCTGCTTCTTTACAATCAAGTACTCAAGCCAGTTTGGATGTATGGAGCGCAGTTGTGGGGCTGCACAGCTCCAACCAATAGACAGATCATTCAACGTTTCCAGAATTCTGTACTACGATGTATCACTGATGCGCCGTGGTACTTCCGAAATGAGGCACTCCACCGTGAACTTCAAGTTGACAGTGTGGATGTGGTGATCAAAAAGCGAGCAACGGCTCATCTTGCCAGACTAAAAGATCATGTGAATGAGGAAGCTGTAAAGCTCCTGGATGTGCAAGATCTAACTCGACGCCTTAAGCGTTTGAAACCGCATGAGCTTGTGTAGGAAGTGAATGTGATATGTTCGAGAGACAAGGGACAAAGTTATGCATCTTAGGTCCTGAATAGTGTGTTGTAGTAATGTAAGTCAGATTTGTATTGTTAATGAGATTACTCGGTGCAATAAAAGCCTTAAAAAAAAAAAAAAAAAAAAAAAACATCTGGTGCATACGAAATAAGTTTACACCGTGCATACCGAATAAGCAATCATGTTTACGCAATAAGTTTAACATTGACCATATTTGAATGAGCTGTCCCAAACATCACATTTTCTATAAAATATTTCTTCGTAAATTCGCTCTTATGGCCATGGTGACTTTGACTTATGACTTTGGATTTTATTGCTCTTTATTTCGTGACAGCTGTGTTCATCGGAACTGGTCAATATGAAAAAAGTGTGTAATGTCAACATTAGTATTCGGTCCGTTGACATTTCAATTAACTGAGATCAATTGTGATGGTTCAAGTTTTAATACTCGAGCTCCCTTCGAGATTCTCAGTGTCTCCCCTTTTTTCAAATTCCTTCTACGACACGCACTGCGTTCGCAATCCGAACCTATGACACGGAAGTGATCGGGGGAGTGAGAGCCCTAAAGCTGGAATTGAGTCTCGAAAACTTCGTGAAAAAATAAAAGGGAAAAAGAGGAAGAAGCCATTTCGTCAAGGCGACACCCTTGAGAAAGATGACCGTGACTGATTCTTTTCACTAAGAATAAAGAGAAAGCAGAAAGGCAAAGTGGGTCCTGAAACAGGATCAGGGGAATCGCCCTTTTTAAACCGGCGGTGCAAATCGTTTTAAATTAAAAATTCCCCCCATCTCTCTACAGCTCTACAGGGTTTTCGAGGTTTAATAAACAGGAAGGCTCCGTTACCCGGAGGGTGTGATGTGATGATAGAAGCAAATTTTCCGCCTTCCGAACAAACAATGGTGACCCTATCGTGCCCTGCGCCCTCCCAGAAAAAGGGGTTGCGAAGCAATTGAAACTTTCGGCCGTTTATCTCGTATTGTTCGGAAGTTGCTCCGAGCTGTGGCGTTTATCTCGTAATTTTCGACCTCGTGTGAACCCTCACATTACCCAATGACGCGTGTTACCAACTCCCTAAAAATGATGAAAAATGAAAGAATACAATTTTTAAAAACGTCAACGCCATTACAAAACTCAATGGAGCCGCAGAGCTCCGATTGAATAGTCATGGTGGAAAAAATTCTGTTATTAATAATTTAAAAATCATGAGTAAAGGAATAGAAATGACGAAAGATACGCAGGGCCGTAGCGAGAAGAAAACTCAGGGGGAGGGGAGGAGGGAATCCCAATTTTCCCAGCTCCACCAGCAAAATTTCCCAACTTTCACAAACTCTGAAAATTCTTGACACAACGGTTTATTATCTTCTTTATGCAGATCACCCTTCTGTCTAGATCACTAAAATTTAGCGATATTATGATATTATTTCGAATTATTATTAATTATTATCAAGTCGTGTAAATTATTAATATTTATTGTTGGTTATTAATAATTTTTATGCTTCATTATTATTACCTAGTTATTATTAAATATTATTTATTAACTCGATATTTGAAAACCATCTGCTGTTTGAATCAGCTGGGCCAGTTTGGAAAAATCATCAGTCATGCAGCATGACTATAAGAGCGAATTTTCTAAGAAATAATAATTATTGGTTTTATGTAAAACGTCTTCATGAAAGAACATGATGTCCATGAAGAACATCTCAAGTATCAACCACGTTTCTTCATCTTCAAAGTGCTCCAGTTTGAGAGCGGAATAAGGTATCGCAATTCTCACATCATGATCGTATTCAGCGAGTAAAAACCTTTAAAATGAGGTGTTACTTGACGACCGTTTCATTTTTGGAATTTACGGGTGAACCTCTTCATCTTCAAAGAACCAAAGTTTGAGAACGAAATAAGATAATATCTTATTATGGTTATGCGATATTATCGCAATAATTGGAATTATTCCGACTTCACGATCGTATTCAGCGTGTAAAAACCTTCAAAATGAGCTGTCACTTGTCAGACTTTCATTTTTTGAGTGAACCAAAACTCGAAAAATTCAGATCAAATGGTGTATTTTTTATTTCATATATATGAGTTTTATTTTTTTTTAAAGCATTTTGTTAGACCATCCACAGCGCTGTACAACCAGCCGTTCGTTCACAATGACGACTCAAAGTTGGATTAGATCCAAAATCATCGTCAACATGAGAGTGAATCGAGAGGCTGGACATCATATACTTTCATGAAGACGTTTTACATAAAACCAATAATTATTATTTCTTAGAAAATTCGCTCTTATAGTCATGCTGCATGACTGGGGATTTTTTCAAACTGGCCCAGCTGATTCAAACAGCACATGGTTTTCACATATCGAGTTAATAAATAATGTTCAATAATAATTGTTAATAATGAAGCATAAAAATTGTTGATAACCAACAATAAATACCTATTATTAATTTACACTACTTGATAATAATTATGATTGATAATAATGATAGGTAATTCGTCATAATAATTAATATCATTTAGTCATCTAGACAGAAGGAATAAACCGTTGTGTCAAGAATTTGCAGATTCTTTTATGTTTCCTAATAATAATCAAAAATTCACTAACGTGGTGGGTAATCATTATATAGGTACCTTCACTGGAGTTAGGTAGTCCCAAACTCCTAACATAATAATAAACCGTTGAGTCAAGAATTTGCAGAGTTTTCTCCCCTGTAGCGAAATTGAGGACAAAATTCGAGAAAAGGTTGAAAGCCGTTGGAATGAAAACGTCCGCAACTCAACAAAACGAACGATTTTTCAACGTCAACGGTCCGAAGTATGGGCGAGAGGGAAATGGCGCGGGTTTTCAGATTTAATTAGACGAGGAATCCGAAGGAAGAAGCTCACGTGGTTACGGGCCAATCAGCTTCGACGAGGGGACGAAACGGACGGCGAGAGGGTGGAAAACCGGAGAAACCTCCGGAAATGGTGAAGTGAAATCCGGTAAGTAGATGGTGGAGCTGCATTGACATGGACGAGGTGGCGCGGCGGGGAGAACAGGATCCGAGGGGCGGACTTGCCGGTAGCTATTGATTGTTTCCCTGTGATTCTTCCCCCTTGTTTGAGTTGAGAGCTCAAGGAAAATGCTCAACACCTCATCCTTGCCGGAACTCGGCTCAGATTTTAAATTTTCACAGCGGAATCAACGCGGTTTTACAGAAACTAAGTCATCATCTCAAACCATCACTCCTCGTTTTAGCGAAGTTTTGAAGAAAAGGAAGGAAGGTATTCTGTCGTTTTAAAGTAATACCACTTATCTCCGAATTCGTCAACATTTGGGTTTTCCGTCTAATTTGGAGGCAGAACTACTTGGAGGGGAACAACTTATCTGTGGTAGTTTGCAAGCAAAACCATTTGTGTTTGTCAATTTCAGCCACTTATCGACATTTTACGTCATCCAATTTGCAGGCACTTATCAACCGAGTTCTGGTGACAAGTGATTTTGCCTCGAAACAGAAAAGCGTTTTTCCATGGCAAATGATTTTTTGCTACACCCTAGTGGTTCCTCCTGAAAATCACTTAACTCGACACTCGGGACCAGCTATTTTGTCAACAGATTTTGACTCAATGATATTGTTAGGGGTTAGGGACTACCCAACTCCAGTGTATATGTATAATGATTACCCATCACGTAATTGAATGTGTATAGTTATTGTTGATACATCCCAAATCTTCTCCATTTCTAGCAAAAGCATCTGAATATTCTAACGAAAACGCCATCCAGTTCAGGGAGCAATGTTTATTCTGGATACTGATGCTTCAGATAAAGCGGTTGGAGCAGTACTATTGTGGCTACGGTTTACCTACTTACATTCTATTAAATGTGACGCCTTCTGTCGAGTTGATGAACATCACTAAAATTTAATGTTACTTTTCGATCATAATATGCTTTTACAAAATTCAGTCCTGTGCTTATTCTAACCGTCGAATAAATGAGTTTCGTTCTCGTTTACGTTGAAATTTGTTGTCCATTCTTGAATCCGATTCATGCGAATCTTACTAATTAAATTGGTGACCCCGAAATTGAAATATGCAGTTACCTTGATTCGACACATGCTCAGCCCCTAAAGCAATAATCGAAATTATTTCGATGCTATTCACTCTATGAAGCTGGAATTTGGTATGTAATTTAATTACAGCTTCATAGAGTGAATAGCATCGAAATAATTTCAGGATTATTGAATTTCAGCCTCCTCAGGATTTTAACTTGGCGCTGCCCAGGCCCAGCTTCAGCTGAGTGGCTCCTAAAGGTAATTTCTATTCAATTCACACTATGAAGCTGTAATTTGGTATGTAGTCTCCTTAGGACTTACACATTAAGCAGAGTTCAGCACTTCACATAATATGTTTTGGGGAGATCCTTAGTGGTCCAAGTGTCGAAGAAACTATGGATATGTTCGACAAAAAGCGGAAAATAGAGACTTTCAAGTAGAGTACTTATTTTTCTGGAAAGATAAAATCGTGGAAATATTTCCGAATGATTGGAAAAATTGGAAAGATTGCCGGTTTTTTACAGAAATTGAACATGAGGAGCTCAAAAAAAAGATCATATGAACTGTTATGATCATATGAACTGGTCTTGGAGAGATATTCTGAGGGCGTACGATAATAAAGTAGATCAAATATCATTTCAGAGCAAAAAGCATTGCAAATTTATTAAAGACCGAGCGTCGTGCGCGGTGGTAGCGGGAACCGTAAAAGGGGAGTAGTATTGCAAGATGGCCCTCTCTCCTTTTCCCACAGTCAGGGTTGAAAAATCCCTTTCCACACCGAAAAATCCCACAAACGCGAAAAATGGTATAAATACTAAATTTAGACGGGATTTCACGTTTTTCAACTAGAATTGACGGGAAAATGGCTATCCGCGACCCGTGTCGTGTATGCGCTCGATCCCTTTGCCAAAAAATATTGTTTAGTTTTACATTTTATCCGTCCCAATAATGTTTTTAGAATAGAATACGGAATAAATTAACAGTTTCCAAGTTATTTTGGCTTATTTTCCCTAAAAGTCTCAAAAATCCCATTTTTCACGCTTAAATCCCTTCTTCCCATTCGTACTCAATAAACACGCTAGGACGCGCATTCCGTTCGGATGCAATAGCGATCCGTACTAGGTGCATCTCAGTAAGTAGTAGAATCTACTACTTACTGAGATGCACCTGATGCTCGCCCGTTTAACTCACAAGTTTCTAGTGCTACCTACGATGGTCACTCCCCAAATAGTTACATAACAAACATATTTCATGCAATAAAATATTTTAAAAACATTTGATTGTATTTAGAAAAATAAAATTTTGCCTAATGTTACTTATCATAAAAAACCATTTCTGTACCAATGAGCGAGGGTTGATGTGCAGTTTTTCTCAGAGAGCAACTCACATTGTGAATCTTTGGCTCTCTAACTTCTTTCATTTCTCTCTGTGAAGTCTGTCTGTGATACTTCGAATTTATTTATTTCATTTACACTTCATTGGTCGATTCCAATGGTTCATTATCGAAGATAAACCAAAATGATACAATGGAGACAATTTATTTTTTCATACCCTACGAAACTTTCAAAGTCTGCCAAAAGTGAACTTGACTATTTTAAACAACATCCTTTTATGGATCTCTTTAGTAATGTTCCTGTAGAGGATTAAAACCAAAATCAGCTGCTACTACGTGCAACTTATTGTTTTTCAACTGTTTCAGTGCTGCAAAACGGTGTTTCACCTATTGCGTAATTACACTGCTGAACTACATATTTAATGTCGCATTACGAAGTATATAACATTATTTGCAACAACAATAACATTTTTTTGCATCTATCTCTTACATTGCCAACAAGGAGAACCTTTTAATGAAATTCAGATTGATACCTACGTTATGGATGAATATTATGGGGTCGATTTTAGTCGAAATGAAGGTAATTTCGAATGTTTAGGTACTTCTTTTATAGAAAAATTATTGCCGACGTAGTATTAAAAACCCCAGAATTATATCGGTACATTTTATTTGTTATTAATTCATCATCTCTATCATTCAGGTTCTGCACAAAGCAACCCAGGCGATTCCAACAGCCGGATATCATATTAATTAATCATAATTAATAATAATTATTATTAATAATAAATACAAATTATTAATACCTAACACTAAATTATAATAATTTTCACTAGGTACTTGATAAAATGATTAATAATTAATGATAATTCATAATTCATTTAGGATCTAGACATTTACACCTAGTGATCTAGACAGGAGGGTGATCTGTACAAAGAAGATAATGAACCGTTGTGTCAAGAATTTGCAGAGTTTTTAAAATGGAATCACTCCCCAACCACCTGATGACTGAGATGTTTGGCAGCTTGCCTCCTCCACGAAACCAGCGATGGCTCAAAAGGAAGCGGCCTTCTGATTTTTTCAATTGATGAAATTGATGAAGTTAATTTCACATAAACGTCATTGTAAAGTAGTGCTGCTGCCCTAATATTAGTTCATGTTATTTTTATGTAGAGCTAAAGATCTAACTATATTTGTATCACTACCTATATATTCCTACTTGGGAATGTTGTTATATACTCGGCAGGTCAGCTAATGAGCTGTTCCGGCATCACGTTACATGTTAATTAGGAGACGATTCCTACTACAGGAGATGATTCCTACTATTCCTATTCTTGTGATACTAATTGTAATGTTTTAATGTTTGTAATCAATAAAATTATATATAAAAAATATATATTTAAAAAAATAATAATAATAAATAAATTTAAAAAAAAAACTGGAGCACTTTGAAGATGAAATAGATTTTTATTATAAATGGAGGGTACCATAAATTGAACCAAACGAAAGAACCAAACGAAGGGCTGGGTGTACAAACCTTTTTACAAGGCCCCTAGACTACATGGGCTTTACACAACTAAGAGTTATCAGTATCGGTCCCGCTCGTGACACTTGTTACGCTCAAAAAATGTCCACAGTTAAAATTGTGATAGGTCAACGAGTAAGGCGCTTGGATGAGGAACCACATTGTCAAAAAAAGTATCGAGTAAACTATTTTGGTTTATTTTACTTAGAAGCTGGTAGTTGGTAATTCAATTCATGAAACGATGGCAACAAATTCTCTCCCAACACATTTACAAAATGAAGGCGCGGAATTCCAGAGGCTTATTAAAACCCGATCACCTAGCCAGCCAGTCCTATGACGTCATAGGCTCTTACGGCATAGGCTGTGACGTACTAGTTGGCCTCCTGACAGCCGACTGACGTCATACGTTCGTGCGTCATAGGCTCTGACGTACTAGTTGGCCTCCGGTTAGACGTCTGACGTCATAGGCTTTGACGTACTAGTTGGCCTCCTGCCAGCCGTCTGACGTCATACGCTCGTGCGTCATAGGCTCTGACTTACTAGTTGGCCTCCGGCCAGCCGTCTGACGTCATAGGCTCTTACGGCATAGGCTTTGGCGTACTAGTTGACCTCGTGCCAGCCGTCTGACGTCATACGCTCGTGCGTCATAGGTGCGTCTGACGTAGTGGCCCGCCTGTCGCTTGTGTTCTGACGTGATCTGAGGGAAAGGGTGAATCAAGGAAACAAATTTTTCCCGTTTCAGTTTATGTGCCAAAGCAAAGACATGAAAATGTCAGAAGAATGTCAACTCCATCCTGTTGTTGATACAGTTGAGAATTAAATGCTTGCATACGAGTCTGCAACACATTGGGACATTTTATGTCTTTAAAGAAGTTATTCAAGAACCTTCGAACAATGCTACATCACCTACCCCAGTAGCGTAGTTGTTATACTTAATTGTAGGGTTCATCATAAATTATGAAGCTTGCATTCGTATAGACAATATAAATTATTGAGAATGATCACCTGTGTGTAAACAATTATTTAAACAATCACGCTCATACCGCAACTTGTCGGCCACGCACTCCGCAGTGCTTAACGTAATATGGTTAGGTAAATCGAGAGCTATCCAACGAGTGGTGAACGATTTTTGTACGATGATAACTGGCGAAGATAAATTTCCGTAGCAACGAATCGGTTGTAAGCGAAAATCATCAGAAATTTTCGTGACGATTTCGTGTAACGCTTTTGTGTAACGTTTTTCGAGTTATGTGCCAGAGTAAAGACATAAAATGTCAAAAATGTGGTTCTTACGTGAAATGTTGTTACAAATTTTTTGAATTTTGAACCCAAAACTCCTAAAAATTTAGAGGGGGAGTTGGAAATGATTAAAAATAATGAACCAATACTACCTGCCATCCAATTCTCACGATATTTTGTATCCTTCTTCTTACGCTTCCCCTTCGATCCCACAGGTCTCCTGTAAAACTGTGAGGGAAAACTAGGGGCGTAGTCGATATCGCCTTCTAAACTCAATCTCCGCCCTTCGCTTCCCAACGATTCCCGTTCCAATCCCTTTTACCGCGTGCCCCTCGCCGGTGTAATTCGTATTCCGAACCCGAAAACGGTTTGTCGAAGCAAATCTCGATCTTCCTCGAGCTGAAATCCAACTTCCACTTTATTGGACCTGACGAACAGACTGAAAGTAGCTGTTTACGGCGGAACGGGAAGTCACACCGAATATTTCAAAGGCGCCAACAAACCCGTAGAATGAAAGTGTGCCGAGTGAGTGAGTGGTGTAGATTCCGAACACACGATAAAATGGTCGCATAGAATTTATTAACTCTCGGCTGATGATAGATGAGTAAATAAAATATATGTACGTATGATCATTTTAAAAAAAACTCGGCCCTTTGCGGGTCCCTTGGCCCCCTTCCCCTTTCCCCTTTCGTTTTGTGCTTTTCGACTAAATTTCTACAAGCATGGAACATGTTCTAGCCACTCGGCTGATCTGGGCCCTATTCTAGTTAAAGTTTTTTTCCCCATATTTATACATACCTATTTATTTATTATAAGTACAATACATTTCATCTTTACTAGACGTCAATGCTATGACCCCCTTTAAGATGACTTGTGTTGGGGGTCGGAGTGCTTTAGTACTATTATTTGTTCTTATTTCCTAATTATTAATTATGTTACACTGTGAAATCAAAAAAGAAACAATACAAGCAGACTGCTAGATGAAAAAGGAAACAAAATTTCCTTCAAGAGGAAGGTACCTATCCTAGAACAATAAAAGCGGAAAAAAAGAGAGAACAAAATTATAATACCTATCACTGATCAAACGGGGCAACAAAAGCAAAAACGAATAATTCATAATAATTATTATTATAAAAGCTAACACTTTCCAGTAGGTTACATTACCAATGACTTGCCCTCGTAACGTTCTGGTTCCTCTGAATCTTACCTCGACTGAATTCTTAATCAATAAAAATCAGAGTAGTCCTAACTGCAATTTTATACAAGTCCAAGACTGCAAACTCTCTGAATGTTTCTGAAGAAGGGAATTCATTAAAAATCGTCATTTTAAATATTATTTATTATCTCAATAGGTGTTTGAAAACCATGAGCTGTTCGAATCAGCTGAGCCAGTTTGAAAATTGACCCGACAGGCTGCCTCACGATTCACTCTCATGTTGACGATTTTTGATCTTCCCCAATTCGGAACCCCCATCGTGAACGAATGGCTGGTCGTACAAAGCTGAGGATGGTGAAAAAATATCTTGCCTAGGGCAGCAGAATAGCTTGCGCCGGCGACGACGATTCGACGGTCGATTCAGATCATGAATACCCCTATTGTTGTTAATAAAGCGACTCTTGACTTTCCAAAGACATGTGCTGTAGGAGGAGTTACACAGGAAAAACCTATATTCATTTAAATAATTGTGTATTTAGCATTTTCACGAAAATTCACCTAAAAATTAACTTACACCTCTGGTGATGCTGCCAGTTGCTAAATCATTGTTAGTTTAACTAACAACAGGTATTAGTTTAATTTTTCACATATTTGTTTTCCTAAATTTATGTAAGGAATTCATGTTACACAACGCTCATCGGCCGCTGCCATTATTGGTGACGGCTCTCTACCAATCAGACGACAGAACGCACTACCGTACCCGCGTAGACATCAAGGGACGGGGCTTAAAAAATGATTAGTGAAGGTTGAGAACTACAACTGGTAAATTCAAAACCCGGTCAAACTCGGACGTCCGGCGTTGGATCGTCATCCAATTATGTTTTCCTCCAACATTTCACAGTCTGTCGATCCTTGAACAAAAAAAAGTTGTCGCCAACTCAACGCGATTTCACTTCGTACGGAAATTACAACGAGGACAGAAGGTTCGTTCAAATCACGGAACCCCGATTAGCTTTCACAAACAATAGCATGTCACGAAACCGCAGGTTTAAGTGAGTTCAGGCCGAGGCTAGAGGAAACCGACCGTTAAGTGCCATCTCGTTTGTTGAATAGAGAAAAACTAGTTTAAGTCCGCCCCAGACCGCTCACTCGGTTTTCCTCTCATAGTCATAGCAAATTGGACATGATTGAGTCTCCATGCGGACTTGAAACGTTTCCGGCCGTATTGACCTGAGAATGAGCTTTGTCATTTTTTTACTCCACTGTCTTCTTTATCAGAAATTACGTATAATTGGGGGTAAATTGAGCGAGGAATCCATTTCATGCGGAGGGATTTGGGAATGATTTACGTATCATCAAACTGATGACAAGTAATGTGCGTCCATTGTTGTAGTTTTCCTCTAGACTGGAAGGAGCTTTAGTGACACCTGTCCGTACCGTTGACTTAGTAGCCAAAAAATACGCTTTTTGGTCGAAATAGGACCATTTTTATTTAAAAAAATAATTTTGTCTCCTTCATAATTTATTTGTAGGTATTTAAATCATTCATGGGGTTTCACCTGTACCCACAAATTTAGGGCAAGAAGTAGGATTAGGTGAGGGAATTAGGAAAGTACTGGAAAAGAAGTTACTCAACATACCAAGCTCAAGCTCCGAGATGGCGCATGCGCAGAAGGAAGACAGTACGCTTGGAATACGCCTGGACCCCACATAGTGGACGAAGGGTTAACTTTGTATTATGTACACAATTTAAACCAATTCGGTAGGTACCTAATGTAAAAAAGTAGGTATACCTACATAATTAAATAACCGGTGCCGATTTACTTGTAGTTTCGAGATGTGGAATTTTCACATTTTATTTATTTATGTGGGATTTTTACAATTTTTTTCGATTCTTCCTACATTGGCGGTCCGTTCGTATTATTGGTTAAACGCCGTCGGAGGCTGCTGAAGAAGTAGATGGTACCGGAGAAAAGGGACATCGAAGGCCGCCAATCAGTAACAGTAAACGGACGCGATTCTTCTCGTGTGTTTCGCTATTGTCCGCCCGTTTATGAAAAGCTTGCGCTCGGGTGAAAATTGGGCGGCTTCTTGAAAGTTATGAGAAAGAAATGATAGCGCCATTGAGAAGAAGAAAGAGTCTCGAGGGAGTCGGGAGACGAGAGTTTTCTCACGTTCGAACCCGCAAAAAAAGACGGGAATAAAGAAGAAAATGCTAAGAAGTTGGTGAATGGAGGCGGCGGCGCGGCATCTTCAGCACTGAGCAAACAGAGTGACCGTTAAGGGACTCTATCAGTTTTGTAAAGTGCGTTTCGGGATGCCAGGAGGTTGAACAGCCGCCCTACGTCTTCAGCACTTGTCCTGTGAACCATTTCAGGACGAATACACTTGATGGCTACTCGTCGAGATAGTCACACTATTAGATTTATTTGCTTACGTTTAATTAGTAGAGAACTATGACTGTTACAAAGGAGTGCAGCCTTAACATGATTCCCCATGGTTATGAAGCAAAATATCTTGTAATGGCATTAGATTCGAAAAAACAGCACTGACTTCGAACTTCAGAAACACTCGCAGAATAATGGGCAGGCAATCAATATTGTCTGTGCAAATCAATTTATCCCTATATGAGCACAACCAAGTACGGACCTATAACTTGAAGCGCACAGGTGGGGCAATCCAAGCAATCGAGAGATCACTCAGCTCTTTCAAAACAGTGTGCTTAGGAGCACTGTTAATGATAGACTCCACCACGAGCTTGAGGTGGAAACTATCAATGAAACTATCGAGAAAATCGCTATCGCCAATCAGTAACGACTTGGAGGTCACGTCAACACCGAAGCTGCCCATTTGGTAGATGTTAATAACCAGCTCAGAAGATTGAGGAGAAGAAAACCACACGAACTAATAAACACACTGCATGTGAGTTGATGAAATACTAATGCGAAATTTTATCAAATTTAGCCAAAACCAAGTTCAGTGTTTTGTTTTGTACACAATTGCATTAAATTGTATTTAAAAGCAAATTAGTAGTCAGTCAATTCAGGATGGTCTGAAACGAATTGTAGTAGATATTGTTTTCGGAAATTCGAGTTTTAAAAATTTTGGACCGAGAATAATGGCTTCCTTTTTTTAAAAAATTCGATAATTCTCCAGATTACGCTTTTTACGTGGTGGTAACGATATATTATAATATAATATTATTATATTATTTTCTTTTCATATAGATGATTATGTTCTTCCGATATTTTAAAATGTCGCAACGCTGGTATCGAGTACAAATATCGGAAATAATAAAATCAATAAATATCTTGTTACAAATCAATAAACACCTGGGTTTTCGCCTTTACCTTGTTCTTCTTCTCCTTCTTCTTCTTGTTCAGATGGTCAAGGATGCAGCCTATCTACCTGGAACGATTGAATGAAAATCTGTACAGATCTTCTTTATAATATGACTCAGTGTCATTTGAAAGATCTAACTCATTAGGGTAAATGCACCAGAAGTAGCCACCCCCGCCAGTAGTAGCCACCCCTCAACTTGAAATGTTTAAAATAAGGATTTGGCGTCCCTTAGAGATTTGAATTTGGCGCCATTTCAAAGCAGGGGATGTATGCCGCCTTTTTTAACCGTTCCCGCCATGATCAAGTCATCAGTGAGCGGGAAAGACGTGTAACAACCAAGATAACTCGTCAGTTGAACCAAGAACCTGGACTTCCACTCATTTGGCTAAGGAGGTAAGTTCAGTTTTTCGTCATTTCTCACGTTATTCTTGGACTTTTTGTTTAATATTTGGTTTCATTATGTTCATTGGTTGTTTCTAATTGCATTTAAAGCCTTTTTCAGTAGGATTTTATACAATTAGGTCATTATTTGGAGGGTGTCTACTACTAGTCCCCAAAATATGGTCAATTTCAGTAGTAGCCATAAAGTGGCTACTACTTGTTGTTCATGTTTTTTTCATCTGTAACATAAATGAACTAATTTTTCCATAAGGATCACAGTGATATAGTTAGTTTTCAACAAAAAATAGTGGTTCCAGTAGTAGCCAGGGGGTGGCTACTACTGGAACCACTATTTTTTTTGAGAAGTTTTTGAAAACCTAGTAGTAGCCAGGGGGTGGCTACTACTAGGCAATCATGGTGGCTTCTACTAGATGTGATGAAAAAATAATACAAAATTAATTTTGACGTCTCCGATTTTTGATTTGTTTTCAATTTATTAGTTATTTAATTTTTTTGCGTAGGAATATATGAGAAATCAGCATGCCTCCTGTAAAAGGTCAGATGTGGAGCTACACAGAACAAGACATGCTGAAAGCCATCCAGGATGTCAAAAATGGAATTTCGGTGAACAAGGCAGCTAAAGACAACGGGGTGGCAAGGACGACTCTTCGAGCCAAGATTACAGGAAAATCGCCGCTGTATCGAAGAATGGGGCCTCCCACAGTGCTGAAGCCGAGCGAAGAGGATATCCTTGAGGAATGGGTGAAAGAAATGTCACGTGCTGGATTTCCAGTAACAACTGAGCAGCTACAAACCAGCGTTCAGCAGATTGTGAAGGAATATGGAAGAGAAACTCCCTTCACAGACGACAAGCCAGGTAAAACATGGTTGGCGTCCTTTCTCAAACGTCATCCGTCTATTTCTAAAAGAGTTGCCGAGAACCTGACCCTCAGCAGAGCATCTGTGGGTCATGAACATATAATGAGTTGGTTCACTGAGATAGAGCTGTACCTGAGAGGAAATCACTTTTTTGACATTTTAAAAGATCCCCATCGAATCTTCAATGGTGACGAGTCGGCATTTTTTCTAAACCCAAAAGGAAACAGGGTACTTGCGTCTAAAGGGCAGAAGGCAGTCTACCTTAACGTAAACTCCGATGAGAAGGAGTGCCTAACAGTGCTCGTAACTGCCAGTGCTGCTGGTGTGATGGCTCCTCCAATGATAGTATTTAAATATGAAAGAATCCCAGTGAACGTGGTTCGATGTGTTCCCAAAGGATGGGGGATAGGGAAGTCGGAAAACGGTTGGATGACCCAGGCAACCTTTTTTGAATATGTTACCAACATTTTCCATCCATGGCTGTTGGAAAAACAAATTACTCTCCCTGTGATTTTGTTCGTGGATGGACACACGTCCCATCTCACGTTGCACTTGAGCAAGTTCTGCCAGAAAAATGACATAATTCTAATTGCATTGTACCCAAACACCACACATTTTATGCAGCCGATGGATGTATCGGTGTTCAAAGCCCTTAAACAAAGGTGGAAAGTAAAAGTCCACGACTGGCGTTTACAACACATTGATCGCCCAATCCTAAAGAAAACGGATTTTTGTCGTCTTCTTGGAGAAGTTCTCGATGAAACAGTGACACAAACCATTGTGAGCAATGGTTTCAGGAAGTGTGGGCTCGTACCATGGAATCCCGAAGCTATTGCTCTGCGGCCAAATCCTACAAAAGACCATAATGAACAACTACGACTGGAGCCAAAACAAGTCAGGCTCGCTTTAAACGTTCTTGAAGAATTAATTGATGTTGATAAACTAACACTTTTCAAATCTTGTGAACCAGCATCATCATGGACTGGCGATACTGAAGATGCTTCTCTCTTCAATATCTGGAAAACAATGGATGCTCTCGCCAACAGACAGGAGGAACCGGAAGTGTTAAGACCAATGACTGTCGATTCGAGTTTGGTTCAAGAAGACGGAAGTACGTTGACGTCTAGTTTGGTTCAAGAAGAAAGAAGCTTGACGTCTACATTCGAAGCAAGCAATCTGGATATGGAAATAGAGATGGTTGAGACCGACGTGCATCGCGAGTGTCTACTGCAAGAGCCAGATGTAGCAACCACATCTGATGAGAATCTTTCTTCAAATATTCCAGTAGTGATCATGAATGTGGAAGCGGAGATTCATCGTGAGTCACTCCCAACAAAAACAGTGGAAGCTGGTAGCAACAATGAGATTAATTCTCCGCAGACTCCATCCAACCTCTTGCCCAGCCCATTTAAGAAATGCCTACTGTGGCCACAGGAAAATATAAACAACAATAAAAAACGAAATAAAAACAAAATCCCAAGTGTAGTTTCTTCAGAGAGCTATCAAGATTATTTGAACAAAAAACAGGATGCAAAGCTACAACAAGAAAATGAGAAGAAACGCAAAGCGAAAGAGAGAGCCCAGAAGAAAGTAGAAAAAGAGAAGATTGCACTGAAAAAGAAGGAAATGAAAGCAACTGCTAAAAAAGTTGTCAACAAGACAAATGTGAAGCGTGCAAATAACAAAAACAACAAGAAAAATGCTAGAAAGAATAAGAAGAGTGATTCTACATCGGAGGATGATAACGATAATGATGTTTGGATGCCTTCAGAAAGTGAGGATCAGGAGATGCCTTCAGATACTAACAGTGGTGATGAAGGGTCTCTGCATACCATTAAAGTAATCTCTGAAACAAACCAGTCAACCAGGCACGATGACAACGTTAAAGGTGGGACACTGAGTGGTTGCAGAAATGAAAGACAGGGACGCTGTGGAAATGAAGGACATGTCATTGGTGAATTCATTGATGATGATGAACTGTTGCGGCAAGCAGCTGATTTCTGCGTTACTTTTCAAGATGCAGTGGGTGAGCAGGAAGAGGGATGTGAACTTTCTTTTGGAAACGAACTCCTGCAAACTCCTTCTGAAAATCTCCATGATGATATCCCAGAACAGTTAGAAGAACTTGAGAGAACACCCACGGGTTATGTAGCTGGATCTGATGAGTTACATCCAAATATTCTCAAGCCTGACTCACCAAGAAATGAGAAGAACGGAAATGGGATTGTGAATGAACCTAATGATCACCTTACAGAGGAAAATAGGGATGAATTCATTATCGAACAAGGTGATTATATTGTAGCTGTGATACAAGGTCCAAAAAAGCTTCAAAAATTGGCGTGCAAAGTTATTGATGTCACCGAAGTTGGAGCGGTTGTTGTTCCTTTGGTATCCTGCAACCGAATGCGAACTCTTTTCAAGCTCACGAAGACCACAGTAACTATCAATATTGAGCAGGTGGAAACCAAGTTATGTACACCGTCAAAATGTGGAGAAAGAAATATTCTTTTTTCTTCGAGAGTAGATATTGACTGAAAAACTTACCTATAAATTAAAAGATAATCATAATCATAATAAACGGTTCCAAGTTCCTGGGGAAGCAACCCACTGTGATAATAATTATTATTATTTGATTTTCTTTTCCACTTTATTGTTTGAGGCGCCTTGAACCAGGTTTTAAATTTGTTCCTAGGGAAGCAACCTACCTAGTTTATAGTTTTATTCATGTTTTGGGCTTTATTTTTAACGTTATGATCTGTTTTTAGTTCCTGGGGCAGACACCCAATGTGATATTATGTGTATACAATGTGATTTTAGTCCCAAGCCCATCTTTGACTTAAAAATAGTCAATAAAAATGTGTTCACAAGTTGCAATAAATTGTTTTTTCATATTTACCTACGATCTATCTGTATCTGGAATTGAATCCTACTAATATTAACCTCAAGTTCAGAATATTTTCTTAATTCTCGTTTATTAAAATTATGTTTTGCAAGAAACTTCTGAAGGTGGCTACTACTGGTCTCTTACGGTGGCTACTACTAAAATTTTGGTGGCTACTACTGGCGACAAATGTTGGTTTGCTCTCCTTCAATTTCTGGAAAACCATTCAATGCAATCGAGTTTTTGAAACAGTCATTCGTTAAAGCAGATGTTGGGGTATAGAACAAAATCAAGGGTGAATGAAAAAACGGAAAAATTACGAAACCACGACGTAAAATCCTAAACTGGGTTGCTTAAGGGTGGCTACTACTGGTGCATTCACCCTATCTCAACCTGAGAAAATTTGAGGAACAAAAAACTGAAATTTAGGCTAATTTGGGCCACTTTGACGGGTATGGATCTTCTTGGTGTGGATAATAGAAAAAAAGCCCTGAAAGTTTCAAGTCGCTCGGTCAAACGGCAGCCGAGTTATATAACTTCAAAAACCCTTTACCATGTGTTTCTTCTAACTCAAACGGTCAAGGCTACAAGGCTACAGCCTCTCCACCTTCACTGATTGAAGTTATTAATTTGCTTAATTTATTCTTGCGTATTGCCTCTACAGGTCGTTTCAACTTCAACAACAAAAATATGTGATATTTCCCCAAAAAACACTCCGTGTAAAAATCACCCCGCGTCACAAATATCATTCCACAACAGTCGGAAGAAGTTATGATATCCACTTCCCCGCCCGCCATTTTCCTTCGAACTAAAGAGATGTCCTAACCACTTCAAAAGCACTTTACCCGTTTCGAAATCTCCCCTTATCGTCATGGTAAGACGTTTTTCTTTACAGATATCACGTGTAGAATGATTTTTACCCTGAGTGTTTTCTGTAGGGGGGGGGGGGGCATTGTATAGGTAGGTACCTGTTATGATTTTTCTACTCTCTTCTTTCGTTTAGGCAGATAATTTAATTTAATGTTACTAAAAGTGTATAGTTCCAGTTTTCTTTTATTTTGGTTTATTATCTTCGATAATGAACCATTGGAATCGCCCAAAGAAAAAAAAATTTTAACCCCCCCTCAAAATTTGTTGGTTTACGTTTCAAGACACGTAGATTCAGAAAATCGAATAAAAAAAAATCCGTCCGTCCGCCGTACGCCGTCCGCCGTACGCCGTCCGCCGTCCGCGCCACTTTGCCCAGTTAACGTTGAGCTAAAATTACGAAATTTTTTTTATGGGTTTCGACCAACCCCACAATGGTCCTCGAAACTTTTCATAACCCTAGGTCAAGGGGAAGGGGTTCAAAACGAATTTTGAAAATTTGAAAATCTCATATCTCGAAAAATTCATATAGAACGCAATGTTTTTTATTTCATATTTGGATAGAGTTTGTTCCGTAGAATTTTTTAAGACCATCCGCAGCTTTGTACGACCAGCCGTTCGTTCACAATGAGGGCTCAAAGATTGTGCCTCACAACACGATCGTGTATCAAACTGTTGAAATACAGGTCCATTTTCATACTAACAAGCTCTTTGGAACATCATATGGCTTAAGTGATGTCGAGTTTGTTGTTCTGAGGTGCGTTTCGTGCTACGGAAATGAAGGTAATTTCGAATGTTTGTTGGTAGGTACTTCTTTTATAGAAAAATTATTACCGACGTAGTATTAAAAACCACAGAATTATATCGTATTAATTATTCATCATTAATGATAATTATTATTAATAATAAATACGAATTATTAATACCTAACAATAAATTATTATAATTTTCACTAGGTACTTGATAAAATTGTTAATAATTAGTGACAATTGATAATAATAATTAATCTAACATTTAGGATCTAGACATTTAGACCTAGTGATCTAGACAGAAGGGTGATCTGTACAAAGAAGATAATGAACCGTTGTGTCAAGAATTTGCAGAGTTTTTTTAACCATGCTGTAGCATAATATGCTAGTAGTATAGCTATAGCATATCATGGTATAACTGCTCTGCAGCTGAAGCTCTTGTCTCGTCGAAACGGGTCTCTGACCTATGACGAGCAATATTATTCAATGTAGGTACTTATCTATTTTCTCTTCTTTTATACCTATGTCTCTGTTTTGAATAAATTCTCTCTCTCTCTCTCTCTCTCTCTCCCTCTCTCTCTCTCTCCTGTCGAAAAATAGAGGGAAACCTTGAAAAACTCAATCAAGTTCTCAGGAACATTCAATTCAAATAAGTCGATTCAATTGATTTCCACCAAAAGAGGGAAGTTTCTCTCGGGGAAATATGATTCGGTGCGACCAGTTTCTCAATATCTCATTCCCCTTCCAGGGAACGCTGAGTTCAGAGTTGGACAAAAATTAGTTCTGAAACTAAAACTAATAGGTAACTCAAACTAAATTTGTTCCGAACTGGAACTAAAAACTGAAACTATTAGTTTCAGTTCGACTTTGGAAACTAACTTTTGGAACTTTTCGAACAGTTTTCCAAACGGTTTGGAAGAAAAAATGAATATTTTATTTAATTGACAAAACTGTTGGAAAAATGGAATACAGAACAGAAGAGTCCTGAGACCATGGAAAACGACATAATGAAAAGATGTTTTATAAACATTACGTCTGGACCAGACGTGATTAATGTCTCATCACCCTCAATTCTTCGATACGTTTCTGAAATCGTTTGATGTTCAACTCAAAATGGTGGGGAAGGGAGCAAACTATTCTTCTACGACCCTGAAAAAAAGAACTTGTTCGCACCCACCACCCATATTTCGTTGAAACACACACAAACACACATCCCCTTCAAATCAGTCAAAAACGCGAGGAAAAAAAAAATTTAGTTTCATTCTTAGTTCCGAAACTACGAATAAAAGATGGAACTACTTCAGTTTTTATTCGCAACTTCGAAACTAACTTTTGGAACTAAATTAGTTTTAGTTTAAACAGTTGAAACTAAAACTAATTTAGTTCCAAAAATTAGTTTCAAAGTTGAGAATAAAAACTAAATTAGTTTACCTATAGTTTCAATTTCGAAACTAAAAACTAATTAGTTTTTGTTTCAACTTTAGTTCAACTAACTTTTTATTCGAATAATCCCAACTCTGGCTGAGTTGTGGGAGAGAAGGCTTAGTGCACAAAGCACGCATGTCCTACGGGATCCGGGATACTGTGGGTGGGGCCCGCCAATCAATAAGGAACGTGCGATTCCTTCCCACCTTCTCCCGTATTTTTTATTTTCTATTCGTCTTCCCTTTCCCTCAGCTCGCCATCCACTCCCAGGGAGTGCAGTTGATTGAACGACCTAATCAACATTTTCCCCCGTCGCCCCCCCCCCCTAACACTTTCAAAATACCGCTTGACAGCTCGAAATTAATACAAACGCCTAACTTTCCCCGATGCCGAACCGATGACGGAAAAATCAATTAAGTATTTTGTAACTTTCGCAGGGCAAGATCGTTGCTCTTGTTTTTTTTTTTTTTTTTCTTCATTTCAAACCCCTCAAGATGAGTAGATGAGGAATTTTATTAACTTTGTATTTTCTTTTCATGGCAGAAATTAAAAAAATGGCTGGCTCGTCAACGAAGAAGAAGACGAAGGAGGCTCCCAAAAAACCGAAGAAAACATGCAATCCCAATAGGAAGGGAAGACGACTCCTCCAGTACACAGAGGACCGAATGGCTAAGGCTATTCAAGACGTAAGAAGTGGAGTAAGCATCAAGGAGGCAGCAAAAAACAACGATGTTGCTAGAACCACTCTACTTGGCCACTACTTTCAAGGCCAAAGTAGAAGATTCTCAGCTGTGTTTTGTGATAGATGTCACAGGTAAATTAAACCCTGTACTGATTGGGGAAGACACCGATGAGGACAGGAGATACATTTTGCCAAGTCCTTCCAAGTGATTTTGTTCATTTTGCAATAATAAGTTACCAACTTGTGAGTTTAATTAAACATTTATCTTGTGATTTTATTTATTTCGTAATGTGATTTATTAATAGTCCACAGCTAGTGTGTAATGAATCATGCACAGTAGGTACTTATTTCTCTAGTACTTGACAATATTTTTCTTGAAATTAAAACTGTGCTCTACATTTTGACATTTTATGTCTTTACTATGGCACATAACTCAAAATGTGTGACATTACGGTGTGACAAAGAAAGCGTTATGAAAAATTTCCTATGATTTTCACGTACAACCGAGTCGTTGCTACGAAACTTTAACTTCGCCAGTTATCATCGTAAAAAAATCGTTCACCACTCGTTGGATAGCTCTCGATTAACCTAACCATATTACGTTAACCACTGCGGAGTGCGTGGCCGACAAGCTGCGGTATGAGCGTGATAAATAATTGTTTACACACAGGTGATCATTCTCAATAATTTATATAACAATTAAAAAAAAAAAAAAAATAAGTACGAGGTACGTGGTGTGGGTGTGGGAGGGGGCGCAGAGACATAAAATGTCCCTCGTGGTTGCGTACTTGTACGAAAGCTGTACATTTTATGTACGGTTTCTTCGAAAATTCGCTCTTATAGTCATGCTGCATAACTGGGGACTTTTTATCTCAGTTTGATAACCCCAAAACAGAAACACTGTACTGAGAGTGAGAGTTACACCGATAACCCGCACACAGATGGATGCCAATGCATAAGGGATCTACTAACATTTTCTGGTTTACTCAATCTTTATGTTGCTTATGTATCCCAACCGTTGTATAACGCTATTTACTGAAGTGTTTTCCTCAATAAAAGATTTATTAGATGTCGATAGGCAGACTGACCAATTTGGGTGGACAAAAATCTGAAACTCGGAGATCCTTTAAAAAATTTCACGGTGATCACGAAAGTAGCGAGGAAGAAATGGGGTTTCAGATATCTGCCTCCCTCTGGCCCCTCTGATGTCATCACCACCTCCCTTCGCTTCCACCTGATCAACTAGCCAGCCAGCCCTCTGACGTCATATGCTCTTATGGCATAGGCTTTGACGTACTAGTTGGCCTCCTACCAGCCGTCTGACGTCATAGGCTCTTACGGCGTAGGCTTTGACGTACTAGTTGTCCTCCTGCCAGCCGTCTGACGTCATAGGCTCTTACGACATAAGTTTTGACGTACTAGTTGGCCTCCTCCCAGCCCTCTGACGTCATAGGCTCTTACGACATAGGCTTTGGCAAACTAGTTGGCGTCCTGCCAACCTTCTGACGTCATAGGCTCTTACGACATAAGTTTTGACGTACTAGTTGGCCTCCTCCCAACCCTCTGACGTCATAGGCTCTTACGACATAGGCTTTGGCAAACTAGTTGGCCTCCTGCCAGCCGTCTGACGTCATACGCTTGTGCGTCATAGGCTCTGACGTAGTGGCCCGCCGGTCACCACCGCCAACATCCCCCCGCCGCCACGGACCACTGCCAAAAACTCCCAACCCCTTCCACCCTACCAGTGGTCACCACTGGCTTCCCCCGCTCTCATCTCTACTCCATACGTCTATTTAGCGCCCACAATTTCAATTTATGTAGTAGAAGTCAGACCATGAAAGAAGGACAACATGTTGTGATGCATTAATACTCCAGCCCTCTTTCCACTTTTCATCACCTACCGCCCACTCCTTCACCAAACGCCCAACCCCCTAAGCTCGTGCTCCATCGCAAGTTTTTTGCAGTTTCGCAAACAGTCTCCATCTGTAGGTCACGATGGAGATCAGCTGTCCGTACGTACCAAGGTGCCTCAACAATACTTTGTTTTTAAACGTTTGTGTAAGTTGTATATTACTTTTCTTTGTGTAACCCCATAGTTGGCACCCGTATGTCCAGATTGGTTTGATTACTTGCTGGTATAGAAGCAACTTATTGTTGTGTTGATAGTTCAGAGTGTTTCCCTATCAACCAATACATTTTTCTGAATCTTAAGTTGAGCTCGTCCTTTTTTTTTTTTCTTTACGTGGGCTTTCCACCTCAGCTTACAGTCGAGAGTCACGCTAAGGTATTTTGCCTCGTCCGCATAAGGCACTGTTTGCGAGTTAATCTTTAATGGGATTACGTCTGTCTTTAGATTCGTGAAGTTTATATGGGTAGATTTCGTTTCGTTCATCTTCATCCTCCATTGCTTCGCCAAGCTTAGGACATTGTTGACTGCAGATTATATATAATCTATAGTTTACTGGTGGAGCGGAGTTTCCAACTGCAAGAATGGCAGTGTCTTCAGCAAAAGGTGCAGTAAGTGTATCCAATGGTTGTGGTACCTAGGTCACTTGTACAGCAGATACAGTATGGGGCTAAGGACCAGGGGCGGCTCGTGGGCTCAGAAACTGGTGGGGCACCAGGGCAATATTTAGGTGCATACCTACCTATTAGGTACTCACTATAGGAACTAAACTCAAACTACCCTTACAGCTAAACTGCTTCATAATTAGTGGTATGCAGCTCTTAGCAAGTCAGGAAACATCGTTCTCCAAAGAGTTCTCTTGAGGAGAGGGAAGGTTACTGACCAGTATCCAGGATTACCGACGAGGAGGTGGCTGCAAGGCAATCCCACCTACCCACCCAAATAATTATCTTCAAAATGATAGGAAGAATAAAAGAGAAATTGTGACTGTACGAGTACTATTCAAAGAGTACATTATAAAGGTAGTCAAAAAATGATATTATTGGAGTTTCTATTACTGGGGTTTTTAAAAATTAGCAATCGCGACCATCTGCTTCCTAGCCGAGTGGTACCTTGAAAACCCCCTCTAAAAATGTCCTCTTATGCCCAGATTGCACATACGTTTTCTTATCCAATCGTATCAAAACATTTTGAACGATCACAGAACAGCAAGATTGATTTCAGCTAGCTTTTAGAGTTCGTTGGTTAGCTCAAACAAAGCTCGAGTCAACGAAGTCACCATCAGTTTCAGGGATAACAAATAAAACAGTATTCTCAACGGTTGGCTGAGCTACATAATAATATTATGTATATTACTGCTATTAACGGTTATTAACGGTTATTAACTTACAGAATGTAGAAATCAACAAATGAGATTCCCTTGGGCGAATAGTGATCCACTTCACGACTAGCAAAGCGTTCACGCGTTGCACGTGAGATATTAAATTTCAATGTTTAGTTGATTAATATTATGGAGACAATAATTCACTTTTACTATGATGAGTAAATACGAAGCTAAAAACCACCAGTCAATGCATTCAAAATAATATATTATAACGTCAGGCAACGTTTTGATATCATTCTTATCGAACATGGAAGAAAGCATGGAGGAATGAAACTCCCTTCTTCCTTGACAAGGAACGATTCAACGATCGATTGTTTTCGGCGTTCAACTTGATTCGATATTTTGGCCACCGCCCGGAATGGCTCGTATTGCGGAACACAGGGTGCCTTCCCCCACCCCAGGAAGCGCCCATACCTTCAACATTGAGACTGGGGCACTTCTGGTCGATCCGATAATCGACTTTTTTAATCGATAAATCGAAACAAAATGCGTTGAGGACACGACTTCTATCGAAGTCAGACGAAATAGCCGCCCGCCTGCAAGAGCTCAGTGGAAGTGGGTAGTCATGGAAGAAGGGAGATCTCCCTTCTTCCATGGTGGGTAGTAGTAGGTAAGATTTTTTTCTCCTTGTTCTATGTTTTTTCTGTTTTCCTTTGCAAATTTTTGGGTGGGGCGAGGGCCAAGGTGGCCTTATGGACGAGCCGCCACTGCTAAGGACACTGCCTAGTGGTACACCTGCTGTCCGCAACCACCCAACAGAACAACATTCTCCTTCTTTTATTGTTATTACCCAACATCTGATTGTAGTACTGCACTCAAAAAAGAGAACAGCGATATTCATTGTACGAAAATTATAGCTCGAAAACCCTTCTTCAACAATTACAATTGTGTTTATTCGTCGATTGTGTTGATTCTTCTCTGGCAGTCCGTCGTCCGGTAGACCGTTTTGACATCGTGGCGCCCAACGTGTTGGCTAAGTATTTCTTTTCTCAAGTCAATTGATACCGGCGATATGAATGCGGCGAAAAAACAACGTCGAATGCTTCGAAGTGCATTTACGCGAAGCTATAACGCTCTGTTAGAACACCTGGAAGAAGGGAGAATTATTGAAGCTCGAGCAACGTTTGCAGTTTTGACAAACAATTGGGAAAAACTTCGTACTGTGGATGAGGTTATCTTGTCAGAGATTATGGAAGACGACGAATCATTCGAGAACGGTGATTTGGACAAGGAAACTACGGCAACTGGCGAGTATGAAACCAAGTATGAACTCATGAATGTGAGGATTCAAGATATTTTGACTACTCGCTCAAGAGATGATGATGCAAGCCGCGTAAGTAAAGATAGTTTTAGTCCTGATACGACCAAGTCATTCCACCCTCATCACCTTCCCAAATTGGATGGTATGTTTGACGGACAGTTGAAGAATTGGCTCCCGTTTTGGGGTCAATTTGAACAGATCCACGAGGATGAAAACATACCTACTTATTATAAATTCCGACTTTTAGTTCAAAGTACTAAAGAGGGATCTCGCCCAAGGCGAATTGTAGAAAGTTTTCCTCCCTCTAAAGATAAATCTAGTTATGAAGCAGCAATCAACGCTTGTGAAGATGCGAATTGGAAGCAACTCCAGAACTTGTTCTCATTGATTGTTGACAACAAGATGTTTTGTCATGTTGTTAACAATATGTTCCAAAAATTATAGAATACACTCTTGTGGAAGATTTTGACCTGTGTACTCTGTTATAGAAAATAACAAAACATCTAAAAGGTTATGGGATCCAGACTTCTTGTCAAAATTTTCTGTTGGTTAGAGTGAAGATCGGTGAAACAAGTGAAGTGTCTTGTGAAAGATCAGTGAAGCTCAACCATGAACATTCAGAAATTTAATTTTGACAATTTGACAAAGGACAATTACGACACATGGAGGGTATTGATGGAAGCTCTTTTGGAGAAAACCGATGGTATCGGTTATGTCGATGGGTCAATTCCACGTCCAGTAGTAGGTGAAGGCGCTGGAGCCGCAGGGGATGCCGCTGCCAGTAATTGGGATAAAATTGACAGAAAACATCGTGCAGATAAAATTTTTGTGAATTTCTCCATCTGAGATCAAACAAGTAAAAGACTGTAAAACGTCTAGAGAATTATGGTTAAGGTTAAAATCAATTTATTTATCAAAAGGACCTACCAGAAAAGCATCGTTGATGAAACAACTCATGTTACACCAAATGAGAGAAGACGATGATGCTCGTGAATATCTGGCTAAGTTCTTCGATGGGGCAGACAAACTTCAAGCAATGGAAGTTGTAATCCACCCTGAATTACTCACAATCATGTTGTTGAACAACCTTCAAACTTGAACAAAATTTCAAATGTGCGATCGAAGCGCGTGATGACCTCCCCAAACCCGATGTTCTTAGAATCAAAATAATTGAACAATGGGATTCAAGAAAAGAAAAGAATCGGGACCCAAATGTTATGTTGGCGAAGAAAAATTTTCATAAACCATATAAAAACAATGAAAAGAAACAAGAATTCAAATACAAGTGCCACATATGCAAGAAACAAGGTCATAAAGCAGCCAATTGCTTTAATAAACAGTCGGCGAAAACCTCTAACGAAGCGATCTATCACACTTATCCATCGGAAATCGGAATGAGCGCATCCCCATTTACATGGTGTTTGGATAGCGGGTGCACTTCTCATATGTGTGCAGATGAATCAAAATTTGAATCGATTGGAAATTGTGACTTTAGTAGGGTCAACCTGGCAGATTCTTCCTCCACAAACAGGGCCAGTGAAGGTGAGTGCGAAAGTGGGGAATGGAATAACAAACCTCAAGTTGCCAAACACATTGTATGTTCCACAACTTCGTTCGAACCTGATGTCAGTGGGAAAAATAACTGATCAAGGGCACAAAGTTATTTTTACAAAAACTAAGGCAGTAGTCCAGAATAGCTCAGGAGCACTACTAATGACAGCCAACAGAATCAATGGGTTATACCAAGTCAATGAAATCAGTACGACTGGTGAAAACGCAAACGCTGCTGAAATCAAACCCCAAACGAAATTGGAATTATGGCATCAAAGGTACGGACACCTGAACGAAAATGACTTGAAGGACTTATATGGGAACGAGAAAGCCAGAGGAATAAATATATCAGGACATAAAAGCCTCAAAGACTGTACGATTTGTATCCAAGGAAAAATGGTTCAAAAACCATTTCCCAAACAATCGAGTCGTTCTTCAGAGATACTGGAAATCGTTCATACGGATCTCTGTGGACCGATAAGAGTTCCTTCACAGGGAGGAAGAAAGTATTTTTTAACCTTAATTGACGACTATTCTCGTTGGTGTGAAATAAGGTTCATACACAAAAAATCGGAAGTATTGGATGAATTTAAGAAGTTCAAGAACAAAGTCGAAAATCAAACAGGTAGAAAAATTAAGTACATCCAGTCAGACAATGGGACGGAGTACTGTAATAAAGAATTTGACAAATTTTTAGAAATAAATGGAATCATTCGAAGGCTAACTGTTCCACACACTCCTCAGCAGAATGGAGTGGCTGAGAGGAAGAACCGGAGCTTAGTCGAGATGGCTAGATGTTTGATGATTCAGGCGAAACTACCACCATCCTTTTGGGCAGATGCGATTCACACGGCTAACCATATCAGAAACAGATGTCCATCGAAAGGAATTGGAGGTGAAACACCATTTAAACGGTGGTTTGGAATGGACGAAATGATTTGTTGATAGAGGTATACATTCGAGAATTATTAACCATAGTTATAGGCAATGCAAAATCTGAAAAACTCGATTTGGATGAATTATATGACCTGTTGGAATGTCATCTTCGTTTCCTCGAAATCTTAGGAGTAACTACTGGAAACTGTGCTGCTATTTTGTGCCCATTGGTAGAGTCCTGCTTGACTCCTGAATTTCTTAGGGCATGGCAACGCAGCTGTACTGAAGATGAATTTACTGATGCCGATAGACGACTGATTAAGCTCCGTAGTTTTATAAAAACAGAAGTTCAAGGTGAACAAAGAATTTCCCTTGCCAAGGAAAGATTTGGTATGTCTGAAAGTACGACTAGTGATAAGAATTCTCGCCAGGAAAATCCTGGAAAATTTCGTAAGGACACGCGTAAAGATGTACCTACTGCTACTGGACTCCTCACTCAAAGCGGTCGTGCCCTTTGTATTTTTTGTTCCCAACAAAACCATGAGAGTATTGCTTGTTTCAGGGCTCGAGATATGAGTTTGGATGACAAATTGAAGGCCGTGAAAGACTCAAAATGCTGTTATCTCTGTTTGAAACGTTCACACTCGTCCAAAATATGTCGTGTGAAGTCGTCCTGCGCTTTGTGTGATAGGAAACATGCAATCATTTTGTGTCCAAACTATTCTCATTCTAACGGACGAACTAACACATCACAGAATTCTACTGGCAGTAAAGTTTCAGGTGCATCTGGCAATACGACTGTGACTACTTCTCCTGTGAATGTGGCCACAAATGCAAACCTTACTTGTGATCCGACTGTCCTGATACCTACACTATGTGTTCAACTCCGAGGATCTGATGGAAAGGCATGAACTGTGCGAGCAGTGATTGACACTGCAGCTCAACGATCCTACATACTGAATGCAACGGCTGAACGAATGGGATACAGAAATGAAGGTCAGGAAACTCTTTTTCATTCTCTTTTTGGAGGACGACATACTGGTATGACATCACATTTCAAATATAAAGTACAATTATCAAAATTTTCCGGAGGAAAAAGTATTTTTGTTGATCTCCTAGGACATGACGCAATATGTGGAGAACTACCTACTTTACCTAAAGGTCCTTGGATCAAGGAGATGATAACTCGTGGTCTTGATGTCTCTGAGATTTTGAATGATTCTGGTCCTATCGAGATATTACTTGGAGCTGATGTGGCGTTTTCTCTGTACACTGGAAATGTATATAAATTCTCCTCTGGGACTCTAGTGGGCGTAGAAACCATTCTGGGTTGGACTATTTCTGGAAAATTGCCGTCTGAATTTTGTAAAACTACCTTAGGGATGTTGACCACTTCTATGCTCGTAAAAGACATGAATATTGCAGACCTCTGGAAATTGGAAATTTTAGGAATTGAGGATCCAGTAGAGAAGAAAAATAAGGAGGAAGAGCAAGCTAACGTCATACTCAAGTTTTTGGATTTGTTAAAGGTGGATGAACAAGGTCGATATGAAGTTCATTTACCCTGGAAGGAAGAACACTCTCCTCTTCCTAGCAACTACCATCTTGCCCTCAAACGGATGTACTCAACCTATCGTAAGCCTCAAAATGATGGATACCTATCTGATTACAACAATGTTTTCCAGGATTGGCTCAATGAAGGCGTTATTGAGGAGGTGTCAGAAATAGACAATATTCAAGACGGCCACTATTTACCACATCGTCACATCTCCTGGAAATTCAATCCTCCAACTGCCGCCTGGTGGGGAGGATGGTGGGAGCGACTTGTTGGTATTACAAAACGCTTATTGAGAAAAGTTCTGAGGCGTTCAGTATTGTCATACTCAGAAATGGCTACTGTTCTTTGTGACTGTGAGAGTGTGTTGAATTCGAGACCCCTCACGTTCATCTCTGAAGAAGGATCTGCAGCAACGCCTATAACACCTTCACTATTTATTCAAGATATCAAGGAATCTGGTTTGCCAGAGCTGGACGTCATGGAATCCATTGATCTGAAAAAGACTTGGGAGCGAAGATTGAAGCTCAAAGAAGACTTCAGGAGAAGATTTAGATCAGAATATCTGGGACAGCTTCAAATGAGGTTAAACTCTGCTAGGCATGACAGGATTAGCGTTGGAGATCTAGTTCTGATTGGGAATGACTATACAAAACGTATGGACTGGCCTATGGCTCAAGTTATTGAACTCTTACCCGGCAAGGATGGTACTACTCGCTTATTCCGACTCCAAACTACAACTGGAACATGCCTGAGGCCTATTCAACGTCTCTATCCATTGATTGAAGGAGATGCAAAGCTGACTATTACTTCTGAGCCACCCAAGGAAGATACTGCAGCTTTTGAATCTGCTCCTTCTACTACAGCTACATCAGACGTTGAAGAAAACCCAGGAGATCTTTTGACACCACCAGTGCCTGAAAAGAGGACATCTCATGGACGAACCGTAAAGAAACCCAAACGATTCTGCGATTGATCCCGACTATTTGCATTTTTGGAGCCTCCAAAGCTTATTTTCAAATCAAAATTTAATTTCGTTGAGATTGTGAATCAAAATTGACTATTGTTTCTATTTTTGTAAGTTTCGTTCAAAAAACTTAGGTGGGAGGATGTCCGCAACCACCCAACAGAACAACATTCTCCTTCTTATATTATTATTACCCAACATCTGATTGTAGTACTGCACTCAAAAAAGAGAACAGCGATATTCATTGTACGAAAATTATAGCTCGAAAACCCTTCAACAATTACAATTGTGTTTATTCGTCGATTGTGTTGATTCTTCTCTGGCAGTCCGTCGTCCGGTAGACCGTTTTGACACCTGCATTTATTCACCTCAGTTGAGAATACTCGTCATCGTATTTTACTCTGATCTGCCAGATATGACTTCGGAATTTGGAAGAATTCGGTCGGAAGATCCCTCTGCAGTTTCGTGAGTAATCCATGATGCCATGCTTAATCGACTGCTTGTGAGACATCTAGAAAGACAGCTGAACAAATTTTCTTTTCTTCTAACGAGCATTCAATCAGATTCGTGATCCTGTGTACCTGGTCTATTGTGGAATGTTCTCTAAATCCTAATTGATGTGGTGGAATGAGGTATCTTCCTTCTACAATAGGTTTCAGTCTTTTGAGGAGTAATTTTTCAAATAGCTTGGATATGACTGGCAAGGGGGAAATCGGTCGATATGATTTCTCTCTTACCAGTCATATCCAAGCTATTTGAAAAATTACTTTATGGCATATTCTTTCAATGCAGTTGGCGGGAACTTTTTGCAAGACTTCTAAGAATTATATGATACATGTAGTAATGGTGGGGATAAGTACTTAGTGGTGGTACAACAGTAAAGTAATGAGTCTTTTCAGGCTGGCTGACATCGCAAACGCAAGGCGTGTAAGAATGATGCAGTGAAGTATTGCTTCAATTCAGGCTTGTTCATCTGGCAAAAAGCTCCTGCCAACAGCATTGAAAAAAGCGAAAAACTCCCTGCAGGTGCAACAGAGGAAACAGAGGTGGGTGAAAGGGGGGTTGTGGGAAGAAGACAGGGAACGGGAAAACATTGACGGTGGAGGTTAGGGGTAGGAGGATCAGGTTTCTATATGCACACTCAACAGCGAGGTGCGAAGCACCGAGCATCCTATATATGTGGCTGGCGGGCAAAATGGATATCATTCCTTTTTGCGTTCGAGGTTTTTTGGCGGGTCAGTTTTTACAACGGAGTTGTTTTTGGGGGATATCACATCTTTTTGCATGGCTAGTTTTCGAGCGGTACTTATACAATACGGTTCAATTTAACAAAAGTACCTACGAGGTAACTAGTAAATGTTTTCCTAAATGAAGTTTTATCCTAGTCAAAATTTAGTAAAAAATTAGTACGCCTACTAATTTGCCTTTTTGTTTCTTCTTTTTGTGACAAGAATAATTATTTTTTGGAAATTATTGTTTGTTATCTGAAATGTGTTTGAAAAATAAGTAGTTTTAAAATTTTTGCGAATTGGTTAAATAGTAGTTTTAAAATTTTCGATTAATTAAAACAATTAACAATTTTAAAAAATTATTAAAATTTAAAACAATTATTATTATTATTAAATTTGAAAAAATAGAAAGAATTAGAAATTTGAATGAATTTGAATTAGAAATTTTTTGAAAATTTGTTGCATTTTTTCTTGGGGATTGTGCAAATTTTTGTTGTTGAGAATCATTACAATAATTTTAATTATTGGTGTCGAAGAGAAAGTGGAAAGAGAAAGTTTCTTCTTCTTGGAGTGCCGTATCCGAATTTCGGACGTTGGCGACCTCTCACATAAGACGTGCATCACAGGATTATATTATAATCCTGTGATGCACGTCTTCACATGTTATACGGGACCTACAGTTTATCGCCGGTTCCGAACGGCACTATTTGAGAGGCTGTACTAGGCAAATGATACTGGTGGTAGTTTGACATTGCTTTCCACCAGGTGACCGCCGCAACGGCTAAGTATGTGAAAAATCCTTTCACGCCAGCGGGTATTGAACCCAAGATCTTACGCATCGCGGACAGACGCGCTTGTCCACGAGGCTACCGGCGGCCACAGAAAATTTGCAAAACGTAAAACGCACGTTTTTATACCAAAAATCGCGAATAACTCGAGAACCGTTGGGAAAAGTGGCAAAGTGTGCTACCCTCATTCGAAAGCCCATTAAATTTCCTATCGATCCTTAAACAGGCGCCACTCTACGACAATTTTTCTGACCACCGTTCAACTTTGATGTTTTCGGAAATTAGCCAAATCAGTAGATGTGGAATTTATTCACGTATTTTTGGCTGTGGATTAGTCAAATCGATTGAGATTTAGTTCAAAATTATTGAGCATATTCTAGACAACCTAGCGGACATTTTAGGACCAACCGCACCAATTTTCATCAATATTTGCGGCAGTTGTTGTTGAAAATAGAAAAATCACCATAACTCCTTTATTTCCCCCCTTAGGAAGCATTTTTTGATCTCAAATTAAACAGTTTGAAAAGCTGAACACAACTAAAAAAGAAAATCTGAAAAAGCTTCAATTTTGAAGGAGTTAAGACCATTTGAAATTCCTAAAAAACACTATTTCCCCCCTAATTGGGGGGGGGGGGGAAATGGGGGGAGGGAGAAAAAATGGTCAAAAGGCACTCCCTTGGAGCATAACAAACGTGTGTGCAAAATTTCAGCTCGATCTGATTTGTCTGCTGGGCTGTAGCCCCGTCAATGAACAACAACGACAAGGACAACAAGAAGAAGAAGAAGAAGAAGAAGAACACGAAAAACGTGAAAAATAGTGGTTTTAAAATTGTTATACCCCCGACACCTGATGTTCCCAAGAGCTGAAATTTGTTTTACGTCCTCACGTGCCCCTGGAGAGTTGGTGTACAAAAAATCAACTCTCGAGACACTCAGGGGACCGAGCTATGGTAGGGTGAAAACCCCAACTTGTTCCGTCGCGTAATCAGTGTCTCAGTCGCTTCGGTTTTCAGGGCTTCGGTTTTCTTGGCGGGCGGGACGCTCCCGCGTCCCTAGATACTCCGGACGGACCCTCCTTGGAATGTCAAACCTCACAAACCTCGTGCTCCTTGTGGGGCTTGAACGAAGTCGGTATGTACCTGCAGTAGGTACACATATACCATCAGGACGATCTAACTAGATATTGCCAGATATTGCACAGCCTCTCTCGAACTATGAATCATCAAGAAGGGAGAAAATTTGATAACGATTGACTAGACCACAATTAATTTCATAATTGTGGTTAAATTCACATATTTTCCTGTAACGTAGCCACGAATTTCGTACGGACGTATGGAATAGTAGAACTTATAGTACCTATACTATTCTATAAGACTACTAGTCAACTACTGTTGTCCGAACCTACAAATTATTATATCAACAAATGCGGTAAAATTTTCCGATACACCTACAACAATAACTTCTGTTAATTCTAGGTACATTGAGAAACAGATTTTAGGCCCTGATGATGGAGAAATAAATTCTTCAAAAGTTGGCACTTAGAACTGCAGAGCTTAGTACTACAGATTGTCATGAGAGAGTACCTTCATCTTGTAGAGGGCGTTGACTAGTGGCGCTGTGCAAAAATTATCAAGGTCCATTGAGAATCTTGTCGTAAGTGCTGTTTTGAATGACGAAACTGCTCTGATCTGATAACGGAATGAGACCTATCGTAATATCGTAATTCTGACTTCACCATCGTATTCAGCATTTAAAAATCTATAAACTGAGGTGTTAGTCGACAAAAAATGGAGACAAAATGTATTATGAAATCAGTAAAATGGACAAATTTTGAATAAATCCAACTGTTTCTTAGAAAATCCGCTTTTATAGCCATGTAGATTTTGTAGATTTTTTTAGGAATATTTTTCGATGTTCAGATGGGCAAAAAATAGGAAATTGTTCTTTAATGCTGCCCATGTTCCAGACCGGATGGATTTATGCGCTAACGTACCATCCCCTGAAGAGCTATCAAGTATAGCCTCTGTTCTACTGATCCGATAGCGCTCAAATGTTCACAGATATTCGAAAATTGGTCCAACAAAGCAGTGTGCCGGAAAAAATGCTTTTTTGGTGTCTATTTTACACCGAAAGTTCCCCATAACTTATCGCTATTCTAGAGACCGTTATAGTCGTATATCAACCCGAAAAATCACCTTTGCTTATCTATATAACTAAATTTAAAGACAATTTTCGTGTTCCTTAGGTATTTTCGGAAAATTTCAGTTCAGTTATTCGTTTCGCATGAAATGGAGTCGAACAATGCCGATTTTGAATTTGGCGACTGTCTGTTTGTTTGTCTGTCCTTCAATCACGCAAAAACGGCTCAATGGATAGAACATAGGGGGGTTCACTTCCGGATCCGATGCATAGGGGTGGAGGTATATAGGGAAGCCGAACTATAAAATTTTTAAATTCTTCCTTCCGGTGAGACAGATGAATATTATTTTTGGTATTTAAGATTATAAGGAGTTGTAAAGGGACATGTAGGAGGTATAATCCGTAAAGCGACAGGTAAGTATGGCGGATGGATCCATCCCGAGGTCTGCCCGTCCGGGACAGGTAACAGAGGTAGATGGACACACCCCGAGTTCTGCCTGTCAGCGACGTGCCCGACAGCTAGTTTGTACTATTACCTACACTTCCTTAACACATTCAACTCGATCGGTTTGGACCAGAAAAATCCAGAAAACCGAAATTGATTTTTTTCCATTTTTAGTATGTTAGATATGTGGGAACACAGCAACTATGATAAAAATTATTCTTCCATGCATAGGAACGTAATTATAGGTGATTTAATTATGGACGCGGATCCGCGTCATGCCGGTGTTTTGGCTTGGGAAGGATGACGCGGATTCGCGTCACGTCGGGTTAATTGGAAAGTCTATGGGTGATTGGAAGTATGGTAAGCAAATTAGTCCACATTTGATCATTAAAAATATTTATTCCAGAAAGCACGAACAAGAAGTAAGAAATTTAGGTTTACATGTAATGAACATTATTAATAAAAATGGAATTCCCTAAAACATTCGAGGCACAAGGCTGGGTTATCTTCGCAGTCGGAACAATAAAATGTGGTCTAAACTGTGGGGAAGGGTACCCCAAAGAAGCTTCAAGATCTTCTATCATAGGATCTGGAAATACAAAAAAGGTTGCACCGTGACCATCTTGATTTTATTGTGACATAGGTATTACTTTTTTCACGAATTTCTCCATGACTATCTTTAAAAAAATCTAAATTTAGTTGAGTAAACCGGCAATTCCAAAGAAAGTCTTTATTAGAGTGAGTTATAAGTTACAAGATGGCGAAGGAACAGCTTCATTGTTATTGCATGAGTTATTATTTTTCTCAGCAAAGCTCGAAATATCGATGACTTCAATTGTATCGTCCTCGACGTAGACTATATATAGTCTATATATCTTCCTCATTATCCGAACACAAATCATCGAGAAGTGTTCGAATTTCTTCATCTGAATATATCTGCGATTTCAAAGGATTCAAGTAGGAATGCAGGATGAGGAGATTGAACAGAAAATACATTGGAGACATCGGAAGAAAAAACAAAATAATAGAATAACATGAAGGACATACCTTCTGGTTGGACTTAGGCTCATTGTTGTTGGTAGAAATGGCTCAATCACAATGATAAAAATTGCAAAGAAACAGTAAAAAAAATACTTTGGGGTGAACAGGTGAGCTGAGGGAGCAGACTGACGTTCAAGGCACAGTAACTCGAAAACTTGTGGAGGGGGACTAAAAAACGAACTATGCCCTCTGAAAGCTTACAATCCAACAAAGGTTTCCTGAGAGTTAGGAGACTATCCGACCGTCCGGCTATTTTCAATGCCGCCTTTAAAACACACAGAACGACGACGCTGATCCCCGTCATGCCGGTGTTTTGGCTTGGCAAGGATGACGCGGATTCGCGTCACGTCGGGTTGAATGTGTTAATTAGTGAAGACCATGATGCCACATAATTTACGCTTGAACGTGAATTCGAAACAGCTGCATCAGAAAGTTTTTCAATGATAAAAGGCTGATTTTGGTTTATTATCTACAATAATCGTCTATCGACCAAGAATATTTTTTAACCAGTTAGGTATAATTTTCCTAAAGTTATGACGTTCGGGTCACGGGCTCGAACCCGCCGACAAAATGGATATTTTGTCAAAAAACGTGGCTTTAGGAGGTTTACCCAAGACAAATCCATTAAGCAACAATTTTGATTGAGTATACGAATGGGGTGTATTCAGAATCAGCGTAAGATTTCCTGTACGATAGGGCCAACAAAGAATTTTTCCAGTCGGCCCACTAAGCGATAGTTTCTTATAAAGGCAATCCATGGCTCACCATGTTCTTTAAAATTAAAATATTGAGCAACCGCTCTCAAAAATACATCAATTAATTATACGCTCGTGTTCGAGGAAGCTACACCTCCTGCCCGCTTGGTAGGTGTTTATTTCTTCCGGTTGATATGAAGCTAAGAGACTGTTATCTAATTACGTCCAACATGAAATCTACGGCCATTCGGACTCATCAAATCGGGACAGTAATTGATGAGTTACTCCTACAGCAGTTGGGAGTTGGGCGGAGACTTGTCGGTTAGAGGCTTTGGAAACCATTTCTAGCTGTTTATATCATGCGCAACAAACTGGTCATCTAGCGAGCTTCTGATTAGTTTTCGATCCATTTATCATTTCTGGCTCTTGTGAGCCAATTTGACTTACCGTTTCTCGTGGTTGCCTTTGGCGATGGGAGACTTTGCAGGACTTTTGGATAATTATCGAATACATATTTTCAAAATTCCTCGTCGTTCATGTTTTCTACTCGTCGAAATGGCCTATTATTGGGAAAATGGTCCCTTATGAAGAAAAAAGTCAAAATTCCAAGACAATTTGATGCTCTATCTAAAATTAATCAGGAATCAATTTGTAGGATGCATCAATAATTTGTTGATGTATGACAAGCAGACCGCTACATCTGACTATTTCAACATGAGGTACCGGCAAATATTGACGACGGTTCTACATAATATCAATAATATTGAATATTATTGAATACCTATTGTACAGGAATGTATTCCTGATACCTGTAATTCGCAACTCCGACGTCTCCAGTATGCCTGCCTCGTTTAGCTCCACTTTCCGGCATCAGCTCTAATCCATTTCGTATACACTTTTCTCCCTTTCCACAACATATTCACTAGTTTTCCGTAATTTCCACCACCAAAACCACAAATCGATATCCCAGTCGATCCAGTTTATAAACAAACAGTCTCCGATCATTCCTCTCAGCTGACGGCTCCGCAAATATTCGCAATCCTGCCAACCTGTTGATTCCAAGTTTCCTATGTACGCCGTATTGGCTTTATTCTTTTCGCCATTTTAGGGGTCTTATTGTTAATAAAATCTTACTGTAATTTTTGTTACTAGTTTATTTATTTGTAAAAATTAAGTTGAAGCTGTTGTGAGTGAAAAAAGTGAATTTTCCACGTGTTCAATTCTCACGTATGAGTTGCTTTGTTCTGGCACCGGGGACTACTCTTCACTTCGTTTCGCCCTGACCTACGGCAACTATCGTCTCCCCGCTTTTCTCCGAGATTCATCCGTAAAAGCCGGTCAGCCCCAGTGTCCCGCGTTTTCTTAAAACCCAGCTTCGTTTACGACGGACGGATTTCGGTGCAGTAAACTGCAGTACTCACCGGAGAAACACGGATCGTCTGAGAAACCAACTCCCAGACTTGGCCTACCAGAATCCCATCGTCTACCTACCTGGTATCGAACCGAATTCGGTAAGATCTTTCCATATTTATCAACATAATTTTCTCGTCACCAGAGAAAATTAATACCTGTTTGGAGTGACCTCATCAACTTTTCCCATCAATATCTGACACTGGGTAACTTTTCCCCGTCATCTTCGTCGAGCAGTCTACCTCATCTACCTACCTCTCGGAACCTGGAGACTTCAACTCAAGTACCTACCCCCTTAATAACAATTATAAACTTTTCATACTCATCGGTTGTGTTAACACACTATCTAGTAGTTTGTAGGTTCAGTGGCCACTGCATGCTTCATTGTCACATTATTTCAGTTTTAAACTTATTATATTGTTGAATGTTGACCCAAATAATCGTTTCACAGTTTTATTGCACTCCTGAACATCTTTCTGGTATTCCAGTGGTCCTTCGAGAATATTAAACAAATTTAACATCAATTTTCAAGTCGTGTGTTGGGTAAGAGCCTGAGCTATCCTATCTTGAAGCATCAAGGGCCCCCCTACATACGCACATTTTTGGTTGCTTCGAGCCGGATTGATTAACATATCTCCCTACTGTGATCATTATTTCAAGTGCAATAAAAATAGACTGTGATATCGAATAATCTGTGATATTATATTTATAAAGTTATAATTTATTTAATACTAGTCTGTTTGCAATATTAATTCTATCTTTCTAGCTCATAGCAATGTCACCACCAGAGGTTAATATCACTAATAGGGGATTTCTTCGTATTAAGGCTAAATATGAGTCTTATGGTTCAGAAATATCTGATATTTATGCCAAGGGGTTTGCTGCAACCACTTCATCTGCTGAACGTAATCTCTTTCGAGGAATGTATGCCACATTGGAAAAATTATATGATAAATTCACTGACAAATGGGATGAGGCTGTAGAATATGCAGAAACTAATGAACTTACCCCCACTTTTCCTTCTGTTACAGATGATGCTTATTTTCATAGAATCAAAACTTACTATTATAATACACATGGCTATCATATACAGGTAATGGCCAACATGAATAGAGGTTCTACGCCGTCAGCTAATTCCTCCTTAAATACCTCTAATTCCAGTGCTTCTACCTCACGAGCAATCCTTCCTAAAATACCAATCCGTAAATTCCAAGGAGACTTATCCCTCTGGCCTTCTTTCAAGCAATTATTCACCTCACTGATCAAGGATGAGCAGTCCTTATCTGATGCTGAGAGGTTTCACTACCTCATTAGCTACCTCGATGGCGCCGCTTTGGATGTGGTCAAGCATATTCCAGTTCTTGGTGAAAACTTTGAGCAGGCGTGGACTTCATTACTACAGGTATATGACAACAAACGTAAGCAGGCTTGTGTATATCTGGACAAATTGTTGAACTTCAAATCACCCACTGGGAGACCTACCGCCGACTCCCTTCAGGTTTACCTAGCACAGGTGACTGAGAGCGTGATCTCACTTCAAAATTTAAATATTACTAACTTTGCCGAATACTTACTTTGTGAATTATCCTTGCGTGGTTTGGACCCATACACCAGAGAAAATTTTGAGACGTCAATCATAGGTACTACATTTCCACAATTTGCCAAGTTAAAGGAGTTTGTCCAAAACCGCTGCCAAGTTCTTCGCATTGCTGGGGTGAAATCAACCACGTCTGAGCCCTCTGTGTCATTTCACCCTGCCAAACCTGCTATTAAGTCACCAAACTCATTCACACCAAAACCTAGCCCACGACCTGCCTTGATGGCTCATGCGTCTGATCGGTCAAAACCCAACCAGCAACAGGTAACATCAAAAAGCTGCTTCATCTGTAAAGGTGATCATGCTATCCGTTCTTGCCCTACTTTTCGCAGCGCTTCACCCAATGAGAGGCTTGACCTATTGAAGCAATTTCCTGGCTGTCGGAATTGTCTCCATGTACAGCACAAAACCAAACAATGTACCTCAACTTACACCTGTCGTGAATGTGGTGGTAGACATCACAGCGATCTACATCTTTCCAACAAACCATCTCAATCTGAACAGCAACCAGCTCCCATAGGATCCACTAATCAACCTGGATTTTCGGGGGCGAGTACCACTGCCAGCAATGCAGGGGTGCTTTTGGGTACTGTTATTGCCCACATCTCTGACGCACTTGGTAACCCTCAATCCATTCGATGTGTTCTTGATCCAGGCAGTCAGTTCTCATTTGTGACTGAGAAGTGCGTTAAAAAACTTGCCAAAACAACCCGTCCTTTCAGTGGCTCTATAGCCGGCGTAAACCAATCGCCACTTCGCAATGTCAAGGGAAAAATTACCCTGACTTTGTTACCTAAACACTCATCCAATCCACTTGAAACAGAAGCAGTGGTTGTACCAACTGTAACACCCTATCTACCGCAATCATCATTACCATCCAACATGTGGGATGATTATTTAACATATGATCTCAGTGATCCTTCCTTCACCACGCCAGGCCCCATTGATTGTCTGATTGGAGCTGATCTTTACCCAGAAGTGGTAACTGGAGCACCAATTACCATTCTAGCTGATGGTCCTCGTCTGCTTGACACTGTGTTTGGGTATACGGTTATTGGCAGGTTTAAGTGGGATTCCAACCCAACCCAAATGATAGCATTGTTGGCTCATGAGGATATTGCTCCACTCATGGAAAGATTCTGGGAAGTTGAGGAACCTGATTTGTCCACAGTTCCCTCACCTGAGGACGAAGAGTGTGAGCTTCATTTCCTTCAGACTCACCGTCGTATGGAAGATGGCCGCTATATGGTCTCTTTACCATTCAAAAACAATAACCCCAATATCATTCCCAACACTAAGCAGGCTATGAACCGGCTCTATTCTCTCGAATCCAAGTTGGCCAAATCAGAGCCTCTCAAGCATGAGTATTTGACCTTCATGGAAGAATATGAGAAGCTTGGGCACATGAGCCTGGCGTCCACTCCAGCTTCATACATTATACCGCATCATCCAGTTTACAAAGTCAATGGAGATGACCGTAAGCTGCGGGTAGTGTTTGACGCAAGCTTCAAAACACCAACTGGGAATCTTAACGATCATTTGTACACTGGACCCAAGCTGCAAGCTGACGTTACTGCAATCCTTCTAAATTTCCGGCGTCACAAGCTAGTCTTCAGCTGTGACATCGTGAAGATGTTTAGGCAGATATGGGTGGAACCAAATGATCGCAAGTTTCAACAAATTGCTTGGCGATCAGAACCCAGTGAACCTGTCCAGCTTTATGAGTTAAAAACCATTACCTATGGGCTTCGATCGTCTCCCTACCTTGCCCAACGAGTCATTCGTCAACATGCACTCAATTATCAACATGAGTTCCCTACAGCTGCGCACGTGCTTCTCAACAATACATACGTGGACGACATAGTGGGAGGTGGTGAAACACCAGAAGACCTGATTGCTCTTAAACAGCAACTCATCATGCTACTTGATAGGGGTGGTTTCCAACTCAGCAAATGGAGCACAAACTACCCTCCATTGCTGGAACCTGATGAGCAGTCACTCAGACAAGTGACGTTGTGTTCAGGAGACACTCCTACCACTAAAATCCTAGGTATGAAGTGGGATCCAGCTACAGACGCCTTCTCATATGAGGCTGCACCACCATCAACTGGTCTTACCAAGCGACTCATCCTCTCCACTATTGCACGTTTGTTTGACCCGTTGGGTTATATTGCTCCAGCTGTCTTTTATGCCAAGTGCATTATGCAACGCACGTGGCAGCATAAGGTTGGTTGGGACGAGGAAGTTCCACAGGAGATAGGTAACATGTGGATCCAGTTTATTGAACAGTTGCCACTATTATCAACCATATCAATACCCCGCCCATTTCCAAAGACCGATACCAGTTATCAGTTGATCTGCTTCTCAGATGCCTCTGAGCAGGGCTTTTGTGCAGCCATCTATCTCCGAGCCACTAATGGCCCTGAAGTTTTTCTAACCCTAGTCAAAGCTAAGACACGGTTAGCTCCTCTCAAAACCTTAACAATTCCCCGTTTGGAATTGGCTGGTGCCTTGCTTCTTGCCCAACTGATTGGAACGCTCTCACAGTTACAGGAAGAACTCAACATCACAGAAATCTACTGTTTTACTGATTCCATGATAGTATTGTCTTGGATCAACACCATGCCACATCGCCTCCAAACCTATGTTTCCAATAGGGTTCAACAAATAACTGCCCTAACAAAACTGGAATGGTGGCACCATATTCGAGGATCGGAGAATCCAGCAGATGTCGGATCCCGCGGCACATTACCATCATCCCTCCGTGACCATCCCTTATGGTGGACTGGCCCTTCCTGGTGCTTTCAGCCAATTGAGCACTGGCCTATTTCATCCGAGCTCGTTCCTATGGAACTACCAGAACTTCGACCTTCTCCTATTGCACTGGCAGCTGTTATTCCAGATCAGGAACTCGTCAATTATGCCAGCCGTCACTCGTCTTTCAAGCGTCTCATTCGGGTGATTGCCTATCTCAAACGTTTTATAAACAATGCCCACATTCCAAAGCAATTCAAGAATCATCGCACCATTGGTCCAATCTCATCTGTTGAATTACGTAATGCCAATCATCATTACATCAAACTCCTCCAACATCATTATTTTCCCGAGGTGTTTACAGGATCATCATTTAATGAAATGAGTCTGGAATTGCGTCGACTCAATATATTCACCGACCCCGAAGGGTTGGCACGTGTTGGTGGCAGATTGGCCAGGGCACCGCTCATGCCAGATCACAAGCATCCCATTTTGCTCCCATCTAGCTCTTATTGTACTAACCTCATCATTGATCACTTTCACCGAGAAGGACACCATATTGGTCCAACCGCTCTACTCGCCAGAATACGTCAAGAATATTGGATTCCAAAAGCACGTAACCTTATTAGATTCCTGAGACACAAATGTGTCATTTGCACCAGGTTTTCGAGGAATGCCATTGTACCCTTCATGGGCAATCTACCTCAATCACGTTTTGCGGCTGTTCGTCCATTCCTTATCACAGGAGTAGACTTTGCCGGACCATTTCTGTATAAAGAGACATCCAGACGGAGTAATCATCACATAAAAGCGTATTTGTGCCTGTTCCTGTGTATGTCTTCGCGAGCCTTGCACCTGGAGGTGGCTACGTCGCTATCGGTCGAAGGATTTCTTGATGCTTTTGATCGATTCTCATCTCGTAGAGGTTTACCCTCCCAAATGGTCTCAGACTGTGGTACAAATTTTCAAGGAGCGGCCCGGTACATCCAAGAAGTTTACGATCTGTGGCAAAACCCTGATGTCCAATCATCCATTCTCCAACACACATCACATCTTGGTGTACAATGGACCTTCAATCCACCTTCGTCTCCACATTTTGGAGGGGGATGGGAGATTTCCGTGAGAAGCGTCAAGGATGTGTTGTACAAATCCTTTGGAAACCGTCCGTACACTTTACCTGAACTTTGTACCATCTTCACCAAAGTCGAGGGTATTTTAAATTCTCGCCCAATCCTACCACAATCAAGCAGTCCAGACGACCTAGAAACATTAACACCAGGTCATTTCTTAATTGGTCAGCCAATCACAGCCTTGCCCGAACCTGACCTGAGTGATGTGTCACCAAATCGCCTGAATCGATGGCAGCTGATTCGTGAGCGAATCCATTACTTCTGGACAAGATGGAAGACTGAGTATCTCAGCAATCTACAAGTCCGCCAGAAATGGACTAAGAAGTCGCCAAACTTGAAAGTAGGGGACCTTGTCATCCTTCTGGACTTGAACCTGCCTCCAACTAGATGGCCGCTTGGCAGGATTATTGCGACACATCCAGGTGAAGACAACATTGTTCGAGTTGTGACAGTCAAGACTCCACATGGCACATACAAGCGACCATCAGTGAAGATGATTCCTCTCACTCTTGAGGACATCCACTCCTAAATGAACTTTGTCCATCTCAACGCGCTCCATTGCGAATTGGGGGAGTATGTACAGGAATGTATTCCTGATACCTGTAATTCGCAACTCCGACGTCTCCAGTATGCCTGCCTCGTTTAGCTCCACTTTCCGGCATCAGCTCTAATCCATTTCGTATACACTTTTCTCCCTTTCCACAACATATTCACTAGTTTTCCGTAATTTCCACCACCAAAACCACAAATCGATATCCCAGTCGATCCAGTTTATAAACAAACAGTCTCCGATCATTCCTCTCAGCTGACGGCTCCGCAAATATTCGCAATCCTGCCAACCTGTTGATTCCAAGTTTCCTATGTACGCCGTATTGGCTTTATTCTTTTCGCCATTTTAGGGGTCTTATTGTTAATAAAATCTTACTGTAATTTTTGTTACTAGTTTATTTATTTGTAAAAATTAAGTTGAAGCTGTTGTGAGTGAAAAAAGTGAATTTTCCACGTGTTCAATTCTCACGTATGAGTTGCTTTGTTCTGGCACCGGGGACTACTCTTCACTTCGTTTCGCCCTGACCTACGGCAACTATCGTCTCCCCGCTTTTCTCCGAGATTCATCCGTAAAAGCCGGTCAGCCCCAGTGTCCCGCGTTTTCTTAAAACCCAGCTTCGTTTACGACGGACGGATTTCGGTGCAGTAAACTGCAGTACTCACCGGAGAAACACGGATCGTCTGAGAAACCAACTCCCAGACTTGGCCTACCAGAATCCCATCGTCTACCTACCTGGTATCGAACCGAATTCGGTAAGATCTTTCCATATTTATCAACATAATTTTCTCGTCACCAGAGAAAATTAATACCTGTTTGGAGTGACCTCATCAACTTTTCCCATCAATATCTGACACTGGGTAACTTTTCCCCGTCATCTTCGTCGAGCAGTCTACCTCATCTACCTACCTCTCGGAACCTGGAGACTTCAACTCAAGTACCTACCCCCTTAATAACAATTATAAACTTTTCATACTCATCGGTTGTGTTAACACACTATCTAGTAGTTTGTAGGTTCAGTGGCCACTGCATGCTTCATTGTCACATTATTTCAGTTTTAAACTTATTATATTGTTGAATGTTGACCCAAATAATCGTTTCACAGTTTTATTGCACTCCTGAACATCTTTCTGGTATTCCAGTGGTCCTTCGAGAATATTAAACAAATTTAACATCAATTTTCAAGTCGTGTGTTGGGTAAGAGCCTGAGCTATCCTATCTTGAAGCATCAAGGGCCCCCCTACATACGCACACCTATGTTCTTCAATATTATTGAATTGAAATGACTATTAATCGGTCACTTATTGTGGTGCTTCAAGTCAGTACCGAGTCGATCACTGTATTTTCACTAGACCTACTCCCAGATGCACCAATGATTCACCATTATTATGATCATCATTGATCTTCCCACTTCAAAAGTACTCGTTGCACTCAGTTATCAATGCAGGGGTGGAATCATTTTGAATTTAACTTGAAACAATAGATAGGTACCAGACCATCCGTGTATTTATTCATAATTTAAATATATTTATACGTAAAAAAATCAACTGAAGCAATCTGTTTAATAATATATTATTTTTTCATCAACTTTGTATTAGGTACTAATCTATACTTATGGCATCGACGGCGTCAGTCAGAAGAAACAATAAATGAACGATTCGCCCTCGGATTATTTACAAAATTTATTTTCTATTTACAATGACTAGTATCATGTATCAAAGACATCATGTTGATACGGATTAACAATGTTCACCTAATAATAATAATAGTATATACATTCACACAAAAGTATGTTCAGTTTTCAAAGCACAAAAGCTAGTAGTTAACAGTGGATTTGTACATGAGGATTTATATAATTTTCGTAATTTCTAACCTTATGTACAGTGAAACAGTTGACACAATTCCTGAAAAATCATTCAGAGTAGCTCATCAGTTTAATGAATAACTCTTGACAGGACCTTTTCCGTGGTTAAGGTCTGACAGTTGTCGTTAAGTCCCAGTAGAATTTGTTGAAAAGCATTTGTCACACAAATTGTTTAAGCTACAACATGTCATAAGTCAATAATTGACAATTATTGTTGACAATAATTGTCAAAATTATTTTTGAGTTTGATAAATTTTCTACTGTTAAAATTTAATGTTGCGCCGGACTAAATTAGGACGAACTAACGTCATGTTGCAGCTTAACGGACGAAATGGATTTCAGTTAACCCTGTATAGTTCACAAGGTACCTTCCTTAACCACTTCTAGTCGTGATTGAGTTGATTTTCCATTGCACTTTACGTTGAGCGTTATAACTAATCCAAACCATCTTAAAGGAATAAATAAATAATGTACAAGAGTCGTTCAATGCTCACATTTTCACACCAAGTAGTTAATTTTCTTTTACGAGTATAATACCTACTATTTAAATAAAAAGTTCTGAATATCTTATTGCAGTTATCGGATGGAACTTTGTCACTGGTACTATTGCGAAAATATTGAGTTGGACAACACAAGTATTGCTGACGTACAATGTCAAAAAAAATTGATGTAGTTTCCTTACAATTATGTCACTTTCATAAAATTAAAAGGGGATGAACATCGTGGTGGGACTTTGCTTTTAGTAACAAGGACTGGTACATTGAACTGTACAATAGGACAACACTTACAGTACAATCAAATCAAAGTATTCTAATTACAGTTTATAATTAAATTATATTGCGATAACGGTTGGGTATTCGACATGGGTTGGCAATTATTAAACGAGGATACTCCTTTTTTATAGCAAGGTAAACTAAAATGATAAATAAACCAAAAAAGAAGGAAATAGAAGATAATTGACCCCCTCAATTTCATCACCTTCCTCAAAACTCTCGTAAAATGAAATTGAAATGGCTTTGGCTTATGATAAATTTATATGAGAAGGTAGTTTTCTGCGAAGACGATAAAAAAATAACGAATAAAATTAAGTTAAATGAACGATACTAGCGCTAATGTTTTCTTGCAGTTCCTGTCGTAAAGTATTGAGTGTTGATTCTCAATGTAGTCGTTTAAACTGGATAAAAAAAATTTGATCGAGAGGTTCATATTTCTATTTTGTGTGGTCAAATTGATGACTGTAATGAAGGTGGTATAAAAAAGTGAACATTTTACGATGTGAAAGATAAGACTGTAGTATGGTTCGGTGTTTTAGTGAAAACCCAATGAAAGAAAATAGTTGTAATGAATGTGCCTCTGAGTTGTCTCCTCTGTGTGAACTCACCTTTTGTATGATTACCTATAGCTGAACACACTAATAATTATTATACTGCAAGAATGCGTCACAATATATGTTTATCACAAGTTCATTTTTCTCTTAAAACACTAATGGGCGAAAGAAGGAACAAATTGTCACAAGTCGATACCGTGGATTTCCTGGAGGTTGTAGTGTAAATATGTGGTTCATCTAAGCAATATGATTCGTTGAAGACATTTATAGGGAAAATGGTTTCACACGTACTGACGGTAGGTCTGCGCCTTTAAGGACTTGACTATCACACGAGACGTCACTGATTGATGGCATCGGCAGTCGGGTTTTGGCGGAGGGTCGCCGAATTCGGAACGTCTTCGATCGTCACGTCGTGAAAACATCAGTCCAGACGGGGATGAGAAGAGATTAATGATGTTTTGAAGATATCTCCGATTATGTATAAAAAGTCTACAAGTAATTGAAGACTTTAGACTCCCGACTCCAGTGATGCATCACCAACCGGATCAAGGCATCCACTAAGTGATGAGAGCACAATTATTGGCATCACCCACGCTGCTGGGTAGTATGAATGCCAATGCTGGACATGGTTCTGGCTTAAGAATCCCGTGTACTGACCACGATGAAGAGCGGTCAATGATGCTCTGTACATATCTCCACTGATGAATAAAAAGTCTACAATCAATTCCAGTGATGTGCTGTTGCACCGGTCAGCTGATGAGATCAACACTGCTGGGCCGGACGAACGCCAACGCTGGACTTGTTTCTGACTCCAGAATCCCAATTGAGGAAATCCACGCGACTTGTTGAGGATTAGGAACGTTCAGGCCCGCAAACAGATACAAATGGCCTTTCGGTTTTGATTTGTCCCTCTCATCCAAACCGAGAGAGGAATCCACAGTTTAATAGTGTCCTTGTTTTTCGCCTAGAGATCAGCCGAACATTAGGAGGATGGGGGGCCGTTGGAAGAGTTGTTCTCATCGCCCTCTTCGTCTGACATTGGGACGGTTGAGTGATTGTAGAGGCCCTGGGCCATCAGTTGGAGGGCCAGAGGGTTTCTTGTGCCGGTGGCCTTCTTGATTTTCGCCCTCTTGTTTTGGAACCAGATCTTGATCTGAGCTTCGTTCAGCCCAAGTTCGGCAGCCAACGCTTGACGTCGGCGCTCCGTCAGGTACCTGAAACGAAAGAAAGGACAATACTGTAATAATATATAATTAGCAAATAAGTAATCTAAACAAAAAACAGTACCAAAATTTTTATGACTTCGTGAAGAATTCCACGAAAATGTTTGTAAAAATCACGAGCCAAAGAGTGAGTTAGCCAAATATGCGCCAATATTGAATGAGCCAAACATGAGTTTTGAGTGCGAAAAATCGTCAAAACGAGGATGTTTGTCGGTTTTTGTTCGCAGAAATCGACTCTACAAGTAGGTACTTGACCCAAGGAAGATAAAACCATACAACCCTTGGAATTTGCTGTGTTGCTTATGATGCACCGACGGCACCAGGAAGCAACGTAGTGAAGTACGTGTTGGGTGGTTCATGGAGCAGACTCCAAAGAGCAACGGGTTATTCCTCTCAAGAGTTGATATACCCCAGAAACAAGTGCAAAGCACTGAGTCCCCAGGTGGTTTTCTTGTCGAGCGTCTAATTTTCGGGTGGATATCACCGATTGAGGAGGCTTAGGACGACAACGCTTTCCGAACGAGAATTTATCGTACAACTCAACGAAGAGCGTCATAGCGAATTTGGGTCATACTACAATAACGCTAGTACTCGTTATACCTACAACCTATCTTGAATTACCTCAATAAAACATACGTACCTATTCAAGAAAGCCTGCCTAATACCCGACCAGCAACGGATCTCTGCTGTCTGGGCGTATATGTATTGAAATTATATTTTGCAGTTGCTTTTCCTTTATTAATAAAGTGCTTGTAGGGCATCCACCGTACCCCCATAAGTATCGATGGATTAAGACGACATTCCTACGAGATCAACTCTTCAAGATCGGCCCGCGAGGTGGATGGCTATCTAACAATTTTCCCCGTTGAGAAAATCGCGTGAGAAAGATCTCCTGCGCTGTCTAATTTCGGTCGCTCATAAAAACCGGTGGAGCCGATGAAGACGATTCTACTCCTATTCGAAGCACGCTCCACCCCTGCGAGAGGTCGAGGGCAGGAAGGATCTGCCCAGGAGAGAGCTCAACCTCCAGGACTAGACTCCGGCAGCAATCACCATCACTGGTCCAGCTATCGGGCTAGCCAACCGAACTACAAGCTGCTACATATATGTAGCAGCTACATATATGTAGATATATCTGAACCTCACCAGACAGTCAGAAGGAACCAAGGTACAAGACTAGTATCATCTTTTCCCGCAATCATCTCAACATCTCAAACCCCATCAGAAAATCACCTTTGAACCCCTTTAGCATCATCCAAATTAGTCTCATCAATTTCACTTTCTATATTTGTGTCAAATAATTCCTGTAAATAAATTGTTTATAAAAGTAGAGTTGAACTTGCGAGTCGTTCCTTCACCTAGCTGCCTTCTGTAAACTTCTAGAGAATATAGGTAGGTCCCCGTAGGAAATCTCGGAGGTATTGATGGTGAACTATCTGCTTTTCCAGCGGTCAGGGTAAAGCAATTTACCCTGAGATGGTATAACCCCTACAGTGCTTTTAATTCATTAAAGTCGACTGTCGATTGTACACATTTTGGACTCATACGTTAAGTCGAACGGTACCGAAATTCGTAACTGGAGAAACAAACAGGTAATGGTGATGGTCGGTAACGGTGAAGACCTAGAACCCGCCCCTTCCATCATTATCCCATCATCCGGAAAGGCAGGAGAGGAGATCGCGTGCGCCTCCCTCCACGTACGAACGCGCATCGATCCTTGCAGCACGCCTTCCGCTAATGGCCGGGGCTGATCCCTTCATCTTCCCCCTTCGCACCTCAGCCATTTTTCTTGTTAGTATTGTAATCTGATGCTCGCCGGTGAGGTTCTTCGGGTCTATCTCGGTCATCTCAGACTACAAGCACAGCTTTCAATACAAATACCTACGCCGTATCTGTGGGTTTACAAAACAAACCTGACGGAGAAGACTTATCTTTGGAGAAGATTCATCTCCGGAATCGATTTTTTTAAACACAAAAATACACTATGAAGATCGTTATCCTTGTTGTAGCATGGAAGGAGCTAAAAGAGTAGTTCCTGATAGCAATCTCTATGTCGGTTGATTCAGCTATTCAGAAAACATGAAATACAGATTGGGTCGATGCAACTTCTCACACATCGCAGAGCAATATTATGTAACTGTAAGCAAGGTGTATAGGTACCTACTACTCAGTCTGTTTATGATACTTTGAATTTAGTTTTGAAAATCTTGCAGCCTGTCTGCTGTCCAGATGTAAAAATCAAGCTGAACACCTTCAGGTGCCCGGTTGTAGGGATGGCCATCGATAGTCGATAGTACTTATCGAAATATTTTTATACCGATAGTGCATAGATCGATAGTATCGGGTATCGATACTTGAGTAACCGATAGTTTCTGAAGACATTTTTTTTTTTATTCCGATATAGGTACCTATCAAACATTTCCAAAATTCTTGAGTCGAATGAAAAAATCTGAGTTTTTGCGGGTGAACTAGTAGAGCTTTCAACGAGTTCCATGGACGTTCTAACCTTCATGAGTAAATTTACTCATTTATGAGCCCATCATGGCGTCAATTTCTCTAAATGTGTCCATCATAGCGTCGGCCTGGACAGGAAAATGGAAAGAAGAAGAAGGGGAACCCTTTGTGTTGACATTCATAAGGGTTATTGTAGGTAAAAAACGGAGGTATAGAGTGAGAAAGTCTATTTCCACGAAAAACAATGAGTACAATAATTGTACTCACGATTTAACAATTATTGTTAAATCGATTTCAACGATTAAGTCATCATCAATAACAACATGAACTGAAGGTACATCATGAAATACAGCTTATATAGTAGCAGGAGTGAAAGGTATCATCCAATCGGATTGAAGTAGGTGACAGTGAAGGGAGAACTTAGTTCTCCTGACTAGGGAAGTGAATTTAGGAACATTCAAAACAGATTACTTATATTGAATTTATAGACAGAGTTTTAAAAGATGTATTTCGGAATTTTTGAACAAATGAACGATTATGTTTTAACGGAAACATTGAATTTTGAAAACGTTAGGTTTAAAATATCCAGATGAACTCGCCACATGTTGGAGTTGGACGAAACCGCTTTTTCATTCACCAGGTTATTTGGATGATTTAAAATGCAGACGTACGTAAAATGCAGATGATGATAGTAGAAAACGAGGGTACGGGTGAGAAGAGTGGACGCTCCAGGCTCTCAGAGGAGAATGGCAAGGGGCAAACACGCTTCTTGATAGAACTTCAACAATCTATTTGACACCATCAGATTGAAAGCTGGAATTAACATAAAGGCCTCGGCAACCTGAGGTGTGCTTCTGATGCTCTCCAGTTCGATCACATTATTTATTATGCGGCCACGCCGAGCTTTGAATCTTCCATCCCATCCTGGATTGGAGAACCTTCAGGTTTGCTAATGGGGCGAAAGGGTGGAATGATTGCTATTTGCACAACCGAGCCGTTACTTCTCCGCGGTTACTCCCCTTCTACGAGCTTCGCGTGATAGCTGCAGACAAGAGGAGGTGCCTAGGGAAGCGTTATTTACTCGTAAACTGCTGCCTCACACGTTCTCCGATTGAAGTTTGCCCAACGTGACCGGCCGAGTAATCTGTTTGGGTTGTCGCAACAAAAATAATTGAAAGGCTGTCTTTTCTGGATCAGGAGTAGAAGACGTACATGCGCCTGCACGATTTTCCTGTTGTTACCGTAAGTAACGACCGTTTTGCTACTGTTGTTACTCTCATCTCATTCACCATAAATGAACTTGATGTGATTTGGTCCAGAAACATGGGGTTAAAAAAATTTTTTCTTTGAGCGATTTCAATGGTTCATTATCGAAGATAATAAACCAAAAACCCGTCTCCTCCAAAACGATCTGAAAACCATTTCGAAATTGTGCAATATCTGCGTTGACCCAAAACCCGCTCTCGAAGTCTCGACTCAAACTTCCGGTCAGAACGTGGCGTAAGTTGAGCATACTGAGGTGCTTAATTCGTGTTTTGCTAACTTCATCGACCATATTCAGGTCTATGATCGACCTGTTTCGTTGATAATTGACGTCATATCCAAAGGATTTAACTGGGACTTAGACAACAGAACTTGACTGAGCCGGAGGATGTGGTGACGCATATCACGTGTCACAGATATATTAAAGCAATCCTGAGAGAGGTATGAGGTGGTAATCAGTCGTGGTAATGAAAGCGATGTTGGAAGCTGTTACAGGTCTTAGAGAGAGCCTGAAATAAGTAACGAATATATTAAACGAGCCCGTGCATTGGAGATGATCGCGTAGAGAACGGTCCTGCTGCTTAGGACTGAATGAGAAGAATTGTCAAATACTAGAGAGACTGTTTGTTTGACTTTAAAAAATATGATTCAAAATCGCCTGTTATTTAAATATTCGCTCATTACTCAACAAACTGTGAACGACGAGGGATTTTTGTATGTTTGTTGGGAGTATTGCCGATTGGTGAAAGTATAGAAGGACTAATCGTAAGTTGACCCAACAGCAAGAGTTTGTCCTCCATTGTCATCCCGAACGAGCAACTTTCTTCTGAACGGATGTGACGATTGTTCCGCTTAAGGGAGGGCTGTGTCGGAATTGAAGGGCTGGCGTGCCGCACGCCGCCGACATCCAAAACGGAGAGCATTTGTCAAGCAGCTGCTATGTGATTCCTCGCCACGTAGCTTCGATTTTTGCCTTCACAAAGTTTGTTGGAGGTTAGTGATGTGAGGGATATTTGGCGATTTCATCGAAAAATGCTCGTTGTCATGTCGACCGAGCATGTTGAAGCGAAAATAAATTCTACGTTTCACTATTGAATGCAGTTTTGATAAGTGGGCGGATTTCGCCCTGGAACAGTTGGCACCCACAGAAAACAAGTGTTTGATTTTGGGATAGAGGTGGGAACTATAAGTTATTTTTGGATCGAGCTTACCATACCAACTTCGAGATTTCGACGATGAGGTTCCCCGGCCGGGGTTTTTGACGAGCTGCTGGGGATGACGTCTTCGTTTGCTCGATGTTGAGGGATAAGACAGGGAGAGAGGGAAAATGATCGCGGGTTGAAATATTCTTTTTAACAAACTGAAAAAACTGAACTTGAACGGAGTTTTGTGAGAAATGAAACACTGAACTTGAACGGAGGTCGGTGTTTACTCGACTGCCAATGATGAACTGAACTAGCAATGAGCTGAACCCACCAACCTCCGACAGGAGGGGAGGACGTTATCAGCCTCAACTTTGGCCAATACACCGCCCACCCAAAATTGGAAAATTTTGCGAAAAAAAGGCAACAAAACAAATAATCAGTACAGCCGTAAGTTGAATGCTCAGACTTAACAATAACCACCTCGGCTTACACATTAGACATTATTGAACAAAAAAGTGAAGAGGAATAATCATAAAATAATGTGAACAATTTCTAGTAAATGAATAACACCTTAGTTTTTTTTTTTTTTGAAGTTAATAACTTAAATTGTCACTTGAGTCCTACCTACTCCCCGTCAGATGGCAGAGGAGCAAGTTTGGCCGTTGGTCGCGTGTAAGTTCCTCTAGCAGTTTGCACAACCGCTGATCGAGCAATTCCATCCAATCCATAGTGTAGATCGATGACGCGACCCAATGGCCAATCGAGAGGTCTGGTTTGGCTTTTGAGAACGATGACTACATCTCCGATGCTCAAAGGCTTGCGAGGCTTTGTCCACTTCTGACGTTGCATGAGGGTAAGGAGGTAATCGCTGGACCAACGCTTCCAAAAGATTTGCGAAGCCTGCTGCACGCTTTGCCAACGAGATAGGTGATTGGTATTTTCTCGGAAAGATCGTACTCCAATGGAGTCAACATCGGACCACCAATCAGAAAATGGGCGGGAGAAAGATAGAGCGAATCTGGAGAGTCACCAATGGGACACAATGGGCGGCTGTTCAGTACTGCCTCGACCCGAGTAATAACAGTCATGAATTCCTCATAAGTGAGAAGGCGAGAGGCAACATCCCGCAGATGTCGCTTGGCTGCTTTAACGGCTGCCTCCCAAAGACCACCAGTCCAAGGAGCCTCTGGACTGTTGAAGTGATAGGTTATTGCCCTATTCGCTAAATCCGTAGATATGAAGTCTGCAGACGCCTGAAGAAATTGTTTGAGTCTCTCCCCCCCACTCGCTGCTCCAACAAAATTAGTACCATTATCGCAGTATATATCTCGACATAGGCCTCTACGTGCGATCAAACGGTTCAGGGCTCCCAGATAACAGTCAGTTGAAAGATCTCCAGCAAGCTCCAAGTGAACGGCCTTGGTGGTCATACATACAAATACGCAGATATAGGCCTTGCTGCTGGGGGCGTTTCGTCGGGTACTGCTCTTTATCAAGAGCGGTCCGGCAAAATCTACAGCCGTACGAGCAAAGGGGCGACAAACTGTTACTCTAGAAGGTGGTAGATCAGCCATAATCGGGTGATTTTCTTTCAAGCGATGACGATAACACGTCATACATTTAAAATTGCGCTGTCGGATTAGTGACCGCGCGGAGACAATATCCAAAACTCTTGGGAGAGTGCAGCTTGGGTGCATTGGGGTCCAGCATGTAAAAGCTTCTCATGAAATGAGTCGCAAAGTAGTGAAGACAAATGAGCTTGTTTGGGTAAAAGTGGAGGATGTTTCATATCATACGGTAGTAAAGAGTGAGTTAGGCGGCCACCTACACGGAGAATACCTTGGTGAATGAAGGGTGAGAGACGTCGAATTCGTGGAGGGAGTAACTTGCCTTTAGCCATAGCGCGCAGCTCCTCTGCAAAGTAATTGAGTTGTGTTGCCTTCACACAAACAAACATGCTCGATTGAATCTCAAATGGTTGCAGCAGACCCGATCTACGCATTCGGAACTTGTTAGGGCCCTGCTGCCGGGAATTATGAAGAAAACGAAGCATCCAGCCAATTACACGTTTCAATCTTGCCAGTGAAGAAAACCGTTCAATGATTGAGAGTACAAATGACGGGTCTTTAGATTTTGAATGTTTTGGTGCAACCAGCATGGTCATGGTTGATCGCTTCACCTCTGGAAGATCATCTGACGGAGGGAGCTCTACCTTAGACCAATCTGAAATCGGGGTGCACATAAAGTCAGGCCCCGCCCACCATAACGGATTCTTCACAATTTCATTTGGAAAAAGTCCTCGGGACGCGATGTCAGCAGAGTTGTTAGCTGAGGATACATGATACCATTGATTCAATTTCGTGTTCTCCAGGATTGCTACCACACGATTGGCAACGTAGGTTTGAAGACGATGGGGCTGCGTATGAAGCCACCCTAGAACAACAGATGAGTCGGTGAATAAACGTATTTCTGAGATTTCCAGTCTTTGGACAAGAAACTGAACAGACTCCAACAACTTGGAGAGTAAATGAGCCCCATTCAGCTCCAATCTAGGGACCGTAACAACCTTGAGAGGGGCTACGCGAGTTTTTGCTCTTATTAGCCTGGATGAACAGTGGGTACCATCGTATTTTGAAGAACGCAAATATATCACGGCTGCATAGCCGAGAATTGAGGTATCACTGAACCCAATCAGCTGATACTGATTGGCACCTGGGGGCAGGAGGCGACGAGGTATTTTCAGGTTCGTAAGCTCCATTAGCTGAGTGCTGAATTCTCCCAACCGCAACTTCAAATCACTTGGGATGGTCTCGTCCCAATCCAAATTTCGTTCCCAAAGCTCTCGCAGGAATAATTTGGCTTTGAAAATCACGGGGCTTATCCAGCCAACAGGATCAAACAGTGAGGCAATACGAGAGAGTATTTGACGTTTTGTGTTACATACTGGAATGGGTTTAACTGAATACACAAATACATCAAGTTGAGGTTCCCAACTTAAACCCAAAATCTGTAGAGATTTATTTTCAGTGGACTGTATTGAAAGAGATGAGATCTGATGCTCAAGAGGAATGTCCCTCAGAATAGATGGGACATCTGACGCCCATTTGCGGAGTTCAAAACCACCCGCCCTGAACAGCTCAATGAGTTCTTTTTTGAGTTGAAGGGCGTCTAGTTCTGATGAAGCGGAAGTACAAATGTCGTCCATGTAACAACTCGATAATATTGCAGCGGATGCCATTGGGAAGCGGTGCCCTTCGTCTCGAACTAACTGTACCGTGGTTCTCTGTGCCAAAAATGGAGCACTTGCGAGACCATAAGTTAGCGTCAGCAATTGATATTGAACTAGCGGGTCGTCCTGTTTTGCCCTCCAAAAAATATGCTGAAAACGACAATTGTCTGGATGCATCCAGATATGACGATACATCATTCGTACATCCGTAACTAGGGCTACCCTTTCCAAACTAAACAGAGTGACAATTGTACCTATGTCCTTCTGCAAGGGAGGGCCCACTAATAATCGGTCGTTGAGACTAGAACCCCTGGAGTCCTTACATGACGCATCGAATACAACCCGAAGCGGTGAAGTGGACGAATCCTTCAGAATGGCAAAATGGGGAATATAAACAATTCCTCTATCAATAGCTGGCTTCATATGACCCATTTCAATGTACTCGAGCATAAATTTATTATATGCTTCTCGTAATTTGTCATCCTTTTTCAGGCGTGACTCTAAGCGTAGCCACCTATTGCGAGCAATAACCTCCGTGTCTCCCATGGGCACGATATCATGATTGGGTTTGAATGGCATACGTACTATATACGAACCATCTGGACTACGAGAGTGAGTCGAAAGAAAATGTTGTTCAGCGTGCATGTGCAACGGATCCTGAACTACCCGGGGAGAAACTTCTTCGGAATTCCAAAAACTTTGGAGTGTTTTATCCAAATCAAGATCACAAATCATTAGAGTGACATCTGCCTGGGGCGAGGGTGTGACGGTCTGAGCTTCCCCGAGAATTATCCAACCGAAAACAGTTTCAAATGCTGAGGGTTTACCATGGAGTACGGTGGATTTCTCAGCGAACAGACTAGAGTACAAGGATGCACCTAAGAGAAAATCAATTTTTCCTTTCTGACAAAACGATTCGTCGGCAAGTTGTAGGTGTGAAAATCGACGAAACATATCTTCCGGTAACGAGGTTGTAGGAAGATCGGAGCATACTTTGCGTACCACCACCGCTTCCGTTTGTAGGAGGGGCGTAAGAGAATGACGCGGAGATATAGCACAAGACACAATGCCTTCAGAAGTACCTAAGTTTTGTGAAAGGGCTCCTGAGATGCTCGTGGACTTGGATGAGATCGGTAAAGCTAAACGCTGGGCACATTCTGACGAAATCAGACATATTTGACTACCTACATCCACCACTAGACGAATAGGTTCCATTCGTCCCCATTTATTTCTAATCAGAGCTTGAGCAGTACCAAGTAATACAGTGCGGCTGCTTGGGCGTACCTGAGCTGGTCCGGTCAAGAGAGTTTGTGACGAGGGGGTAACAAGCGAATGTGACTGTTCAGCTATAGGTACAGACAGGGGTTGCACAGCGTGCAAAACAGAAGGCTGATTGTCTGCCGTTACTTGACCAAGATGACTAGTGGAGGGGGTGGATTGCTTAGAGATCGAATTCGTATGAGTATGGTCGTGAAGCGAGCTATGATGGGCCGAATTCGAACAATGCTTGCATTTGCCCTTGGACCCACACTTGGACCTATGATGCGAACCTAGGCACCGAAAACACCTGCGTAAGGATTTCAACCTCTCATACTTATCATTAACAGACATATTTAGAAAAACATTACAAGAATAAATGGTATGAGATTGAGCACAAATAGGACATATATTGGAATTATCATGATCAAGATTACACGTATTAACAATTTTTGATGTGTTGCGCTCTGGCATAACCAATAAGGTTTGCTGATTACGAGCACCCTTAAAGTTAGAATGCCCTTTAGAATGCACTACCGTAGCCTTCCGTGATTCAGAAGGGTTGGTCAACTCATGAATCTTGCACTGATCTTGAACGAATTCTAGTAAATGGGCAAAGGAAGGTATACCATCACGATTACCCAACGATCTTTCAAATAATAGGCGAGTTTCAATGGGTAATGCCCTCAGTGCACATTGAAACAATAAGAAATTATCGTGTTCCAAAACTAGATTATTATATGCTGCAACTGCTGTATCAAATACAGCTAAAAATCGTTGAAAATCTGCATAAGAGCTACTACTCAAAGGCTTAAAATCAAATATTTTATTAATGTAATGCGCAGCTAAGGCGCGAGTACTACCATATCGACTTTTAATAATTGAATAAGCGGTTGTGTAGTTATCTTCTGATAGATGTAGATTCTTAATCAAGTTGAAGGCGTTCGGTGCTGTTTCGAGGGATCGACGTAAATAAGTGAATTTTACCACATTGGTGTAATTACCTTGATGAATAATTGAGTCATATAATATCCAAAAATCATTGAACGTGTCCATTGACCCGTCCCATTTTGGGATTTCAAAGTCAGGCAACTTGACATAAGATCGGGCAGACTGCGCGATCATTTCCGAAGGCGACTTACTGGGAATTCGAGAATTCAAATCTCGTTCAATGGTTCGAATTTTATAATAAATGTCATCAAAGGTTCCTTGAACTTGATCAATTTCTACTTTGTTCGTTGGTTCCACATGGAAATTGAGATTGGTTAACTGATCCTGAATAACGTCGAACTTATCTTTGATTTTACTCAGGTCTTGACACCGCGCGAGAAAGTTAGTGATATTACCAGGGGCAACTTTGGACGTTGCATCATAAATCTTTTGTAACTGCGCAAACAGTTGAGAGCGACGTTCGGTAAAATATTTCAATTGTAACAGATTCTTTTCAAGGTCAAGGTCGCTTTCACTACCTCGAGACATCTTCTCACAACGATATTACAACAATAAACAAGAATATTCGTGACACGGAATATGGATTGACCTGTGAAACTTGAACCGTTCTATCGGTTCCTCTATCACTAGAATGAGCATTCAACTACGAATAATCCCTGAATATTACCACTTACAGTGTTAATTACGAAAATTACGAGATCCGGCGATCGAATGAGACCAATTGTTTGATTTTGGGATAGAGGTGGGAACTATAAGTTATTTTTGGATCGAGCTTACCATACCAACTTCGAGATTTCGACGATGAGGTTCCCCGGCCGGGGTTTTTGACGAGCTGCTGGGGATGACGTCTTCGTTTGCTCGATGTTGAGGGATAAGACAGGGAGAGAGGGAAAATGATCGCGGGTTGAAATATTCTTTTTGACAAACTGAAAAAACTGATCTTGAACGGAGTTTTGTGAGAAATGAAACACTAAACTTGAACGGAGGTCGGTGTTTACTCGACTGCCAATGATGAACTGAACTAGCAATGAGCTGAACCCACCAACCTCCGACAGGAGGGGAGGACGTTATCAGCCTCAACTTTGGCCAATACAACAAGTATAGATCACAATTCGTACGAATTAATTTTGAACGCCTTCAGTCTTCAATCGATCTGGCGGAATATGTTTTCAGAAAAATTGAACACAAACCGAAATTTTGAATAGGTTGGCAGGGGTCGATAATTTCTGGATAAGGAAAAATGACCTGAGCGAAGTTACGTCAACAGGACGTTAAACCTACGTGGCTGGAGAAGTGTATGTGAAAATCGTTCGTTGAATAGGGAAGTTGGGAGTTGAGGTACTACAATACCCACCACAAACACCGTTCGTAGTTCTTCGTCTATCACTTTGTTTAGGACTATACCTCAAAGGTGATCATCTTATCCTGCCCTATCTATATGCCGCGTTCTTTTATTATCGCACCTTTCCGAGAGATCGTTGCGCTCTAAAGAGCCTCCTGGATGTTTCCAGGACTTTGTTGTCAACGCTTTTTCATTATAGATGATTCAGTTATGACTTACGTACTCTCAAATCACAGTACAACAGCCTGCCACAGACAACAACCACAGTCCACCAGGCTTTTATGTAGTAGAATATTTTTGTCTTCAATACTGGAAAAACCCCTGCAGAGATCAATTTAGAAAGAACGAAACGAGCCAAATCCGAAAAACACTCTCAAACGGATCAACCGATTTAGATGTGGTGTCCAATAAAATAATCAGCAAGTTCCATATTGCTAATTGAAAATACTTAAGGCTCCAGTAAATGTCTTTCAATTCCGACAGTACCTCAGGACACCAAGTGAAACAAAGTGCCAAAACTTCAATATCATCGAATTGATTTCTGTGGAAGCCAATTAATTGACTGTTAATATTTTGTCATGTCGAAGGGATGAACCGCCATGGAAAAACTTGACGAACAGAAGGAAGAATAAAAGGGAAAGAACTGACTGAAGACCTGTCTAGACAGTATACTGTAGTCTAATGTAGACTTGCTTGTGTTTTTATCATAAAGGTTATTTTTATAAGAGTTTTCATTGGAGCTTGGAGGAATGGGATTGCTCTTTGGAGAATGGGATTGGAGCAATATAAAACACTAGGGATGTTTTATATTGCTCCAATCCCATTCTGTACCATGTTTCAGTATTTTTCGAAAATTTTAGCATTTATTGACGATTTGGATTGACCCAAAAATACCTACTCAAAATTGACCAACTTTTTGTTTTTACAAAAATCTCATCTTTTGGCTCAATATAAATTACGATTCTTGGTGACATAGGTAGTGTAGCAATAGGCAAATCCCCCTTCTAGAACCTCCTAGACCTTCTAGAATGTCACATAACGTGTATATAATATGTATATAAATTTCGTATATTTTTCAAAACTCATGTTCCTTACCTACTTCCATGTTCAAATCAATTGATTCTCATATATCAAGTCAATAACGAATGAAAGATTTTGGTTTCTTGAGGTTCGGTCTGGTGAATAAAAACGATTTGTTAGGCCGACGTTTCGTTGTATTTGTACAACATCTTCAGGGCTTAACTTCTATTGGCCATGTGCTACTCTCAGTTCATGATGGTGGTAGGTGCTAGGTGGTATGGACAGGTGGTATGGCATTAAACAATGTTACAATACCATGTCAACGATAAAAACTAGCGATGTAGTGACAGAATGTCAGATGTTAGTTTTGACAAGTGGTCACTTGTGACAGAATGTGACAGAATGTCAGAATGTCAGAATGACAGAATGTCAGATGTTAGTTTTGACAAGTGGTCGCTTGTCAAGTGGTCACTTGTCAAAACTAACATCTGACATTCTGTCACTACATCGCTAGTTTTTATCGTTGACATGGTATTGTAACATTGTTTAATGCCATACCACCTGTCCATACCACCTAGCACCTACCACCATCATGAACTGAGAGTAGCACATGGCCAATAGAAGTTAAGCCCTGAAGATGTTGTACAAATACAACGAAACGTCGGCCTAACAAATCGTTTTTATTCACCAGACCAAACCTCAAGAAACCAAAATCTTTCATTCGTTATAAACAACGGTCAAGACAATCCTAACCTCCTGTCAAGTCAATAAGGGTAATAAGCCAAATAAATTCATTTGAATGTTTGCGTGCAATAAGAGCGGAAAATGCACGTATTGAAATAAGAGTCTAAATTATTGCAGTGTTCTCACAGTTTCCTCCGAAACTCCGTTAATGGGCAAACTTCCGAAGTTCAAACTGTGCTCCAAAACCTTTTTGTAAATTTTCTGCAGTTCCAAAGATAACTACGTCTTTATGTCACGATTCGTACTGCGTTCCGATCAAATTGTAAAACGCACTTCAAACTCGTAGTTTTGCACTGCGATATGGCAAAACGTAACTATGTCCCTGTTTTATTGGTAGTCGCGTCACATTTTATTGGCCCCTGGCCGTTAGACAAGCCCCTGTTAAAGACACGAATGCAATCATTTTTAACGACCATGAAAATCGCTCACGATCCAATCTAATTTTTGGCAATTTTTCACGATTTGATTTTGCGAGTGTGTTACAACTATCAACCACTCTATTGAAAGACCATATGGCTCAGTGGACATAATTCTGGTAATTATACTCGTTGCTGAATGTTTCTATAGGTGTAATTAGATGTCTCAATTTCCACCCACCTGTTTATGCCAAACTCGGTTTTCAACCTCGCCAGCTGCTCCCCAGAGAAAGCCGTTCGTGGTCTTTTGTCTTCTTTAGTTTTGTCTTTCCTTTTGATCCTTCGCGACCTCGGACCTGAAACATCAAATACCTAATTTATCAACAGATACCTAATTTGTCACAGATTGTTGTTGCAAGTAAAAATTTACGTCAAATGCTAATCTATTTATCATGCATAATCATTTCTTGGTTGCAGGTGAGGAAGCGGACGTGAGAAATGATTGAAACATAATACAGTTAAGCATAATACAGTTACACATTGTGTAATATCGACCTTTAGGTGAAATAAACATGAACCGATTTAGCCTCATTAATTTTGAGTAGGTATCCACTTTGCTGTCTAGTTCTGTTGGCAGCAAATTGATCGGTGACTTTTAGGAACTGGTCCTCTGTTGTCATTACCAACAACCAAAATGGCAGTGTCATCAGCGAACGTAGCTGTAGTATTTTCCTCTATTTGGGGCAGGTCGCTGGTGTCCAGTGCGTGCAAGAGTGGACCTAGTAAACTGCCTTGTGGAACATCATCTTGGATCTTCTGGCTTCCAAATAGGCATCATTTTCTTTGATCAGGAAATATAGGTCAAGTGTGACTCAATCAGTGCCATTTACGACTACTTGTGGTTCAGTCCTTCGTGCTATACCACGTTGACTGCTTGTGGTAGTCCAAGGATGTACTCAATGTTGCTTGTGATCCAGTGTACTTGATTAGAAGTCGAGTGCTGTGGACGGATTCCAAACTGGTAAGCTGACACTAGATTGCGTTATTCCACAAGATAAAATTTATATATTTAATATTGGTCGATGCCATGTACTCAACTGGCCTGCCTGGCTTTGGGTTCATGATTACTTCTGCTGGTTTCCTTAATTCCTCGATTGAAACTTAGCTTCTCTATTTGATTTGCCACGACGAATCAATTTAGGAAGCCGTAATAACCAGAAAATGGCCAAAACTGAGATGGCTGGTGTTGACACTGGAGCAACGCTACCCTTTCTTTCATTTTTTTTTTTTTTTTTTGGGCCGGAAAGTCGCTTTTTGGCAGAAATGATACATTATCATACCTATCATTTTCTGAATATATCGAGATACAATTGTTTCATCACTGTTTCTTCCTCTTTGTTGGCTTTACAGTTCATTGTGGACCTCGGCCTCATTTCCCATTCCTGCGCCAGACTACGCGATCCCTAGCCCGAAATTTCTTTTTTGCTCTGTTTGCTGCCACCAATCGCAGTTTGATCTCAGGGTGGTCTTATTCGAAACATTGTAGAACCATTGCATATACACTGTAGCAGTATTGTATCTGACTGCATTGTCTTCCGTGTCTCTTATAGGAGATAAACTCTGTTATGTCGCTCTACCGCTTAACGAACAAGCTGTAAGTTGACGCCTATACAGACAATAGAACTCATCAGTTACGAGTCGACACACAACGTCTAACTTCTACTAAATTCCCAACCGACTTGACCAGGTGGTCGTTAAAAAGAGACACGCGTTACCCGACCAATTTTAGATAGCGCCACTCGCGTTAAAGAGTTACCTCAGTTTCTCTCTCAAATTCTCTTCGTTTTCTCCCCTTTTTCGTACGTTGAGGCGGTAGGCGGGTACATAAAGCCGAAAACCGCAATTGTTCTTTGATAGCAGCGAGGCAGGTGCATGTTAAGTGGTGAACACCGCAGGAGGACCACGAGGAAAACGGAAGTTTGAGGACCACTTTAATGAAATGTTACAACTTCACGCGGTCTCGAGGAACATGACGCGTCTTCTTTGTTCGTTTATGTTGTAAAATCTTGAAAATATCAAGTGGAGATGTTATAAATGAATTCGGGCAAAACGCAGAAAACTGAAGAACTCATGGTCCAAACGAGTTAGAACATTGATTTTTTCTTTGAAAACCAAAGAACATGTCGACGAAAAATTTTCTACAACTTTTTCCGTTCAGCAGTGAATTTCTTGCATTTAATGCAAGAAATTCACTGCTGAACGGAAAAAGTAGTATCAAATTGAAACGGTATTGGATTTTGATTCTAGAATCTTATGTCCTTAGGGCCTTACGAATGAGATGCACAAATGTTTCACTTCTAGCGGCTTTTTAAAATTATTATTTATTTATTGTTAGGTCATTCGAGAAATACGCTACCAACATAATTAAAGCTAATTTGAAGGGCCTCCTGATGAAGACAATAACGCCAAAAACGTTAAAGTATGGGAACAACGAGAACCAGCGTACTCTACTAGAGATTGACACGTCTATAGAGAGGTTGACTCGTCTATATACAGCTATTGGAATTGAAAATATTTTAGCGAGTTTGGCGCCGGGAGCTCAATATTTGGACCAGCTTTGGGACCTCATCAAGCTTTTTGTCGATTTTCGTGATTATTAACAAGTTCACACCCGTGAAATCGCGTCATAAATTAAGCTGAGGCCATTCTGATTCTAACGGTAACCCAATTGTTAAAATTACTAACTCAATTGTTAAAAAAAAAAGGATTAGCGGCTTTTGGCTCTTGGTGGCTCAATGTGCATTCATATCGGTAAACAATTTTAAACATCAAAAGTTAATGGTATTCCAGGGCAACTTTGGTTTATTTGGATTTGGAATTCGGGCTCACATTGACTACGTCAGCAATGGCCACCAACAAATATTCAAAATTACCTTCTTTTCGTAAATATTGAAAAGTGATTCCGAACAAGGCACTCGATACCACAAAACCACGTTTTGTTCAAAGTAACACCACGTGATTGATGTTTTGATAATTAAAATTTAATTATTCTATTCAATTATTCTTTCATTTAATGAAAGACTAAATTAAAAGCGATGAACTCACTTTATGATTGACATAAACGATATTTATTTTAGGGCACTGACGAATACACAATGGCTGACTTTCCAATATACAAGTGAGATAATATATATTATCTCTAGATTCTTCGAATTCGTAGTGGGTGGAGGGGAATGTGCCGATAGCAACACTTGCGCTTCGGTGTTAGTACCGCGAATTATCATAGTTGATACAACAATTTTTTATCGGTTCTACTTTTTAGTCCTCATTGTGAAAAAATGGCAGGTTTTTCAACGCTCACTTCAAAAATTCTCTGAACCAACATCTACTTAAATTTGAACAAAAAACTATACCGTTCCATAGGCGAATTATGAAGTTTTGAACATTTGAAATGGTATTTTGAATGCCTTTCTGTGGACTAATAATTTTTTTCTTGGTCAATGTTGTTGGTTCATTATTGAAAATTATGACCAGAAACCGTCGTTTCGACGAGTCCTAGACATGCTCCCCTTTTGCCCTTTGGGATGGGGTTAGGGAAGTGGAACGCTTTTGAGTGGAACGGCTCTGAGCTCATTCGACATTTATAAACTAACTAACTACAAATTTAGGCCTAACTCGGGCTCTAGTGGCATTCGAGAACCCACAAAACGCCACACAATCCGGAAATCGTGACCGCCATCAACGCCTCGTAAAAAAAAAAGTCTCCTATGAATTAGTCATTCGTCCGCCCACTCGCTACCTTAATCGCATGGGCCATGTCAACCATCGGGTTAAGTCAACTCCCCGTGAGGTTTAACCCTCTCACTAACACACCGCCGGCTGCGAGCTAATTAGATAATCGCCTTTCGTAATGTCTTTCCTCAACCAAAACAATCAACGACGAATGACGTGTACCGAATACTGAATGACTTTTAAATAATAGATTTCTCCCTTCTTGGGTGTCCTAGCGGAGGACTCAATTCAGTAATTAATTCAACTAGCAATTAATGGTCGCACAGAGATCTACCAGCTGTTCGCCATGAGTCATCGCTTAGATAAGAAATATCCCGCTGTTAACGCCGAATAAGTATGAATAATTATTGTACGCTAGAAATCGAATACACGAACGTGAGGGCTCAAATAAGTGAATATTGCGCTTTGAAAATTCTAGCTCATCTTATACACCTTCCTATTAACCTTCCGTTAAGCTAAGTGTGGAAGATGATCCTCGTCCCACTTGGAACAGACAGCGCATAGTAGTATGTGAAAAAACCCAAAAATCCTACCATTCGAGGGCATTAACCTATTATCACTATATACTAGGAATGGGTATCGATGAAGAAAACATCCATGTTTGAACATCAATGTTTTTACCCCTTGAAACATCGATGTTTGAAAATCGGAGAAAAACTTTTTTTTTAGGAAAATGAAACGTGTTAAAATAATACCGTTACGCTCTCTCAACTGGTTCAAACTTCAATGAAATTACATAAACCGACAAGACAAATAGAGAAAAATCTATTTTTAAAAATTATAATCTCCCATATTACTCATCTGTCTCATGAAGGAAAAGGAGTTTTGATGCCAGTTCATCGGAGAGGCGATTTCTGAGGGAGCTTAAAATTATTCCCGCTTGAGGAAACAGCCACTCTGAAGGAACTGAGATTACCACTAATGGCACATGTTTGAACCTATTATGTAGGTAAGTGAAGAAAAAAATGAAACTCAAAAAGTCAAAACAACAAAGAATAAACATCGATGTCTGGGGATAAAAAACATTGATGTTATGAAAACATCGAAGAGAAAAAACATCGATGTTTGAACAAAAAACATGAAATTTACAAACATCGATACCCATCCCTACTATATACCCCTTGAGTTCAGTTTGAAAGGTTTCTAGACTCAACATGTTGTTTTCGGGTCAATGTCAACGCAAGGCAAGATCATCAACAACTCCTTTTACGATTCTGATTGATTTTTATTCTTATTACCTACTACTTACTTAACATCAATACAATGCCATAATAATTACTTTTGGTTTATTATCTTCAATAACGAACCATTGGAATCGACCAAAGAAAATATTTTTTAACCCCCCCCCCCCCCCCTCAAAATTTGTTGGTTTACGTTTAAGATACGTAGATTCAGAAAATCGATTAAAAACCGAAGATAGGTAATAAACCAAACAACTCTGAAAATTCTTGACATAACGGTTTATTATCTTCTTTGTACAGATCACCCTTCTGTCTAGATCACTGAATAGATCGCTTCCATTACATATCTAAATATCCACTTGATTTTTCCTCATCCTCCCTCCTCCCTTCTCGTTTCTCTTCCTCGTCACTCCTCCTTCCTCTTCCTCATCACTCCACCTCCCTCCACCACCCTCCACCACACCTTACTCTTCCTCCTGCTTCCTCCTCTTTCCTCCTGCTCTCTCCTGCTCACTCACCTTCCTTCTCCTTCCTCCTCCTCCCTCCTGCTCACCCCACCTTCCTCCTGCTTCCTCCTTCTCCCTCATGCTCACTCCAGCTTCCTCCTACTTCCTCCTCTTCCCTCCTGCTCACTCACCTTCCTTCTCCTTCCTCCTTCTCCCTCCATCTTCCTCCTCCTTATTCCTCCCTCCTGCTCACTCCATCTTCCTCCTCCTCATCGTCCTCCTTCTCTCCTCCTCCCTTCTCCATCCTTCTCCCGCCACCATTGAGAGCAGCTATGATTACAAATATCATCTTTGTACAGACCACCCTTCTGACTTTTTCGATATAGTAAATTCTTGACAACGGTTTATTATCTTCTTTGTACAGATCACCCTTTAGTCTAGATTACTGAATGATAGATTAAGTATTATTATGAATTATCATTATTTATTAATAATTATTATTAAGTAGTGTAAATTATTAATATTTATTGTTGGTTATTAATAATTTTTATGCTTCATTATTAACAATTATTATTAAATATTATTCATTAAGTCGATATTTGAAAACCATGTGCTGTTTGAATCAGCTGGGGCAGTTTGAAAATGGACCCGACAGGCTGCCTCACGATTCACCCAATGTTAACAAATATTGATCTGCTCCGAACGGCTGGTCGTACAAAGCTGTGGATGGTCTTAAAAAATTTTAAGAAATAAACTCTTTCTAAATATTAAATAAAAACTCTGCAAATTCTTGAGACATCGGTTCATTATCTTCTTTGTACAGATCACCCTTCTGTCTAGATCACTAGGTCTAAATGTCTAGATCCTAAATGTTAGATTAATTATTATTATGAATTATCACTAATTATTAATAGTTTTATCACGTAGGTACCTAGTGAAAATTATTATAATTTATTGTTAGGTATTAATAATTTGTATTTATTATTAATAATAATTATTATTAATTATGATTAATTAATACGATATCCGGCTGTTGGAATCGAAATTTTAGCTCAAAGCTAACTGGGCAAAGTGCCGAAGACGGCGTAAAATCCGTTCGTCCGCCGTACGCTGCGCCGTCCGCCGCGAATTGAAAACTCGAAAAATTCAGATGAAACGGTGTATTTTTCATTTCATATTTAGATAGAGAGTAGGTATGGAGTTTATTTCTTAAAATTTTTTAAGACCATCCACAGCTTTGTTCGACCAGCCGTTCGTTCACAATGACGGCTCAAAGTTGGAGCAGATCGGAATTTATCAACATGAGAGTGAATCGTGAGGCAGCCTGTCCGGTTAATTTTCAAAAAGGCTCAGCTGACTCAAACAGCAGATGGTTTACAAAATTTGTATATTTAATATCGAGTTTACAAATTATTAATAACCAACAATAAATATTAATTATTTACACTACTTGATAATAATTAGGTACTAATAATTAATAATAATTCATAATTATAATAATTAATCTAGCATTCAGTAATCTAGACTGAAGGGTGATCTGTACAAAGAAGATAATAAACCGTTGTGTCAAGAATCTATTGTATCGAAAAAGTCATCCAATTGAATAGATTTTGAAGTTCGGATATTTTTTTTGTACCTTGTCTATAGGTATTATATTACTTTCGTTCAGTAGCGGTGCGTGGGCTCTGAAAATGGTGGGCCACCAAATTCGGAACACAAATTAACAGCTTTTTCTACAAAATACCTGTAAATGTTTTCCAACAGGAGTCTTCTTATGAGAAATGGGTGTATTTTAATCAACCGCAGCTCTTAGCAAGTCAGAATGTAAGCTCTGTGTTCACAGTAGTTCTGACCAGTACCCGGGATTACCAGAAGCTATAGCTTCATACGAGGAGGTGGCTGCGGAGCAATCCCACCCACCCACCCACTTCCATAAATAAAATATGTACAAAAATGTGTGAAGACAACGTACAAAAATATGAGTAATGTCATTAGGTAGGTAGCCACCACCACTTTCAGAGCACACTAGAAAGAGATCACGAGTTAGGACCATAACATTATGACTGAAGAGTATAGTGACTAGATTATTCATGGCTAGAGTAATGACTAGAACCAAAGTACTAAAGAAATGACTAAGTAAAGACTAACGAGATTAATGGCAGACAAAAGAAATGAGAACTAGAGTAAAGGTAAAGAAATGAAAAAAAAAGCAAATAACACTACAAATACTTAACTTTATTGTACGAAGCAGAAATATTTCAACGTTTTAGGCTCAATAAATACAGTAACTGTAAAATTAAGACACTATTACTGACAAAGGGTCTATACTTACAAATATATGTACTAAATTTAAGATTGCTTCGTATAAAACTGTAAATAATTATGTACTTATATTATTAACGTTAATAAACATGGTTTCTTCTTCTTCTTCTTCTTCTTCTTCTGACAAAGGAATTCCATTAAAAAACTAAGGAATTAAAATTTATAAGTAAAATCCAGCCTTCGTTCTTTTAGAGATGAGAAGTACTCTATAACTTTCTTATTGAAATCAGAAAAATTAGCAATCATTTCCTTCTCTACTGACAACATCGTCAAAGCATTAAGTCTCTCTTGGGTCATAGTTGATCGAATAAACGTTTTTATTCTTTTAAGGGTAGAAAAACAACGTTCAGCTTCTGCAGAAGTCATTGGAATTGTAATCAATAATGTTAGTAGTTTCTCAGTTTCAGAATAGGTATCAACTAAATTATTGTTGTGCAAAAACAACAGAAATGGTATTGCGCCTGTGAAATGAGTAAAATCGGTTCTCTGATAAATTGTCACCAATTCAGTTTTAAGTTTCCGAGATTCTAGGATAGAGTAAGCAGTGACCGTGTTTTCAAAATCTTCAGTTGGAAAACATTTTGAAAAATTCGGAAAACTTGCATTATCAAGCAGTCTTGAAGCTGCCAAATGCCCCCTGAACGAATATCTGCTTCTAGCTTGAGCAATGATAATATCACACACCTCCACTGGAGTACCTAACCGGTTCATTTTTACTTCGGGACCTAGTTTCCTATTTTTGTATCCTGACGGTTGACTAGAATAATCTAAACTGCTACTGGAATTTCTTACAGCAGAAATTTCATTGGAAATTCGTACTCTCTGTAATCCTATAGCCCGTTCAAAATCGTTTACATTTTTTAGAGCCTGAACTGGGTCACAATTTCGAGCTTGCATCTGACTATACAAAATATCAACGTGGGGCATCACAGCATGAAAAAATTCTAACCAGTAAAGAAAAGCCTCATCCTTGAGCTGAGATAGAAGGCCAGTAGCTTCTCGAACCGTGATATCGTTGGATTCTCGATCATCACAAATCGTTCCTAAACATTCCTCAAGTACATCTCGGTATTCGTAAACGGTTTGTACAAGTCTAGAATTAAAATTCCACCTCGTGTTCGAAGGACGCGGCAACCTACGACTATTTTCGATGGAATCAAGAATTCTAGTTCTCAGGGGAGAACATGAGAAAAATGACGAAAACCCAGTCAAATTAAGGAAAAATCGACGAACTTGGGGGCTGCCGGAAGCAGCTTGAAGCATTATTAAATTGAGTTGGTGAGCGTAACAGTGTACGAAATTTGCGAAAGGATATTCGTCCTGAACGCGTTTTTGAACACCACGAGTTCCCCCACTCATAACTGCAGCACCATCGTAAGTTTGACAAACCAATTTTGAACGATCAAGACCTAGAATGGTGCGTAGCTGTTCTAGAATTATTGATGCCAAGCTTTCAGCATTACAGGCTGCAGGGTTAAAAAGACCATAGAATCGCTCGACAACTTTATTGTTGGATAGTAAGTAACGAAAAATTATTACAAACTGAGCTTTATTCGAAACATCGGTCGTTTCGTCTGCTTGTATAGCAATGAACTTAGCACTAGCAATTTCGTTATGAATTACCTCACGACTGACATGCAACATGCAATCGAGCAGCTCATTCTGAATGGTGTTCGACGTTCCTTTAAAAACGGTTGACTTGTCTAAATGGTCCTTCAAAATCAAATCAAATTTGGCAGTCAGATCCACCAATCCTAAGAAAACTCCTCTGTTAAGGGACTCCTGTTTCTCACTATGTCCTCTGAGTCCCAGTTCGTGCAAACCACAAAATTTAATACAATCTATGAGGCTAGAAAGAACATGCCGGTTACGGTCGACTTGTTCATTATGACGTCTGATGGCAAGTTGATGGGCTGAATCCAACTGAGTAGCGATATTAGCCCTACCAAGCAATGCAAAATCAGTGCTACTTTTGACGTGAACTTTACTTGACTCGTGTACCTTGACTTTTTCTGGCAGGTGTTTCAAATCAGTGACACCTTTAATCGTCCATGCCTGTTCACCACCCAATAATAAACAGCGAAAGCAGAAGAATGCATTTTTAATGGGACATCCTGTGAGCCACTCAGCTTTGTTATACATGTCAACATTGAACTTCCTCAAGGCAGCAACACCCTTTCCTTTATTTACTGCCTGAGTAATATTCAGCAAAGGCCTATCTCTTCCTAAACTTTTAATCATCACCCGATCCTCGTAGGAAAACGTCGAAAACTTCGACTGTAAGTTAGCCACCGAATTCATGTGGTACAAAAATACAGAAACAAATAAACTAAACATCAACTAAAAACTAGAAGCTAGGTACTTATCTGTGTATGTTTACGTTGATCAATCCACAAGACCACAGACAAGAAACAACGCACTTAATTACCACAAAAAAATCCAAATCTGTCACGGGAACTCTGTTATGACGAAATAAGTGATTCACAAGTTTTACTATCGAGATAACAAGATGAATTGAAACGATCGAATCGATTGTGAACACAAACGATTTTTTTATGGAAATGTGGGCCCCGGGCCGGAACGAGGCGTGGCTTACCGAATTTTTACTCTACTGAGCATGCGCAGGGAGGCCACTTCGTAAAGCGTCGTGTCCGTTGCCATGCCAATACCCGGTCCCAGGGCCCCTGAAGCGTAGGTTTCGATTTCGATTGCAAAACATCGATTACTGTCGATATATTCTGATAGAATGATCGAATATCGTTCTTCTTCTTCTTCTTCCCAGTTACTTGTCTTGGCCGCAGCCATGCTGGACATAGGTTGGGACAGAGAGAGAGAGAACTCTTTGACTTCGTGAAAATGCTAGGTGCAGTATACGGAACGATATTCGAATGCCAACTGGGTGGCATTTTTTTTTTGTCGAGTTTTTTGTGTTTCTGGATGCCGGGGCAGTGGCCCAAGTGGCCTTATGGACGCAACGCCCCTGCTTTCGTTATCTCATTCCTACCGAGTTATTTCGTCAGGTGTGATTCAGAAGTGAGACTTTCTGTGCTTTTTGCTGGTGTTAATAAAAACAATAATATTGTTTTTATTAATTATATATTATGTTATTTCCGTCTGAATATCGCACATGTACAATGAAAGGGAGACAACTCACAAATTTTTTATTATACCTTCACCAAACGCATCATTTCAAGTCCTACGCCCAGAGCTGACGAGCTTAGGCCTAGCGCAAAAACCCACTACTAGAGAACAGAATATGTCTCAGTTGGAGTGGGGTCGATGAAGCGTGAGAGGGGGGATATGTTTCTTCTAATGTTTCTTTCACCCAAAATCGGTCAATGACACAAAATCCGAATCGTACTAGGAGAAATAATTATGATACCCTTCCAATACAACTTTTTTCACGATTCCCGTACAATCAAAGTACGGGTGTGCAGCGGAGGGATTTTTAATGTTCGGTATTTGATGTATCTTGAAACTTATGCCCACCAATTTTGAGGGGAGTTGAACCATTTTTTCTTAGGCGAGGCCAAGAGTTATCAATATCGAAAATAATAAATTGAAACTGATTTTGTTGAATTCATATAACCGAATCAACCCACAAGATGTTCTTAAACATCTGCCGTCACTTCTACCGTTTCCGCCTTTGTTTCATTTAATCTGCAAGCCGCATCCTCACCGCCACTAGACGTGGCAAAACGCATCTTGAAGGTTTTGAGGTTCTTACGTCAGTAGAGGGCATGAGGGGGATTCAATAATAAGACCCCCGAGAGATAACACAGCGAAGGGATTAGCTTTCACTGCGCTGACACTCGTTTAACGCACGATTTCTCACCCTCAAAACCTCTTCCAGCCCTTTTTCGACCCTACAAAAGGATGAACTCACCCCTTCGGAATGTGAAGTCAAAATTTTATTCTTTTTGGTTCTCAGTTTTTTTTATTAAATGACATTTTTGGTTATATTTTTTTGGTATTATAATTTCATTGAGGGGACAACCTGAAGCCTTGAGCACCTCTCGAAATCCTATTACTTCTCTCTCTTAGGAGCCTCGGTTTCAACCGCAGCTCCGTTTTTGGATGAAGCCGATAGCTCACGCGTCTTTCAAAATCCTATTATTGTCGAGATTTAAGACCACCGTGGATTCTACCGCCTTATTAATACGGTACAAAATAACAACTAAATCCCTCTATTTCCTGTAGAGGAATACGCTCAATGAAGAAAACACTGCGAATTCTTACATGGCCGACTATTTGTGCAGGCATATCTCAAAACGTTCGCGCATTCACCATAAAACTCACCGGCAATCTCAGGATTCGAGTGCTCAATTTTTGCATGATAGTCTTGGTGGTTCATTTTGGTTTATTATCTTCGATAATGAACCATTGGAATCGCCCAAAGAAAAAAATTTTTTAACCCCCCCTCAAAATTTGTTGGTTTACGTTTCAAGATACGTAGATTCAGAAAATCGAATAAAAAAACTCTGCAAATTCTTGACACAACGGTTTATTATCTTCCTTGTGCAGATCACCCTTCTGTCTATACCAGACTGTATTGCAAATCGGCACCATACCATATTCTCACCGTACTCATACCATACCATACGAATTTCTTTCCTATCATACCATACTGTATTATACCAAATCATACATACAATAATATACCATACCATACTCATACCATGTCATACAAACCGAGTGAATATTGAAATGTCATCCATTTCTGACCTATATTTAAAATTTCAAGTATCTAGCTCATCATCAAAATTTAATTTGTTTAAACAAATAGGTATTATTTAAACAATTTTACAGACAAGAAACCGAGTGAATCCAGTTCTGTGATCCAGTTCTGACCTATTTTTAAAATTTCAAGTCAATAGCTCATCATCAAAATTTAATTTGTATTATTACAAAAAGGTATTATTTAAACAATTTTACAGATGAGAAACCGAGTAAATATTGCAATGTGGTCTATCCCCGACTCACGGTTAAAATTTCTAGACTGTAGTTTACCGGGAAGATGACAAAAGGTAGTTTTATTCTGGGCGTCTGAGGGTTGGGTCTCATAACGGCCGTTTTCGACGCGAAAGATTAGTGTTTTTCCTAAACCTTTGCGCGCTCACTGTGAACGAACGGCTGGTCGCACAAAAATCCAATTGGTCTTAAAAGATTCGTAATTTTTCAGGTCATTCAAAAGTGAACTGAAAATTACACGTTTCAGTTAAATATTTTGAGATATGACATTGTCGAAATTTTAAATTTCGTTTTGAACCCCTTCCCCTTGACCTAGGGTTATGAAAAGTTTCGAGGACCATTGTGGGGCTGATCCAAACCCAGAAACCGAATTTCGTAATTTTAACTCAACGCTAACTGGGCAAAGTGGCGCGGACGGCGTACGGGGGACGGCGTACGGGGGACGGCGTACGGCGTACGGCGGACGGACGGATTTTTTTTTATTCGATTTTCTGAATCTACGTGTCTTGAAACGTAAACCAACAAATTTTGAGGGGGGGTTAAAATTTTTTTTTCTTTGGGCGATTCCAATGGTTCATTATCGAAGATGATAAACCAAAAACTCTGCAAATTCTTGACACAACGGTTTATTATCTTCCTTGTGCAGATCACCCTTCTGTCTAGATCACTAGGTCTAAATGTCAAGATCCTAAATGTTAGAATTATTATTATTATCAATTATCACTAATTATTAACAATTTTATCAAGTACCTAGTGAAAATTATTATAATTTATTGTCAGATATTAATAATTCGTATTTATTACCTATTAATAATAATTATTATAATTTAATACAATATAATTCTGGGGTTTTTAATACTACGTCGGTAATAATTTTTCTATAAAAGAAGTACCTACCTACCAACAAACATTCGAAATTACCTTCATTTTCGTAGCACGAAACGCACCTCAGAACAACAAACTCGACATCACTTAAGCCATATGATGTTCCAAAGAGCTTGTTACTATGAAAATGGACCTGTATTTCAACAGTTTGATTCAGGATCGTGTTGTGAGGCACAATCTTTGAGCCGTCATTGTGAACGAACGGCAGGTCGTACAAAGCTGCGGATGGTCTTAAAAAATTCTACGGAACCAACTCTATCTAAATATGAAATAAAAAACATACCGTTTAATATGAATTTTTCGAGATATGGAATTTTCAAAATTTCAAAATTCGTTTTGAACCCCTTCCCCTTGACCTAGGGTTATGAAAAGTTTCGAGGATCATTGTGGGGCTGGTCCAAACCCAGAAACCAAATTTCGTAATTTTAGCTCAACGCTAACTGGGCAAAGTGGCGCGGACGGCGGACGGCGTACGGCGTACGGCGGACGGACGGATTTTGGTTTATTATCTTCGATAATGAACCATTGGAATCGCCCAAAGAAAAAATTTTTTTAACCCCCCCTCAAAATTTGTTGGTTTACGTTTCAAGATACGTAGATTCAGAAAATCGAATTAAAAAAAATCCGTCCGTCCGCCGTACGCCGTACGCCGTCCGCCGTCCGCGCCACTTTGCCCAGTTAAAGTTGAGCTAAAATTATGAAATTTGGTTTCTGGGCTTGGACCAGCCCCACAATGATCCTCGAAACTTTTCATAACCCTAGGTCAAGGGGAAGGGGTTCAAAACGAATTTTGAAATTTTGAAAATTTCATATCTCGAAAAATTCATATAGAACGGTATGTTTTTTATTTCATATATAGATAGAGTTTGTTCCGTAGAATTTTTTAAGACCATCCGCAGCTCTGTACGACCAGCCGTTCGTTCACAATGACGGCTCAAAGATTGTGCCTCACAACACGATCATGAATCAAACTGTTGAAATACAGGTCCATTTTCATACTAACAAGCTCTTTGGAACATCATATGGATTAAGTGATGTCGAGTTTGTTGTTCTGAGGTGCGTTTCGTGCTACGGAAATGAAGATAATTTCGAATGTTTGTTGGTAGGTACTTCTTTTATAGAAAAATTATTACCGACGTAGTATTAAAAACCCCAGAATTATATCGTATTAATTAATCATAATTAATCATAATTATTATTAATAATAAAGACGAATCATTAATACCTAACAATAAATTATAATAATTTTCACTAGGTACTTGATAAAATTGTTAATGATTAGTGATAATTGATAATAATAATTAATCTAACATTTAGGATCTAGACATTTAGACCTAGTGAGCTAGACAGAAGTGTGATCTGTACAAAGAAGATAATGAACCGTTGTGTCAAGAATTTGCAGAGTTTTTGGTTTAATATCTTCGATAATGAACCATTGGAATCGCCCAAAGAAAAAATTTTTTTAACCCCCCCTCAAAATTTGTTGGTTTACGTTTCAAGATACGTAGATTCAGAAAATCGAATAAAAAAAAATCCGTCCGTCCGCCGTACGCCGTACGCCGTCCGCCGTCCGCGCCACTTTGCCCAGTTAGCGTTGAGCTAAAATTACGAAATTTGGTTTCTGGGTTTGGACCAGCCCCACAATGATCCTCGAAACTTTTCATAACCCTAGGTCAAGGGGAAGGGGTTCAAAACGAATTTTGAAATTTTGAAAATTCCATATCTCGAAAAATTCATATTAAACGGTATGTTTTTTATTTCATATTTAGATAGAGTTGGTTGCGTAGAATTTTTTAAGACCATCCGCAGCTTTGTACGACCAGCCGTTCGTTCACAATGACGGCTCAAAGATTGTGCCTCACATCCCGATCGTGAATCAAACTGTTGAAATACAGGTCCATTTTCATACTAACAAGCTCTTTGGAACATCATATGTCTTAAGTGATGTCGAGTTTGTTGTTCTGAGGTGCGTTTCGTGCTACGGAAATGAAGGTAATTTCGAATGTTTGTTGGTAGGTACTTCTTTTATAGAAAAATTATTATCGACGTAGTATTAAAAACCCCAGAATTTTATCGTATTAATTAATCATAATTAATAATTATTATTATTAATAATAAATACGAATTATTCATACCTAACAATAAATTATAATAATTCTCACTAGGTACTTGATAAAATTGTTAATAATTAGGGATAATTGATAATAATAATTAATCTAACATTTAGGATCTAGACATTTAGACCTAGTGATCTAGACAGAAGGGTGATCTGTACAAAGAAGATAATGAACCGTTGTGTCAAGAATTTGCAGAGTTTTTTTTTATTCGATTTTCTGAATCTACGTATTTTGAAACGTAAACCAACAAATTATGAGGGGGGGTTAAAATTTTTTTTCTTTGGGCGATTCCAATGGTTCATTATCGAAGATAATAAACCAAAATCCGTCCGTCCGCCGTACGCCGTCCGCGGCACTTTGCCCAGTTAGCGTTGAGTTAAAATTACGAAATTTTTTTTATGGGTTTCGACCAACCCCACAATGGTCCTCGAAACTTTTCATAACCCTAGGTCAAGGGGAAGGGGTTCAAAACGAATTTTGAAATTTTGAAAATTTCATATCTCGAAAAATTCATATAGAACGGTATGTTTTTTATTTTGGTTTATTATCTTCGATAATGAACCATTGGAATCGCCCAAAGAAAAAAAATTTTTTTATTTCATATTTAGATAGAGTTTGTTCCGTAGAATTTTTTAAGACCATCCGCAGCTTTGTACGACCAGCCGTTCGTTCACAATGACGGCTCAAAGATTGTGCCTCACTACAGGATCGTGAATCAAACTGTTGAAATACAGGTCCGTTTCATACTAACAAGCTCTTTGGAACATCATATGGCTTAAGTGATGTCGAGTTTGTTGTTCTGAGGTGCGTTTCGTGCTACGGAAATGAAGGTAATTTCGAATGTTTGTTGGTAGGTACTTCTTTTATAGAAAAATTATTATCGACGTAGTATTAAAAACCCCAGAATTTTATCGTATTAATTAATCATAATTAATAATTATTATTATTAATAATAAATACGAATTATTCATACCTAACAATAAATTATAATAATTCTCACTAGGTACTTGATAAAATTGTTAATAATTAGGGATAATTGATAATAATAATTAATCTAACATTTAGGATCTAGACATTTAGACCTAGTGATCTAGACAGAAGGGTGATCTGTACAAAGAAGATAATGAACCGTTGTGTCAAGAATTTGCAGAGTTTTTTTTTATTCGATTTTCTGAATCTACGTATTTTGAAACGTAAACCAACAAATTTTGAGGGGGGGTTAAAATTTTTTTTCTTTGGGCGATTCCAATGGTTCATTATCGAAGATAATAAACCAAAATCCGTCCGTCCGCCGTACGCCGTCCGCGGCACTTTGCCCAGTTAGCGTTGAGTTAAAATTACGAAATTTTTTTTATGGGTTTCGACCAACCCCACAATGGTCCTCGAAACTTTTCATAACCCTAGGTCAAGGGGAAGGGGTTCAAAACGAATTTTGAAATTTTGAAAATTTCATATCTCGAAAAATTCATATAGAACGGTATGTTTTTTATTTTGGTTTATTATCTTCGATAATGAACCATTGGAATCGCCCAAAGAAAAAAAATTTTTTTATTTCATATTTAGATAGAGTTTGTTCCGTAGAATTTTTTAAGACCATCCGCAGCTTTGTACGACCAGCCGTTCGTTCACAATGACGGCTCAAAGATTGTGCCTCACTACAGGATCGTGAATCAAACTGTTGAAATACAGGTCCGTTTCATACTAACAAGCTCTTTGGAACATCATATGGCTTAAGTGATGTCGAGTTTGTTGTTCTGAGGTGCGTTTCGTGCTACGGAAATGAAGGTAATTTCGAATGTTTGTTGGTAGGTACTTCTTTTATAGAAAAATTATTACCGACGTAGTATTAAAAACCCCAGAATTATATCGTATTAATTAATCATAATTAATAATAATAATTATTAATAATAAATACAAATTATTAATACCTAACAATAAATTATAATAATTTTCACTAGATACTTGATAAAATTGTTAATAATTAGTGATAATTGATAATAATAATTATTCTAACATTTAGGATCTAGACATTTAGACCTAGTGATCTAGACAGAAGGGTGATCTGTACAAAGAAGATAATGAACCGTTGTGTCAAGAATTTGCAGAGTTTTCAACACTGAATCGACTGAAATACATATTTTCAACATCTTTCCCACGGAAATTGTCGGGTTTTTGTACGATTTTCTGTATAGATAACTGTTCGGCCTAAAATATACTTATGAGTCCCATAAATGTGTACATAATATTATACACAACTCTATACCTGTATAATACACAACATGAATGAACATCTAAAAGTGGAACTTCAGGCCAATTTTCATACCACATGCTGGTTCAAACACCACGTGGTTCTTATTGACTGTCTTCTTCGGAAGAGCTAGTCCGATATTTGTTGGTAGGTACTTATTTAGATAAATTACTGCCGTAATCCTCATGAACCCCGGAAACCCCGTGAAGTTAACAGGTCGGCCAGGAATTTAGTTGGAATTGGAGATAGTTACCTCAAGGACCATCTAGAGGAATATCTAGTCTCCTTCTCGAATGAACCAATATTTTATCTCATCTCTCCAACTACATAAAACAGTTTATATTGTACACAAAATAGACAGAAAATAACAAACCATTGTGAAGAATTCGTAGCATTTTCATTATTGCCTACAGCTGGTTACTTGAAATGTTTGTTTTGCCTGGGCCAATTTTTTTCTTTAATGAACTCGAATTCGGTAATTTGTCACGATTTCACAATTTTCTGAATAAATACTCCGTTCCCACACCATTTAGGTTCTTGGGGGGTTCGTCTGTATATATCAGAAGACGTCACATTCGGCCAAAAAAGACGTCGACAAGAGTGGAAATCGAAAAAGCTTGAACTGTTTCTGAAGGAACGAAATGCAAAGATGCCTGAGCCCATGACAAATCCATTTTCCGAAGGCCTCAAAAGAAAAAAAAAGAGGCGCACTCCCAGGGAGCCGTCTGCTTGTTGATGTTGTCAATCGTCACCCTGACGCCTTCACCGAATTCTCGTTTTGCTCGAAAGTTGATTTCAAATCAGGCAACTTTACGGATCACCGGTCTGTTCGTTGCGCCCGCACCTCATGATAAACGAAGTTCTTTACCGACATTCTTCATCAATATATTCAATAATTTGGGGCATTAACGGCGCTGAAAACCCTAAAGGCTTCTTTGAGAGTCAAATCGTTCAAGAACGGGCACCGGTAGAACCAGAAATTCTGCCGGTCATTTCGGACAAGACGAAACAATATTTGATCATTCAAGTGCCCGCAGATTTCAAAACATAAATTGACTGAAACGACAAAAAACGGGATCAACGTTTAGAGCTGTATAATTCACGAGTTATAACTCGTACCTTCCAACAATATTTAATATCCAAAATTCCGTAGACGCAAAATGTACCTATTTCCGAAAAAAATTCATTTATCTACGCAGAATTTATACAGAAAATGGCGACCTTATGAAAAATTACCGTAGCAGAGTTCATTGAAGAAAAAGATTGGAGTCAGCTGTTCCCCAGAATCGGCCTACAGTTCTACCATTTGATTCACGCTCATCTACCTTAAAGGGCTCATGAACTAACTCTATCCAGCAGATCTTCAAACATACTCTAAATCGAAGTTTCCCAAGATGTGGCGTTTTGAACATTTCTACCCTTATTTTCGACCCCTTACTAAAGTAGGGTTATGAATGCCTTCAAGGGTCATCCAATTTCTGTTTGTTTATTCTCTGTCGCTTCCAATAGTTTTATCGAAAATAATCAACTAACGTCAATAAATATGACTAGATCAACGCGCGAACGATTAATCAGTAGGTATCTTCTGAATGATGACGGTCCACGTCCCTTGAGGGGAGATTCCGGATCAGGCAGCTCTCCAATGAGCATCTGTTATGGAAATCTGTTGCGGGCGTTACGATCTTCCCCTCCGCTTCCCCTAATGAATTGAAGGGTTTCATTTTGTGAGCCTCATTCATTATTTGTACTTGTAAACACTTTATTGATGCGATGCAGTTAGACGCGGAGTGCTCAACTCCGTCAAGTTAAAAATCGAAGATCTAAAAATACGGGAGACCCCAAAATCATTAGCATGCATTAACTATCATCAAGCATCACATCCTTCGCCCATACAGTGTAATAGTCCAACAATTCAAGCGCATAACCATCAACCGAACTACCATTTTATAATGTAACATCACACACTACTAAATCAAACTCACAATATTCATTATTTCACCTCATACCAATTAATCGTTATATAATAGCTACCTTGTGTTACAGTAACGGTAATAAAAATGAATGTTCTTACAATAGGCTGATGCCATCTACTTGCCTGCTAAAACAGAAAGAATTTTTGCCTTGATTAGTGCTACAAAATTTGTAACTGTACATACAGCAGTGACTCTTCATTAAAATCAGTTGGAGCTCGAATAGCACTAAGCACTAACTGGTTTTAATTTAGAATCTCAGGGGGGAAAAAATTATTTCAACATTTTCACACATCCTAATTAAATAATTAGGTACGTTTTCTCAAACAAAATGAACGACGTAAGTAAGAAATATATCTTCGAATTAGTCTTACGCAATACTGATAGAACAGCTGTATTTTTCAATATTTATATAATTCATGGCGATCGACCAAAATTGTACAAGTAAAATCTTCAAAGGCCAGCAGAAGAAATCAGCCCATTGCGCTTGCATTGAGAATTCATGAAATTACTGGCCATGAAGTGAATCACATGAAATATTTTTGATGACACCTCAATATCGTGAATGTATGATTGTAATATTCGTCAGAAATGACTAAGTGTTACTGAGTGTGTGCATGTGTGTAGAGGGATTGAAACGATCACGGTCCTATCGTCTAAATGTCAGGGCCGCCTGAAGTCAGTTGTCGTTAATTCAAGGTTTAAGGGTCTTTCACGAATTGCATCCAAATTGTTGAGAAACTTGACATTTCGTGTACAGAGAAACAAGACGTACCTACAAACTTATCGGAAAAGAGTTTGAGGGATTCGGCTTAAGGAGCTCAAACCAGAGGAAGGAATATCAACACTCTCCCCACTGGAAAACGCTGATCACCATTATCTTCATAAATCATTGTACTGTATACAATATTCTTGAGAGTCATGTATCCAAACGAAATAATTGGAGTATTGAGGAAAACCATCTGGTCATTATATCGTATAGCTAAGATTTACGAAGATATTACATACAAATAGAAATGTGACCTATACAGGAAATAAACCTTTTTAAACGATTTGCAGCGTTTTTCGATGTGAGAAAATTGATTTGAAAACCGAAAAGGAAAGTTTCCTCTGGCATACCTGCAGTATAATTATCCAATCTCGTGAAGTAGTATTTAACTAAACCGCTAACTTACTGAAGCTATTATTTCAAGTTACGTGAAATGAAGAAGGTACTCAATTAGAGTACCTCGTTTTGCGCGGTGTCGGAAACCCGAGGTTTCTTATTGTGACTCTGTGAGGCAACATGTGTGTAACAGCCGCGGTATTTTTTTTTTTTTTTTTTTTTGTCCACGAAAAAGTCTAATTTGACCATCATTTACTCGTAATCTACCAACTAGCGTTGCTGGAAATGACGCGAAAGGAGGTAGATCATGGGAAAGCTTAGTTGGCAACCTTCCCGTAAATAGATTCATGAAAAAAAAGAGAAAAAAAAAGTGTGAAGAAATCGCGTCACGCGTAGATCGCAACATTGGAAACAGGCTACGCTGTTAAGGACGTGACCTGCAAGAGACTTCGGGATCATCAACTTACAATTAGCACGATTCTCTGTCGACACAGCTTTAATTGATAGTTTTTCGCGCACAGCAGTCGTATTCAGTTTGGTTTGATTGGCAGAATTCTGCACAGACTGACAGAAATGTGGAAAAAAAGTTTCAAGTTGTGCGCGGTGAATATTGGTAACTGATATTTCTGGCGGAGGAACACGATTGGGTATCCTGCGTGGGGCCCCATGTCCTTTGCGTCCTTAGGGCCTGTCTGCTTTTGTCATGACACTTTGCTCTAAACGTCTTTAGACCAACCCAATAAACTTCTAAATCTACAAAAATCAATTATCAGTCTAAACCTAACAAGTGGACCGAAAGCAGAGACTGGGACGAGGAGAAACAGTCTACTCATAATCCGTGAAGATGACCGAAAGCCGAAAGCTCGGTACGAAGGATTACTTATTTTTTATTTCACTAATCCCCCTACATCCCCAAAATACCAGCCGGCCAGATAAGCCAAGGAGGAATAGATAAAACGTTAACCAGTTAACAATTTCTTTCAAATTTCTTGCCTTTAGAAGCCAAAAGGATGATTTACTTTGCCTTGGTCCAGTCACACCTGATTTACGGGATTTCTGGGTGGGGGGGAGATGGAGCAGGGCTTCTGGATTCAGTTTTGGTGGCTCAGAAACTACTTGTGAAAGTCCTTCTCAACAGAAGAATGAGATATCCCATCGCGCAAATATTCAAAGAAATCAGAGTTCTGACATTCCTGGATCTAGTGGACAAGGCAACAACGATCAAGGCATCCAAGCTTGTTAAAGAGAACGAAATTTCCTTCCTCGAAGAAGGTGTGAGCAGGGCCAGAAATCGCTGTTTCATTGAGTTGCACTTTAGAAAAACTGTTCGTGGCCAGCTGGCTTTTGATTTTAGGGGCCCTAAATTGTGCAACGCTCTTCCTGAGCAAATTCGTGCATCCACGACCCTGGAGGAATCCAAGAGTAGGCTACATGCTCATTATTCGGTTAAAGTGTCTGATTGAGGGTAGAGACTCTACATATATATATATCTATATAATATATATTATATAGTCTCTTTACCAATGTAATTTCTTTTTTTTTCTCTTTCTTTCTCATTTCTTTAATAGTTGCTATTGCATATAGGAAGCACTTATGTTCATTTTTCTTTTTTCGTTTTGGTTTATTATCTTCGATAATGAACCATTGGAATCGCCCAAAGAAAAAATTTTTTTAACCCCCCCTCAAAATTTGTTGGTTTACGTTTCAAGATACGTAGATTCAGAAAATCGAATAAAAAAAATCCGTCCGTCCGCCGTACGCCGTCCGAGGCACTTTGCCCAGTTAGCGTTGAGTTAAAATTACAAAATTTGGTTTCTGGGTTCGGACCAGCCCCACAATGATCCACGAAACTTTTCATAACCCTAGGTCAAGGGGAAGGGGTTCAAAACGAATTTTGAAATTTTGAAAATTCCAAAACTCGAAAAATTCATACGGAACGGTATGTTTTTTATTGCATATTTAGATAGAGTTTGTTCCGTAGAATTTTTTAAGACCATCCGCAGCTTTGTACGACCAGCCGTTCGTTCACAATGACGGCTCAAAGATTGTGCCTCACAACACGATCGTGAATCAAACTGTTGAAATACAGTTTCATATGGCTTAAGTGATGTCGAGTTTGTTGTTCTGAGGTGCGTTTCGTGCAACGGAAATGAAGGTAATTTCGAATGTTTGTTGGTAGGTACTTCTTTTATAGAAAAATTATTACCGACGTAGTATTAAAAACCCCAGAATTATATCGTATTAATTAATCATAATTAATAATAATAATTATTATTAATAAATACGAATTATTAATACCTAACAATAAATTATAATAATTTTCAGTAGGTACTTGATAAAATTGTTAATAATTAGTGATAATTGATAATAATAATTAATATAACATTTAGGATCTAGACATTTAGACCTAGTGATCTAGACAGAAGGGTGATCTGTACAAAGAAGATAATGAACCGTTGTGTCAAGAATTTGCAGAGTTTTCGAAATACAATCACTAAAGGAGCGTCCCATGAAAAAAAGTCAAAATAGCTACCACCTTTTGGTTTATTATCTTCGATAATGAACCATTGGAATCGCCCAAAGAAAAAAAAATGTTAACCCCCCCTCAAAATTTGTTGGTTTACGTTTCAAGATACGTAGATTCAGAAAATCGAATAAAAAAAAATCCGTCCGTCCGCCGTACGCCGTCCGCCGTCCGCCGTCCGCCGTCCGCCGTCCGCCGTCCGCGCCACTTTGCCCAGTTAGCGTTGAGTTAAAATTACGAAATTTTTTTTATGGGTTTCGACCAACCCCACAATGGTCCTCGAAACTTTTCATAACCCTAGGTCAAGGGGAAGGGGTTCAAAACGAATTTTGAAATTTTGAAAATTTCATATCTCGAAAAATTCATATAGAACGGTATGTTTTTTATTTCATATTTAGATAGAGTTTGTTCCGTAGAATTTTTTAAGACCATCCGCAGCTGTGTACGACCAGCCGTTCGTTCACAATGAGGGCTCAAAGATTGTGCCTCACAACACGATCGTGTATCAAACTGTTGAAATACAGGTCCATTTTCATACTAACAAGCTCTTTGGAACATCATATGGCTTAAGTGATGTCGAGTTTGTTGTTCTGAGGTGCGTTTCGTGCTACGGAAATGAAGGTAATTTCGAATGTTTGTTGGTAGGTACTTCTTTTATAGAAAAATTATTACCGACGTAGTATTAAAAACCCCAGAATTATATCGTATTAATTAATCATAATTAATAATAATTATTATTATTAATAAATACGAATTATTAATACCTAACAATAAATTATAATAATTTTCAGTAGGTACTTGATACAATTGTTAATAATTAGTGATAATTGATAATAATAATTAATCTAACATTTAGGATCTAGACATTTAGACCTAGTGATCTAGACAGAAGGGTGATCTGTACAAAGAAGATAATGAACCGTTGTGTCAAGAATTTGCAGAGTTTTTTAAATTTGATAAAATTTGCTACAACTTCATTTTTCAAGATTTTAGGGAAGGGTTTTGAAGAGAATTTTCTACTCAAGAGTTAGGATGAGTAGTTTTGCCTTGATATGCCCTAGTTCCAAGAGGTTTTTCAAGATTAGTCTCAGCAACTACGTATTTGAGTTGTAACGGAGATCTGTAGCCCCACTAGTTCCAAAGATACAGCTCCGCAAAATTCCACAATTTTTCCGTGAAAATTGAAAGATTCAACATAATATGTTTAATATTTGTTTCAGGGAAAAATTGTTGAATTAGTAGTTCCAAAGATACAGCTCCGCAAAACTCAACAATGTTTTCATTGAAAACAGTTTTTCATTGCAGTGTAGTGAACAATTACTCTATTTTCAATTATTGAAAATAGAGTAATAAGGAAATGGAATTCGAGTACCCCACTAGTACCCCGATGTCCCCACTTCGTATCATAAAAACAATTCAAAACTATGTTTTTAACTGAAATAGTGAAGCTCAGTGAAGTACGAGTTATGTTGACGATTGTTAGCAGAAGGAAAAAGACTCGAGCAGATTATGCTCGCCGCCTGCGCGACTTGACAGAGCGCCCTGGTTTGATTTGTGATTGTAATCGTTGAAACATATCTATCTGTCCACAATGGAAATAACGCGCGACGACGTTTTACAATTCAAACCTCCCTAAGATGGACGCCATCCGCTTGCCTGGTATCTTGTCCCTCCGATCTCAATCAATCAAGTACCTTCACTGATTTTCTTCCTTGAAAGTTGATCACAACTCGTCGATATAAAACGAGGAAGTCAGTCCCATAAAGGGTTCCTGTGATATGAGATGTACATACAGGATTTCCGTTATACTCAACACGTTTCAAATATCTGGGTTTTATTGAGAAAAAAAATTTTTAACAATATAATCTCAAAATAAGGTAAAATGTCTCCATTTTAATCGTTTTATAACAGATTTTGTAACACCTCAGCCTATAGATTTTTCAACGCTGAACACGATGGTGAAGTCACAATTGCGATATATCTCATTCCGCATCAGATCAGAGCTGATGAAACGTGAGGAACATCTCAAGTAACAACCAAGTTTCTTCATATTCAAAGTGCTCCAGTTTGGGAACAGAATAAGATACCGCAATTCTGACTTCACCGTCGTGTTTACCGCAAAAACAAACTTTAAAATGAGGTGTCACTGTCACACTGTTTTATTTTTGGAATGATGGGTAATTTTCCCCCTAAAACTCCCCGATACCCTCCTTAGAGTGGCCCGATTTCGCCAATTTACGAACTTAGCCTTTCGATTGCCAAGACAGGTTTTTGTGCAAATTTGAACTTTTTATCTCAATTCTATGGAGAGATATAGTCTGGAATGACACAAACATATTAAAGGTATTTTATACCTATAGGTTTTCCAAGTCAAATGGAGAATTTTCCGAATCAAATTGAGAATTTTCCTAATCAAATTGAGAATTGTCCAAATCAAATTGAGAATTTCCAAATCAAATTGAGAATTTCCCAAATCAAATTGAGAATTGTCCAAATCAAATTGAGAATTTCCAAATCAAATTGAGAATTTCCCAAATCAAATTGAGAATTTTCTAAATCAAATGAAAAACTCAGATTTTTTTTTTTTGGCGAAGGAATATTTTGTAGAAGATACAAAAAAGATGAGTAATGCAAGATGGGGAAGGATTTATTAATTGTTTTAAGTTCATATTACATTTATCGGTTTTCTGGAACAGGCTCACTGTGACTTTCACTCCTGGGATCGTCCATCGTTGAAAAACAGATCGAAACTAATAAATGAGTCAACCACCGAAGATATTAGATATGGCTGGAAACAACATGTTCTTTTTTGGAGGGGATTCACAAATTTTGTGAATCCCCTCCAAAAAAGAACGTTGTTTCCAGCCTTCCGGAGGAAGGTAGGTAGCGACAATGTGAGGGAAAAGGCTGCAGACGGGATAGAGAAGTGGGCAGTTCGGTTGATGGGATACCACCCAAGGTAGTCTTCCGATTTCTTTGATGAATACGGATAACGGATAATCACTGTTCGTAGTTTCGTCATTAGAAATGGAAAGTTCTCAATTTTATTTGGCAATTTCTCAATCTGATTTTGAAATCCTCAATTTGATTTGGCAATTTCTCAATTTGATTTGGAAATTCTCAATTTGATTTGGAATATTATCAATTTGGTTTGGAAATTCTCAATTTGAATTGGAAAACCTACATACTTAGGAACCTACATACATACTTGGCACCGACATACATACTTGGCAGTGAATTCAGGATGGTCTGAAATGGATTTCGTACGGAATGTTTTCGGAAATTCGAGTTTTAAAAATGTTGGACCGTGAACAATACCTTCCTTATCTTCCAAAATTCGCTAAAAGTGATGACCTCCTTCTCTCAGAAACTAGTGAGATCTATTAAAAGCTAGAGATTGAACCCATTTAATTCTAGCGTTGAGATTATATTAGAAAATGATAACTTTATATAAAATCCAGTTTTTTGTTGTTTATTGTAAAATACATGGGGATTTGGTTATATACGACATGAGTGCTCAGTCGACCATGATATGATTGGTCGTCAGAATACTGAAGACCGTTGGAACAGAACATAATCATTGAGCCTGCCGGTATCTCCACCAATGGTGTCATTCGTTTCGCTGTGGCATTTGAATCCGGTCGTTATAAACGCAGATTGTATCAATATTTCCTCCCTTTATTTATATTATCCTTTAAGCCGTGTGACTAAAGAATTTCGGATAGCAATGGCCGTCCTCTTTTTCCCTCCGGTGCGTCCGACCGCGGAACTACGGGGTTTCACGGCTCAATCAACAAAGTACACATCACTGAGCAGACATTGTCCGTTGTGACCGGTACAAGGAGAGGAAGTGAAGGGGGGTCTGTAGCGTCCAGCAGAATCAATCAGAAGTTCCAAGGATATGAACACTTCAGATCGGCCTGTCATCAACGTTGAAGTGAGACGATCACCGATCTTGTTAACATTTACTTGATCATTTTGAATGAGACTTTCCTGAGACAATCAGAAAGTGAGTTTGAGAACGGTTTAATCAGCGGAAACAAGAATCGAATCGGGACATATTTTGCCTTCAAACCTTATAACGTTAAAGAGACAAGAGTATGATAGCTGTACTTCCACTACCAGTAGAATTAACCCTGTTAGCGAATTTTCGAGGAAAAGGAAGCTACTGTTCTCGTCCTAAAATTTTGAAACACTCGATTGAAGTACGATACAAAGTCGAAATGTGCACACAAAAAACTGCCCCGGCAATCAATAGGTTAAGTTCGTAGATGGGAGGAATCGGGCCACTTCAAGGGGTGTTTAGGGGAGTTTTAAGGGACGAAAACCTACCCGTAAATTCCAAAAATCAAACAGTCTGACAAGTGACACCTCTTTTTAAAGTTTTTTTACGCCCAACACGATGGTGAAGTCAGAATTGCGATATCTTATTCTGTTCTCAAACTGGAGCACTTTGAAGATGAAGAAACTTGGTTGATACTTGAGATGCGATGTTCTTCACGATTCATCAGCTCTAATCTGATAAGGGAACGAGATATAGCAATTCCGACATCACCATCGTGGTCAGCGTTGAAAAATTCATAAACTTACGTGTTACTCGGCAGAAAATGGTGACAAGAACTTTGTATAAAATCAGTAAAATGGAGACATTTTACATAAAACCAGTTATTTCTTAGAAAACTCGCTCTTATAGGTATATGCCGCATGACTATGTATTTTTTACTGTTGTGATAAAGACAGACATAAATATGACGACATCAAAGTAATCATTGAAGAAAAAGCTGTATACCATGTTTATATCCCAGACTAGCACGGTTAGGGTGAATAGTTGGCTAGTGATACCAGGAGCTGAGCTGGTGCCTTTGACAGAAGAGCAGAGTGCGTTGCATTGATTTCGGAGAATCTTAACGAATTTAATACAATATTCAACTACGAGTAGTATCCTTCGCAAGGAAATCTTTTTGGAAAATACCAAGTGTTGAGAAGAACAATTCAAGAAATTATCGATTTGAAAAACCTCGATTGAGTTGGACAAATTAGTAGGCCTACGTCTTCTTAGTTGTTCTAGGTACAGTTTTGTTAACGAAAATGGAAGGGAAGGTTCAATCGGCGGTATAAATACTAATCCCCCCAAAAACAACTCCGTTCTAAAAACTGGCCCGCCAAAATCCTCAGCCGCAAAAAGGAATGATATCCATTTTGCCCGCCAGCCACATATATAGGATGCTCGGTGCTTCGCACCTCGCTGTTGAGTGTGCATATAGAAACCTGATCCACCTACCTAGCTTTTTTGCCAGATGAACAAGCTTACATAAGTATGACTGGTGGTCACGAGTAATCAGCGGTGGTACAACTATAATGAAGTAATGCTTCAATTCAGGCTTGTTCATCTGGCAAAAAGCTCCCGCCAACAGCATTGAAAGAAGCGTAAAGCTCCCTGCTGGTGTAACAGAGAAAACATATTAGGTGAAACCGAGGGTGACTAAGGGTGAGAGGGGGTTGTGGGAAGGAGACAGGGAACAGGAAAACATTGACGGTGGAGGAGGGGTAGGTGGATCAGGTTTCTATATGCACACTCAACAGCGAGGTGCGAAGCACCGAGCATCCTATATATGTGGCTGGCGGGCAAAATGGATATCATTCCTTTTTGCGGCTGAGGATTTTGGCGGGCCAGTTTTTACAACGGAGTTGTTTTTGGGGGGATATCACATCTTTTTGCATGGCTAGTTTTCGAGTGGTACTTATACAATTCGGTTCAATTTAACGAAAGTACCTACGAGGTAAATAGTAAATTTTTTCCTAAATGAAGTTTTATCCTAGTCAAAATTAAGTAAAAAATTAGTACGCCTACTAATTTGCCTTTTTGTTTCTTGTTTTTGTGACAATAATAATTATTTTTTGGAAATTATTGTTTGTTATCTGAAATGTGTTTGAAAAATAAGTAGTATTAAAAATTTTGCGAATTGGTTAAATAGTAGTTTTTGATCAATTAAAACAATAATTGTTTTAATTATTAACAATTATAAACAATTATTGAAATTTAATACAATTATTCTTATTATTAAATTTAAAAAAATAGAAAGAATAATTCTAGGAATAATTTCTAATTATCAGAAATTTGAATGAATTTGAATTAGAAATTTTTGGAAAATTTGTTGAATTTTTTCTTGGGGATTGTGCAAATTTTTGTTGTTGAGAATCATTACAATAATTGTAATTATTGGTGTCGAAGAGAAAGTGGAAAGAGAAAGTTTGCAAAAGGTAAATCGCACGTTTTTATACAAACAATCGCGAATAACTCGAGAACCGTTGGGAAAAGTGGCAAAGTGCGCAACCCTCATTCGAAAGCCCATAAAATTTCCTATCGATCCTTAAACAGGCGCCACTCTACGGCAATTTTTCTGACCACCGTTCAACTTTGATGTTTTCGGAAATTAGCCAAATCAGTAGATGTGGAATTTACTAACGTATTTTTGGCTGTGGATTAGTCGAATCGATTGAGATTTAGTTCAAAATTATTGAGCATATACTAGACAACCTAGGGGACATTTTAAGACCAACTGCACCAATTTCCATCAATTTTGGCGGCAGTTATTGTTGAAAATAGAAAAATCACTATAACTCCTTTGTTTTACCCCTTAGGAGGCTCATTTTGGTCTCAAATTAAACAATTTTAAAAGCTGAATACAACTAAAAAAGAAAATCTGAAAAAGCTTCAATTATGACCATTTGAAATTCCTAAAAATTACTATTTCCCCTCTAATTGGGAGAGAAATGGGGGGAGGGAGAAAAAATGTCCAAAAGGCACTCCCTTGGAGCATAACAAACGTGTGTGCAAAATTTCAGCTCGATCCGATTTGTCTGCTGGGCTGTAGCCCCGTCAATGAACAACAAGAAGAAGAAGAAGAAGAACGCGAAAAACGTGAAAAATAGTGGTTTTAAAACTGTTATACCCAGGGGCGGCTGGCTCAGAATCTGGTGGGGCACCAGGGCAATATTTAGGTGCATACCTACCTATTAGGTACTCACTATAGGAACTAAACTCAAACTACCCTTACAGCTAAACTGCTTCATAATTAGTGGTATGCAGCTCTTAGCAAGTCAGGAAACATCGTTCTCCAAAGAGTTCTCTTGAGGAGAGGGAAGGTTACTGACCAGTAACCAGGATTACCGACGAGGAGGTGGCTGCAAGGCAATCCCACCTACCCACCCAAATAATTATCTTCAAAATGATAGGAAGAATAAAAGAAAAATTGTGACTGTACGAGTACTATTCAAAGAGTACATTATAAAGGTAGTCAAAAAATTATATTATTGGAGTTTCTATTACTGGGGTTTTTAAAAATTAGCAATCGCGACCATCTGCTTCCTAGCCGAGTGGTACCTTGAAAACCCCCTCTAAAAATGTCCTCTTATGCCCAGATTGCACATACGTTTTCTTATCCAATCGTATCAAAACATTTTGAACGATCACAGAACAGCAAGATTGATTTCAACTAGCTTTTAGAGTTCGTTGGTTAGCTCAAAAAAAGCTCGAGTCAACGAAGTCACCATCAGTTTCAGGGATAACAAATAAATCAGTATTCTCAACGGTTGGCTGAGCTACATAATAATATTATGTATATTACTACTGTTATTAACTGTTATTAACTTACAGAATGTAGAAATCAACAAATGAGATTCCCTTGGGCGAATAGTGATCCACTTCACGACTAGCAAAGCGTTCACGCGTTGCACGTGAGATATTAAATTTCAATGTTTAGTTGATTAATATTATGGAGACAATAATTCACTTTTACTATGATGAGTAAATACGAACCACCAGTCAATGCATTCAAAATAATATATTATAACGTCAGGCAACGTTTTGATATCATTCTTATCGAACATGGAAGAAAGCATGGAGGAATGAAACTCCCTTCTTCCTTGACAAGGAACGATTCAACGATCGATTGTTTTCGGCGTTCAACTTGATTCGATATTTTGGCCACCGCCCGGAATGGCTCGTATTGCGGAACACAGGGTGCCTTCCCCCACCCCAGGAAGCGCCCATACCTTCAACATTGAGACTGGGGCACTTCTGGTCGATCCGATAATCGACTTTTTTAATCGATAAATCGAAACAAAATGCGTTGAGGACACGACTTCTATCGAAGTCAGACGAAATAGCCGCCCGCCTGCAAGAGCTCAGTGGAAGTGGGTAGTCATGGAAGAAGGGAGATCTCCCTTCTTCCATGGTGGGTAGTAGGTAAGATTTTTTTCTCCTTGTTCTATGTTTTTTCTGTTTTCCTTTGCAAATTTTTGGGTGGGGCGAGGGCCAAGGTGGCCTTATGGACGAGCCGCCACTAGTTATACCCCCGACACCTGATGTTCCCGAGAGCTGAAATTTGGTTTACGTCCTCACGTGCCCCTGGAGAGGTGTACAAAAAATCAACTCTCGAGACACTCAGGGATCCGAGCTACGATAGGGTGAAAACCCCAACTTGTTCCGTCGCGTAATCAGTGTCTCAGTCGCTTCGGTTTTCTGGGCTTCGGTTTTCTTGGCGGGCGGGACGCTCCCGCGTCCCTAGATATAGCCTGGTGTTTTCAGCAGAAGGCCTCGTCCGACACACGTCACGTGTCTAGGGGTTAATTTTATCTTATTCGAAGATTGAGTGAGGTTTCCAGTCTTCGTGACTCGCAACCTGACGGGTTTTACGGTAGAACAGGGTAAAAGTTGAATGACGACGTCAGTCAGGTGCTGTGATTAGTTGATTTCAACCGCGTTCCGCCGTCCGAAAAGGCGGCGCTTCGTGGGGCGTTTTCACCCTGAAAAGCTGGGTCATCCGTGCGTTCGTTGGAAGTATTTATAAATATAGGTAGCTGGCTACTACACGGGCGGTTTGGGTTAAACGTATAAAAGTGTTTCCCCCTAATGGGATCGGTATTTAATTTATTTTAACGCTTAATGTTCTAAGTGGCTTTGTGGCCAAGAGCGTGAGCCTGAAAATAGCTCGTTCCCCGGGGGACCCCGATCCAATTCAAGGGTTACTCGGTTGTATTCAACATCACTTGTCAGTGATTGGATCATTATTTCTCCGCAATGGTTCTGTTCTTGGCCCAATATAATAGTGTACATCTATGGGTTGATCAGATATTCACCGTGACAGTTCCACCAACATATAATACAATTTTCGGACAGTTTTCAATACAAGTTACGAGTACCATATCGAGGGTCCCACAGCAACACCACGGACTGTCATTTTTGGCCAAAATGAGTTGGTGGTACCATTGGAACCGCATTCTCGCGGCGGATCAGTTAAAAATATAAGTTGGGACGGTTTCTCAATAGATAGCGCAGAATACCGAGAAATGTCAAACCAACGGACTGTATTCGTCCCCAGAACTTGAGGCAACACCACGGACTGTCTCAGTTTTCACATGTGTTCAGCGTGAAATCTGATGGTCGGCGCGTACTCCTGATTTCGGTAAGTGTTTGACAGTATAATAATAAAGAACTTATTTTTAATGTTTTCGGTTTCTTAATACTTCGATGGTGGCAGTGGGATGATTTACTTGTAATTTACAAGTTGTAAATATTTAATTTTTTAGATCGCATTTCTTGACGCCAAACGAAACAGTCCTACTCTTGATGACATGAATTAAGCATTGAAATGAAGTTTTTTCAATAGTTTTTTCGCCTTTATTTCGTTACTTAACTGGTTATGAACATATCAGTCATTATTATTTTCAGTGAATAGGTTTTTGCAAGTGCCTTTTGTTTTTTTGAGCTGAAGTTGGCATTCAACCACCTTGATAGGCACTATTTTAGCGATGATTTTTTTTTTTCTTTCTTTTTCATAGACACCACATCTCAATGGAAGACAGTGAATACATTCCCTCAGATGAGGGAGGGACAACTGATGATGGAAGTTCAGATTGTGAAGGGCTTATGCATGTAGATGACCTCATGATTTCAATGGGTATGAAGAACCACGCAGAAGTTGTCCAGCCAGCCAAATCTTCATCAACTGAGCCTTCCCACGTCACGAAATCCCTCCAGTCAGCTGAAGAAGCTCCAACAACTGAATTCACAGTTCTCCCTTCTGAACCAATTGCACTTCTAAGTAGTGAACCTCATTTTTGTCCCACTGCAATCGATGGCAGTGAGTTCCTACTTGAAGACACTGACTTGGTTGCCAGGGATGTGATCATCTGCAGCGAAACAGGAGATCAGAATGATTTTGCTGGTGTCCCAGTCATTGATATTACATCAAACATAGAAGAGATCGTAGCAAACCCATTTTGCAGCTCTGATGATCCGTCTTGTGTTTTTAATTCCCCGTCTTTAGGCCTTTATGAGGATCCCATCACAGACTCGTTCTATGCCTTTGATCCCCACATGACAAGTTGTGATTTAAATTTTAAAAATACTGTGATTGAAATTTTAAAAAGATTGAGATTTAAATTTTAAAAAGATTGTGATTTAATTTTTAAAATATTATGATGCAATTAAAAAGATTGCGATTTAAATTGTTTGCGTATATCCTAATAACCCGTATGTTTCTCGTCCAGGGTCAAACTGTGGAAATCGGAAAATATCCATGAAAATGGATGATTATAATTAATTTAATAAATTATTGAAATTTTTGATGGTGAAAATCCAGAGCGAAAAGAAGATGCAACACAACTTACCATCAAGCATTGACGAAACAACACCACTTACCGTCTTCATTTTCTTTGATATTTGCTTTTTTGGCCTCAAACTTGTTTTATACGATAAAAAACGCTATCAAGAACTTGGAGAACTAGTGGGACGAGAAATTGAAAAGATATTGTAGAGTGAATTCATTGAAAACCACTCTTTTGGCTCTCCTGAAAAGTTGGCGAAATGACAGTCCGTGGTGTTGCTGTGGGACCCACGATATCATTCTATATTGCAATCTTATTCATACACTAGATAATGGTGAACACGGGTAGTCGGAACATGAAAGAGTAGCAGTTACTATGTGACAATGAAAATGAAGGACCCAGAAAGGACTTCAGAGCGATATTTGTTCTTGTCTAACAAGCTTTAGCATGGGAGCCTTTCGTCCTCCCATAAAATCCTTTCTCGGTTAACCGTCGAGCCATTCTCGTCCATAATGCCGAGCGTGAGATAAGTTCTATTCAAAAAGGGTGATAGTCGGTAGTGTAGTAACGTCGTGAGTACGTCGTGTGATGAATAATGTACTTAATGTGCATCAATCTAGTTCGAAATGGATCCGCAAGAGTTGACAATAACACGAAGTCAGGGGGTTCACCTACCAGCTAGTCAGATATTTCATCTAGTCATGACGACATACAACTGATTATTGAGCTCACAAGTTGGTTAATCATCCATCAGCCGGTCGGTCGTCACATTTATATCATATTCGATGACAAGGATGGGATCCAACTGAAAGGTTATGAACAATGGCGCTGATCCAATTTGTTTCCCCGATAATTAGACAAAATAAGTAGTACTACTCGTAGTTTTCCTTCAAAGTCAAGATATATATTAATAGTTTTCGGTTTTATTCTCCCACATTTTCCTTTGTTTTGGTTTATTATCTTCGATAATGAACCATTGGAATCGCCCAAAGAAAAAAAAATTTTAACCCCCCCTCAAAATTTGTTGGTTTACGTTTCAAGATACGTAGATTCAGAAAATCGAATAAAAAAAAATCCGTCCGTCCGCCGTACGCCGTCCGCCGTACGCCGTCCGCCGTCCGAGGCACTTTGGCCAGTTAGCGTTGAGTTAAAATTACGAAATTTGGTTTCTGGGTTTGGACCAACCCCACAATGATCCACGAAACTTTTCATAACCCTAGGTCAAGGGGAAGGGGTTCAAAACGAATTTTGAAATTTTGAAAATTCCATATCTCGAAAACTTCCCATCAAACGGTATGTTTTTTATTTCATATTTAGATAGAGTTTGTTCCGTAGAATTTTTTAAGACCATCCGCAGCTTTGTACGACCAGCCGTTCGTTCACAATGACGGCTCAAAGATTGTGCCTCACAACCCGATCGTGAATCAAACTGTTGAAATACAGGTCCATTTTCATACTAACAAGCTCTTTGGAACATCATATGGCTTGAGTGATGTCGAGTTTGTTGTTCTGAGGTGCGTTTCGTGCTACGGAAATGAAGGTAATTTCGAATGTTTGTTGGTAGGTACTTCTTTTATAGAAAAATTATTACCGACGTAGTATTAAAAACCCCAGAATTATATCGTATTAATTAATCATAATTAATAATAATTATTATTAATAGTAAATACGAATTATTAATACCTAACAATAAATTATAATAATTTTCACTAGGTACTTGATAAAATTGTTAATAATTAGTGATAATTGATAATAATAATTAATCTAACATTTAGGATCTAGACATTTAGACCTAGTGATCTAGACAGAAGGGTGATCTGTACAAAGAAGATAATGAACCGTTGTGTCAAGAATTTGCAGAGTTTTTTTCTGCACATTGTTCAGTTTTTAAATTCACCAATGTAGTGGAGACCGGGGCTGGTTGGCGATCTGCTTTTAATTTCGTCCACCAGGGGCGATGGAGCGCACCCTTCTAATCACGTGATTTTCTGACCCACACGTAGTTAGTTGGTACTAAGCTTTAGAGGGGGGTCTATAAAAGTTGGCATCACAACTTAGTAAGTAAATTTTTCCATTAGTTTGAAAAGGGAAAAAATTAGGTATGTACTTACCCTAATAATTCCAAAAATGAAACATTCTGAAAAGTGGCACTTCATTTTACAGTTTTTTACGCTGAACACGATGGTAAAGTCAAAATTGCGATATCTCATTCCGTTCCCAAACTGGAGCACTTTGAAGATGAAGAAACGTGGTTGTTACTTGAGATTTTCTTCACGGTTCATCTGCTCTAATCTGATAACGGAATGAGATATCGCAATTCTGACTTCACTGATTTATAAACTGAGGTGTGAAGTGGAGACATTTTACATTAAACCAGTTATTTCTTCGAAAATTCGCTCTTATATACATGCTACATGACTGTGGATTTTGTTTTGAAATCCAGCTCAGGGCTGGTTGGCCCTGATGTTTAGGGGCATATAGAATGGCGCTCTGAATTGACAAGCTAAGATAAAAATCAGAAGAAATACCTTCACTTCTATACCTATATGCGTATTCTGTTGGTGACTAAATAAGTATAAGTGAACTAGTTAATATAATTTACAAGTATTTCTTCCCATTTTTATATCAATTGTTCAGTTCAGAGCACTTAGGGTCAACACAACGCTTGTTTGAAAGTGGATTAAATCAAATTTTGTGAATCAAAGTTGCTGAAAGTATTTGGGTGACATTCGTATTTGATTTTCCTTATACATCACACTTGTAATCCTCAGACCAAAGAAAATAAAGATGAATTTATTATGCATATTATGGGAGATTTTTTCCATGCTGTGCCAATCAACCCCATCGCTTGTGCCAACCAAACCCAGGATGGGGTTAAATGGCAGAGGTTGAATTTATAACGTTGAGGTGCTCCTGAAAACTCAACACTTTACACGCAAATGTGAAAAATATGGTAGCATATCTTCATCAGTGTAGTATTCTGAGACAATAAGAGCATTGGCACATATTAACCTCATTTCGCAAGAAACATCCAAACGCGGTAAGTGTTGCCAACCATCCCCGGGTCTGAAATATGCTTTTATTTCCAGCTCTAAATGCTTGAATCCAATAGGCGAAATGCTCAGAGTGAACATAATCATCTGAAGAATTTGGTTCACGTTCGAATAAAGAAGAAAATCCCTTACTGATTAAACCTCGAAGGACTGGGCCAAGCGGATACCGTTATGCAAAAATGGACTCAGTCACACCCGCATTAAACCCAACGAATATTCCTTGTTATAAAGAATTAACACAGAACGGAAAGGGAGAGAAAAAAACCTTCAACACGCACCCAAAAACAAAGGGAAACATTGAGGAATTTAGTCTTGTTTTGACTCTTCGAGTAGCCGCTAAACGCCAAAATACGGAATAAATAATGAACAGTCCTCTGAAAGCGTGACCACACGTTTCCTACCCCTCCTCACCTCTTTGAACCTCAGAGAAAAAGACTTGAAAAATTGTCATGTCACAGGTAAGTGTCATTTGAGGGTCTTTTCGCAGATGCTATTTACTCCTTTTGCCTTCAAAAAGGGTTGATAAAAACGTAATGGATTTGATGGTTATGGTTTATTTAAGAGGGTTTTCGCCGAATCGTTGGAGCGAAGGCTAATTCGAGTAGGGGTTGTTAGTGGAGAACGCGTGCAGGACAACCGCAAGGTGACTATTTCCATCCGTTCGTATTACCTCGTTTTACAACCCATCATTACAAAATAAGTGTCCCTGCTCTCTCACTTCTCCGACCCCCTGGTCTGCCGTAATATCATTCTGGAAGCTGAATAATTTAACTTTCTAAGGTGCATTTAGCGCGGCGCATTCAGTTTTTTTTTCTCCTCCAATAAGAACGGATAGCGAACTCAGTTGTTAACAGACCGATTTCCACCTATTAGAACGGCAGAGGTAAGCAATATTGCAAACAACCACGTCGGACGAAGGGTTCGTTCTGTCAATCAGGAGAGAACAACGGGTCGAAAATAAACCGTTATTACGTAGGTAACTATTGAGAAGTGGATCGAACGTTCAAATTTTACACTAGCGCAGTTTTCGTTACGATCGGTCATTTTGCCGGGCATTGCAAATTAAGCACAATTTTCAAGAACAAATTCAACAAAACTTGTACTTAGACGAATTAACAAAAGACGCCAGATATGCAATTAAAGGGGTAAATGACCTCTGTATTCCGTCAAACGCTGAATCTCTTACCTCTCGAGTTTCCGAGTATGTATGATGTCTGTTACTTAATTAAGCTCAAGCTGCTGAACCGGCTCATATAAGATTTACACAAACGGACTCGAGAAGTGGACGGTTTATCAAATCTGACGAATAAAACCTCCGTATTCAAGCTCTATATTCACGCAAATACGTCAAAATTATTTGATACTGATTATGTTTAAACGATTGCAAACCCACCAGTGAACCTGTGGGAATCATGAGGCACAAAACTTCGTGCATCAGTTAATTGGAAGAAACTGTGGAGTCAGGAAGAAGAAGGTCAAAAAGAGTACGACAACCATTTGGACTAACTTGGAAAAAGTGGTAAAAATCGTATGTAAGTAATTACTTGCAATCAGCTCTACACACAAGAATCAGTTTTTGGCTCTCAGCCATTTTGATAAGAGATTTAAACAGGGTTTCGATACGACGTTAGCAGAACCCAGACTCTACTTCAGCAATGCATACTCACGAAGACATTAAGGAAATTCAGATCCATTTGGAGTATAAAGTTTTATTCGTTTGTTTAACCCTCCTGAACCGATGAATGATATTGAAAAAAGAAAAAATATCCTGGAAGTAGAGGAGGGCGAAATCACACCTGCTAACGAGATCAGGCAGATGATCTCCAACCAGCGAACATTGGAGAGGATTGTGTCCTACATAGTCCAAATCCTCAAGATGAATTGAGATGTAACAGTATTCCACGACGGGTGCGATATATTGGATGGTAGAAGTCCATCTTCCTTCATTTTTATGCGTTGGTCTATCCATCTTTGGCGTACAATCTTTGCTGGTTTTGCCCGCCTGAAAGTTTCTCCAAAAATGTGTAGTTTTCCAGGAAAATACTAAAACACAAACGGTGGGTACAGCTTTCGTACAAGTACGCAACCACGAGGGACATTTTATGTCTTTGCGCCCCCTCCCATCAGAAACTTATAATATATTACTTATCATATTATGAAGTGTTGACAATATACATTATTGAGAATGATCTGTGTGTAAACAATTATTTCAACAATCACGCTCATACCGCAGCTTGTCGGCCACTCACTCCGCAGTGGTTAACGTAATATGGTTAGGTAAATCGAGAGCTATCCAAGGAGTGGTGAACGATTTTTGTACGATGATAACTGGCGAAGATAAAGTTCCGTAGCAACGAATCGGTTGTAAGCGAAAATCATCAGAAATATTTTCGTGACGCTTCTCCGTTATATGTCCCGCGTTTACCGCGTGACGTTTCTCCGTTACATTTTCGAGTTTAAGTTACATGTTTAAGTAAGTTACATGTAGCAAAGTAAAGACATAAAATGTCAAAAAGAAACAATTGTTCTTTCAGAGTGGTTTTGTTTTGGACCTTCCAGTTTTCAGGGTAGAGAAGTCGATACAGGTCCCGACCATCGTCTTTTTCGATGATAATGTTTGATCTGCAAGTGTTGAATATCAACAGTTGGAATTCTGAATAATCTCTAATTGATTCGTGCATGTCGATATTGTTTAAATACCTGACAATTATTACTTGTGCTTTTTGAAACATTGAATTGAAGCTAGGGCTAAATGATTGAATAATTATTATTATGAATCATAATTAATCATTATTATCATGTAGTGTAAATCATGATTAATTATTGTTAGTTAGTAATATTTTGTAATAATAATTATTAGTAATTATTATTAATTAACTCGATATCTGAAACCATGAAATGCTGTTATGCCACATTATGCTGTTCAAATCAGCTGGGCCAGTATGAACATTGACCCGACAGGCAGCCGCACGATTCACTCCCATGTTGACGACTTTCGATCATGTTGACGACTTTCGATCATGTTGACGACTTTCGATCTGCTCCAACTTTGAGCCCTCATTGTGAACGAACGGCTGGTTGCTCCGAGTAGTCTTAAAGAATTTTAAAAATAAAGCTCTATTTAAATGTAAACTAAAAACTATACCGTTTAATTTTAATTTTTCGAGACATGAATTTTACAAAATTTCAAAATTCGTCTCGAACCCCTTCCCATTGACTTAGGATTATGAAAACTTTCAAGGATCATTGTGGGGTTGGTTAGTACCCGTAATCCAAATTTCGTCATTTTAACGATACGCTAACTGGGCGTATTATTGCGATGATAAACCAAAACGACGGCGTAGAGCATTTAGACGCATAAGACGCATTTTATAGGGGTATAAAAGTGGGTAGTAATAGTAAAAGGAACAAGGCAACGAAATAGGAATTAACACTTAGAACCATGGTTGTCTGTAACCGAACACTGGTTTGGGATCTACATTTAAAGAGTCACTTACCGTCATGAGAGTCAGCACCAAAAAGCATTTAGACAGAATATTTCAAGATAAAGTAGGTACGTAATGTAGCGTTGTAATGCAAATCATCGTCTTTGTTCAGAGAAATGGGTCCGTAGACGCTACGAGCCCCTTGTTCGACTCCTCACAAGGAAAAACCGCCTGGAGATAGCCGAGTGGCAGGGATATATTGCCCGTTACCTGGGCGGGGAGTCGGAGATCAGACAAGACAGAAGTCGAAAACGGAGTAAAGGACCGATATTTGTCAAGGTGTCTTGACGGCGACTAGCGACGGCTTCTCATATCTCTTCAGATGTTCTCAGTCCCTCAGATAGCCATCTCTGAACTCCAGACTGGGGACAATGTGGCTTGGTTTGCTCCACGTGAAGCTATGGACGTTTACGTTGTATGATGGTCGTATTCAAACATGCTGACTTTCAAATTCGCTGCAGGGAAACAAAATTAAAAATTAACATTTCGGTAGAAGGACCAAATTGAAACTTCGACCGCGCATATTGCAACATCATTTTAGAGCCTCGAAACGTTCCGTTCACTTTTGGCCGCCTCAAGTTATTCAACAAGTCCAGGAGTGTGAAGGGACACAGCATTACTGTTAGGTTCTGTACGTCAAAGCGCAAGGACGAGTTGAATCGACGGGGAAATCACCCATCACTGACCCAGTGTAGCCGTTTGTTTTAGCCACCCAATGGGGTTAATTGAATAACGCCGTATATCCTTGTGAAATTCAATACGACACGCTGCCTTCGCTCTAGTGTAACTGGTGTATTGTTTTATTAGAATTAGTTTACCTTTAAATTACCTTATTACGTTCTGTATGGCGTAGCTGCGTATGAACTTCACCGATTCTAAGGTACATCACCCAAACGTGCGTTGGGTAAACAGATAATTATGAATTGACTTTGACTGCCCCAAATCTGATCTGCAAGCTGTAAGCTGTCGAGCTGGGTTCTCCTTATACACTTGGAATTGCCCCAAATCTGACAATGGAAGATTTGCGGCAATTTTTTTAATTTTTCTTCGAATGTACAAGCCAGGAAAATAACGAAAATTATGGTCAGCTGAAAAGTCTTCACAAAAATTTAGGGAATTTAAAGAAGCTGGCTGCGTTTGAAAAAGACCGTATGACGTCACTTGGACCCGCCGCTCAGTAACCCGGCGATGTAAGCGCCCCAACCGGCAGTTTAGTCCAGTTTGTGACGTCATACGGTCACCTCGATTGTCGCGGCTTCATTCAATCTGCGCTTGGCGCTTTTGTAGTTTTCCCCTCAAGTAAATTTTTTAAAATGAATATCACTGGCAATACACGTTACTCTATGGCCATAATATACAATAGGAGGATGATATTCGGAATCGACAATTGACATAAATTCCCCATTGGTGAGATTGAGTGCAGTGGGACGGCTAGTGATGAGACAGTGCCAGGGATATAAGAACGGAATTGGGTAACAGGATATATTCATTGGACGGCTTTATGCAAGTATTTCCTAAGCGACCAAATTTCTAAAATCGAGTAATCGAAATGAATGAAACCGTCTGGTCAAAGAACCGACCCCTTTCGATTTATGAATGAGATATTCCGGTATAAACTAAGCGACAGTCCTTATAACATATTATATTATAAGCGTATTGCCTCAATTTTTCATCAAAAATTACCAAAAACTATGGGTTCAAGACAAGTTCAAAAAAAAAAAAAAAAAAACACAAACGGTGGGTACAGCTTTCGTACAAGTACGCAACCACGAGGGACATTTTATGTCTTTGGGCCCCCTCCCATCAGAAACTTATATGAAGCTTGCATTCGTGTTGACAATATAAATTATTGAGAATGATCACCTGTGTGTAAACAATTATTTAAACAATCACGCTCATACCGCAGCTTGTCGGCCACGCACTCCGCAGTAGTTAACGTAATATGGTTAGGTAAATCGAGAGCTATCCAACGAGTGGTGAACGATTTTTGTACGACGATAACTGGCGAAGATAAAGTTCCGTAGCAACGAGTCGGGTGTAAGCGAAAATCATCAGAAATTTTCGTCAACAGTTTTCGTCAACAATTTTCGTGACGATTTTTTTGTTTGTGTGCCATAGCAAAGACATAAAATGTCAAAATTGTAATGTCATTTAGGAGGGGTATAAGCAGTCATATAAGAGTAGGATATAGTACGAGGTAGTAAAATTTAATGTATTTAATACAATAGTAGGTACCTACAAGAAAACGGGTAGGTACAAATCGATTTGAACAAAATTTGTTATTTAATATCGATTATAAAGACAAAAAACTCTGCAAATTCTTGACACAACGGTTCATTATCTTGTTTGTACAGATCACCCTTCTGTCTAGATCACTAGGTCTAAATGTCTAGATCCTAAATGTTAGATTAATTATTATTATCAATTATCACTAATTATTAACAATTTTATCAAGTACCTAGCGAAAATTATTATAATTTATTGTTAGGTATTAATAATTCGTTTTTATTATTAACAATAATAATTATTAATTATGATTAATTAATACGATATAACTCTGGGGTTTTTAATACTACGTCGGTAATAATTTTTCTATAAAAGAAGTACCTACCAACAAACATTCGAAATTACCTTCATTTCCGTAGCACGAAACGCACCTCAGAACAACAAACTCGACATCACTTAAGCCATATGATGTTCCAAAGAGCTTGTTAGTATGAAAATGGACCTGTATTTCAAAAGTTTGATTCATGATCGTGTTGTGAGGCACAATCTTTGATCCGTCATTGTGAACGAACGGCTGGTCGTACAAAGCTGCGGATGGTCTTAAAAAATTCTACGGAACAAACTCTATCTAAATATGAAATAAAAAACATACCGTTCTATATGAATTTTTCGAGATATGAGATTTTCAAATTTTCAAAATTCGTTTTGAACCCCTTCCCCTTGACCTAGGGTTATGAAAAGTTTCGAGGACCATTGTGGGGTTGGTCGAAACCCATAAAAAGAATTTCGTAATTTTAACTCAACGCTAACTGGGGAAAGTGGCGCGGACGGCGTACGGCGTACGGCGGACGGACGGATTTTTTTTAATTCGATTTTCTGAATCTACGTATCTTGAAACGTAAACCAACAAATTTTGAGGGGGGGTTAAAAAAATTTTTTCTTTGGGCGATTCCAATGGTTCATTATCGAAGATAATAAACCAAAAACAAAAAATGAATTGCGAGGTACGTGGTGTTGGTGTGGGAGGGGGCGCAGAGACATAAAATGTCCCTCGTGGTTGCGTACTTGTACGAAAGCTGTACATTTTATGTACAGTTTCTTCGAAAATTCGGGTGGACAAAAATATGAAACTCGGAGATCCTTTAGGAAATTTCACGGTGATCACGAAAGTAGTGAGGAAGAAATGGGGGTTTCAGATATCTACCTCCCTCTGGCCCCTCTGACGTCATCACCACCTCCCTACAACATCTAGCACGCCAGCCCTCTGACGCCATAGGCTCTTACGGCATAGGCTTTAACGTACTAGTTGGCCTCCTGCCAGCCGTCTGACGTCATACGCTCGTACGTCATAGGCTCTGACGTAGTGGGCCGCCGGTCGTTTGTGTTCTGACGTGATCTGAGGGAAAGGGTGAATCAAGGGAACAAATTTTTAAATACAAAACGTCAAGTACAATATCACAGTATTAGAGTGGTTTTTGACTAGGGTTTCTATGGAAGACTTGTAGGGTAAACATTATCAGGTCTAGTCGTGGTGGCAGGTGTATTTCACACAATACTACATGTAAGCCTGCAAGTATACCCTCTAACTAAGCATTTAAAGTAGTTCACATTGTAAATGTAGTTTTTCATTGATTTACTTTGTAACTGTAAGTTGACAATGATTTGGAAACTTCATAGATTAATGATTGTTTAAAACTCGATAGGTATCCCATCCCTCCCGCGGTGTCTGCAGCGGATAATTATCTCAACACCTTTGACCTTCAAACTTCGTTGTTGTATGTGGTTAGGGTTCGGTCGAAACTTTGATTAATTTCTAATTACCACCAGACTTCTCTACAATCACTTCTGAAAAGTGGCGGTTCGCCGTCGATCCATTCAGTTTTAGCCTAATTTCTTCTATAAAGCTGTCTTCGAACCGTGGGACACATTGTGAGGCGCCTTTCAGAGGAACGGTAGAGATTCAGTTTCGAATTTTGGATTTAGTAAATTTTTCGACCCAAAGGGGAGTGCCCAAGTTCCATCTCCTTCACAAATTAACCCCGTTGACCATCTTTTATTCATTACGAAAAAGCTGAAGGGAAGTTTGTCGTTTTCAGAGGCCCCGCTATCCGGGAGCGATTTGTTTATTGTGAGCTGGTCTCCCCGAAAAACACGCGTGAATTATTTATAGGGCTGGTCGAGGGCTTATTATTCCGTCCATTTTCTTCCTTCTCTCGCATCTGACGCGAAGAGGTTGCGGACTACGTTCTCATTTCCCCTCAGAGCAACGGACCCTCCGAGAGGACGACTAATCGTCGTTCACAAGGTTGAGGCTCGGTTCACTCTTACTGTTCCCGCGACGACATTTTAAAGATGCGCATATTTTGGAGGATATTTTGAAACATGACAATCCAATTTGAGCTGCTGGAGGTCCTTCGCGGGAGAAGAGATTCCTAGTGAGGAGGGCCTATAGGAGATTCAGATGGAGTGGCTATAAACCAGAATTTTTACAGGCATACTTGCTGGCTAAATCAGACTATAAACGAGCAATAATGCAAGCCAAACAAGCTTCAGCCACCAAAATTGTAATGGCCATCAACAGCTGTAGAAATTCAAGAGACTTCTGGGATGCTGTGCGTCGTCTTAAGTGGAGGCCGTGGGTTGACAACCCTATTGGACTGGAAACATGGATCGAATTCCATAGTTCTTTCTATGGCAACGCACCTACCCCGAGGATTGAGCTCTCCTTGAGTGCTACAGTACCTACCTTTGACCGCGACTTCACTTTCCAAGAGGTCATGACTATTGTAAAGTCTCTCAAGCGTTCAAAGTCTCCAGGTTGGGATGGAATTCCAAACGAGATATTTCAATTGCTCCCGGAGGCCTGGTTGCAGAGCTGTGTGAAATTCTTCAATCGCATTCTGTCAACTGGAAGTGTACCAAGGAGCTGGGGCAAGATTAAACTTCGACTTCTATACAAGAAGGGTGACAAGTAGACCCATCTAACTACCGTGCCTTGGCTCTGATATCCACGATGGTTAAGTTGTTCACTGCTTTAATTGCAGCCCGTCTGAGTGCCTGGGCGGAGGACAATGATATTTTGCCGGAGGGGCAGTGCGGTTTTCGACCGGGGAGGTCTTGCACTGACCAAATCTTCACTCTCCAGGCTTTGTCTTGCATCTATAATGCCCGCATGAAGCTTTCAGTCTTATGCACTATGGTTGACCTGCGTCGTGCTTTTGACTCCCTCGAGCACACGCTCATATGGGATAAGCTGGCCAAACTGGGTATCAGTGCACGTCTGATTCGTGTTCTTAAAAACCTGTACGCAACTGCGACGTTTCTACTGGAGGACTCTCGGACGGGAAGGACTGCAGAGCAAAGAATCACAAGAGGGGTTCTGCAGGGTGATTCCCTGTCGCCCCTGTGCTTTGTGCTATTTCTTGCGGATCTCAATAGTCACATGGAGGAACACGGGGGTGCGCCGGCCTCCGGCTTGGTGGAAATGAGCTCCTATATTTGGCTTTTGCAGATGACCTAGCCATCTTTGCTGACAGTGCTGTTGATATGCAGAGGAAGATGAGAGCTTTTGAGGACTATTGTAAAGTGAACCAACTACAAATCAACACCCAAAAGACGAAGGTTATTGTGCTGGGTCGTCGGGGTAGGAGACGAAAATTGCCCATAATGGTTGGGACGGAGAGGCTGGAATACGTGTCATCCATTCAGTACTTGGGAGTGCCTGTTTCCTGTTCTTCTAGATTTGGCCTTGCAGTGAACCACTTTGTCTCGAGAGCGCGCTCTGCGGTGGGTGCGACGGTGGGGTTGCTGGGTGGTGGTTCGGTTGTGTCTTGGCCAGCAAAGATCAGCCTGTTTACGTCGTCAGTTGAATCAGTCTTGTTCTACGCGGTGGAGCTCTGGGGCCTGAGGTCCTGGCACGAGCTGAAGGTGGTGCAGAGCGGGTTTTTGAAGCGCGTCCTCTGCTTGCCTCGTTCGACGCCTGGCCATTACTTGCGCATGGAGACCTTTCGTCCACGTTTATGTGTCCGGGTGTTTAGGAGAGCGTTGAACTTCTTCAGGAGGATTCTGGCAATGGGTGAGGAGCGCTGGCCCAGGATTTGCCTCAGGATGCTGCAGGACCTCGATGGAGGCAGGCTCAATTTGCCCCAGCTGAACTGGGTCTCCCAATTTCGATGTCTTCTCCAGATTATAGGCGAGGCTGAGGCGGCAGGCCTACGGGAGGTCATTCCTCTCAATGCTCGGTTCAAAGCTATGGTGGAGAAGTGGCAAAACCACTGGTTGTCAGTGGACATCGACCTCTGCTTGAATTCAAGATACAATGAGTATTACCGTGTGATTTGCAAGTTTGGAGAGCTGGAGGCTTACCTAGGACGCATGCCGTTGCTTGAGGCTGTGCGTGTGATTGCCCAGCTCCGTCTAGCAAACCTCAATCGCCTCCAGTTTTGCATCAGGGGCCAAAAGTATGTGTTGGAGTGTGCCGATCTTTGCATGAACTGCAATAGGAGGGAGCCTGAGTCGGTTGTTCATTTCATGCTGCTTTGCCCCCTCTACAAGCCATTCAGGAACTTTTATTTGGCACCATGGATTCCGGACTACTCCCGCTCTGACACTCTGCCTGTTCTCGAGGCTCGCCGGACCATCGGGGACCTACTGACCTTCAGCTCTGTGGAGAAGTTCCGGTCCATCTTCAGCTACGTAGTTTCTTCGTTAAAGCTAAGGGCCTTTTCGCTGAACGAATAACATGCATGGACGCACTTGGACGATCACTGCCGCATCACCATACTATCACGCTGTTCGTTCGGACTGACTTCTGCCCTACTGCTCCCAATGTGAAGTGACCCTACTATACATATTTCTCCCTCTTCTTCTTTTTCTTTAACTCTTCAGCATTCACCATTATTATTATTCCCTATTCACCAAGTTTGTATTATTTTTCTGGTAGGTACTTCACCAAGTTTGTATTATTTTTCTTTCATCGGCCCATAAAATATGAACTTCATAATATTATTTTACCATGTACGCAACTCCTTGCAATGTTATTCTTTCTTTGCAATAAAACTATGAATTGAATTGAAAAATAATTTGGCATATAGCCTCCTTAGGACTTACACTTTAAGCAAAGGGCCGGGATCAGTTAAGTGGCTCCTAAAGCTACTTCTTATGCTAATCACACTATGAACCTGTAATTTGGCATGCAGCTTCCTTAGGTGTTGAACTTGACGCGGCCCAGGTCACGTATCAGCTGAGTGGCTCCTAAAGCTAATTTCTATGTTTAAACGAAAAGGGAGATGACGACGTAGCATGTTCCATGCCTATAGAAATTTAGCCATAAGGCTCTAAACGGTAAGTGAATCGTGTCCGGGGTGTGGTGGGATGCTCTGTACCATAATTTTTCAAAGCTCCTCTAGAGCACCGCCAGCCGATTTTGCAGCTCATCTTTGATTTTGTGCGTGGAGCATGAGTTCCAACGTCTAGTTTTTAAAAATGTTTTATTAAGAATTTTCAAATTCTGGGCGATAGGTACGTTCATGGTCTTATTAAATATCAATGTCGGAGCTAACAACTGCTTTACCTTCACATTGCAGTTTTCGTATCTAAACCTGTTCTGGAATAAATCTAACTGAACCTGATACGCATGAACCTGACCGGCAAAGGTAAACGGCAAGTACACCATACATTTCTTGTAAATACAATACGTAACTTCCAAATACTTCTTATAACCTTAGTAATATTATTACCATTACACTAGTTGCCCTTCCATATCAAGAATAACATAACTTCAGTGATAACCAGCGGATGATAGAGAAACTATGGTACATCTCCGGTTCTTCTGTCGTGGGTTTGGTGGAAACGTCGCTGCAAACATAGTAACTGTCGATCCATTGATTACTCCAAGCCCGTCGTGTCCCTGTTACCGATGTCAGGCATCGTATCTCATGGTGGCACCACCTCTGAAGATGATGCTTCCCCTCAGCCCTGAGGTCGGTTCTGTCACGACACTACATCATTGAAATAAGAAAAATGTTATGGGGTACGAGCTCCGGGAACACTGATGGGCCTTCCGTGACCCGCCGGGTAGAGCACGAAAACTATTAGGAATATGACGTTTTTCGTGAGCTCGTTTTCCCCTCTTCACTACCGATATTCCTCCTTCACCAACTTCCTTCGGCCGTCTCTCACTTCTCTGGCGATTCCTTCATAAACTTCATTTCTCTGCTTTTCTGCTCAACGTCACGCCTGTGTTGTCTCTGATTTCGACGTCATACCCTCCATTTGCGATCTTGATTCCACATTTCGGCGAATTTCTCGTTTTATGGTATTAAAGAGTATCTTATTATCCTGTCCCGAACACAGTTCTAAGGCAAACACACTGGCTAATGGAAGGGCCCTTACCATCCAGTGTTTCCTTCACTCTTAATATATTAATAGAATTTATATCCAAATTGGTGATTGATGTCATACAATTCTGACAAGAGGTTTGTTGAATTGTCGGACTTGCTTATGAAATAATAAAAACGGAGGCAAATAAGCCGAAGACAAAAAGATAAACTGAGGTCGACCAGGGTGGTCCTTGCTCGGTGTTTACGATGTTTATGCTGTTCTTTCTCGTCAGTTATACGCGTTCTCGTTGCCTTCGCCACATTTTTTTATTTTCCTCTCTTTTTCTCTCCAATGGCAAACAACAGTCAACAGATGTGGTCCGAAAATGTGACAATCTGTCAACGATTACTCCGAGGGATCAGGAATTTTCGTTTATGGCTCTAAAGCGCCACCACCCAATCACAGCGGGCTGAGGAGAGAATCCTTCAAATCATTAAATTCTTAAGTTGGTTGACCAGATATCAGAAGAAGGTAAACATCTATTCAATTCTCATGAACACAGAACTTTTAATCAGTAAGTCCTCTCTAAGTGCTCCGGGGATGATTGTACAACGTACAGCTGATTTGGTGCCACCTATTTTCGGTTTTAGGACCAAAATTAAGCACGAAATCCACTACTCTATTCTGATCCAGATTCTCGATACTAACAGTCATAGTACACTTTGAAAACTACCACTATGAACTCAAACGAGAATCGGCGTCTGCGAAAACTCACAGAACTGTTCGGTTATTGATCGTATAATATTTTTACCGTTACAACCACCTCTTTTTCTTCACAACGGATATGAACTAAATAATGACTGTAATTATTGGGATAGAAGTGAGCGAGGGGAGGAGGGTAATGTTGTGACTAATTTCTTCGAGTTGCCTTCGCAGACATTCCCAATTTTATTGGATTCTGGTTTGTATTCTCGCCCAATGTATGTGGTATGACTAGAAAACAGTTCTAAGAGTAAAAGAATGATGCTTTCCATGACAACCCCAGGGCAAAGTATGTGATGGGATGTTAGTGATTTAGTGAGGTTGGAATTGTTTTGTTCAGATTTTTAAAACATAGCGAAACTTGCCTATGAACATTGCAAAAACCGCTGTGGAATTGAAAGCAGAGGGGAACAAAATTTGTTCCAAAGAATACAATTTGTTCCAACACCCATATTTAATATGGGTGTTGCGAACGGATACATTCTTGCTGTACAGATGATATTAATCTTGTCACGTTGTGGTACCAAAGAGCCTTCTTGTACAAGTTCACAAAATATTTGAATCTCAAGAATTAGAGAATAATTCTCTAATTCTTCAGATTCAAATGTAATAGAAATGGAACGAGAACACAACCTTGAGGTACCTACTTCTGCTCTTATGTTCTTGGACTCATGAGCGATACTAGAATATTCAAAGTTGAAGAACATAAGAGCAGATGTACTTCAAGGTTGTGTTCTTGTTCCATTACTGTTTGTTACTGCTACAACCACACTGCTGACGACAATGCGATTCTGGGGGTAGGCAGGTCTATCGAGGAAGCCTCACTAACATACAAAACGCTGGATACAGTATTCGTGAATAAATCAAAATATGGAGGCTACAGCTGAACAAGACCAGATTCACAGAGATATTGGACATCAAACTGCACTAGGCAACGCCATGTCAAGATAAAAGACAAATTGAATAGAAATTTACGACAATGTACTGGGTCACTAGCGAGTTCTCAACCCTCAATCCACAATAAAGTCTTGCTTTATCGGCATTTCAATGTTATTCGTATAAAAAATAATTGAATTCCGTCGTTGTTTCATCAATACCTCCATTTTGAATATTGATTAATCAGTCAACGAGAAAGTGGCAATTTAGTTGAACTGCATTGGAATTAATTTATAGTGTCAACATTCGAACCCAAAAAATGTAGAAATGGTCGTAAAATCCTAGTAGGTACTATTTTAGGTGTGAGTTTATAGTTATTCGATATTGTAGTCACAACCCTATTGTACCATTTGTTACTGATCGGATGGACTGACAAAAGTACGAGCTACATCTGTCTGAAATAAAATGAGAACCTTCTCTTAACAATTACAAAGTTTCAAGTATGAAGAAGTTGAAACAGATTTTTATTTTTTGGACGTTGTTGCGCGTCAATTCTATAATAAGAATCAACAGGAGTCTATGTACTTAGTTATTCATTGTTTTCATAACAACCCAATTGTATAATTTGTACCCGATCTGGTACACTGATAGATATACAAGCTACATCTGTCTAAAATGAACAAAATCCGGCTTTTTAGTCCCAACTATGTAGGAGTTGAGACAAATGTGTAGTTTTGGGACGCTGATGAGTGTCAATGTAATAATAAGAATCATCTAGACTCTGATCTTCATTTGTCTGTGTTATTCAGCGATGGGTTCTCCCTTCCAACTAAGGCCATCAACATGCTTCCATAAAATCAGAGTAATGCCCCGATCGCATCCCACTATCAATAAATTAATTCTTCAATCATCTTTAATATGTTTGTCAAGAGGTGTTAGTAGTTAAGGTGTTTGTGTCTTTTAGCTGTGTCGAGCAAGTTTGTTTGCAATCATTTTGAAATATTTTGAAAATATTTTAGTATCATTTTGGAATCATTTTTATTATTCGATTAAATGAAGTAGTGTGGGGGGTGGTAACAGCAAACAACGATTTGTAGTATTTAAGCTGAATTCGTTGGGTTCTGTTTGACGATCATTCTGATGTTATTTCTGCAATCGTTAAATTTGCCCAATAACTTCATCTCTTTCTTTACGTATTTACTGTATTCCAGTCTTGGCCCTGTTAATCCCATTCCTATCAGAAGTGTGATATCAATCACCGCCCTCGCGCAAACATCTGATGAAAAGTTCAACGCAGTTCTACATCACATCACGAACAGTCATCATTGTGATGTCACAGTTCAATAAATGAGAAATCAATCATAATCTGGTTGACAGATTTTCAAAGCCTCAATACCTAATCGAGAAAAATCAACTCCTGATCAACCCAAGAATGTCACCCACGGTTGCTGGTAGGCTGTTTTTCATTATTTACAGTAACCATGTCTGGAATTACAGAAAAATCAGGATTTGTTCGATTAAGGAGATTCACAAGTACATTGAAAGTTGAGAGAGCACGGTAAATTCTGAATATAAAGAGTTTTTAATAACCCAAAGCAACCACTAGCTCAATTCCCTCGGAAACTGCGCCAATAATACAGACATAACTGAAGCCAAACTGTAACTAGTTCAGGATTCAAACCTTCCTGGTGTATTTAAGGATTTCAATGGCTTATTGGGCCAAGTTACTGCAGGGTTTGGTTTCCTCTTCAACCAAATTCGAATCCCGACGAAATTGAGTACAGTAGGTAGGTAGTATGATTTTCGAAACGGCAAGTAGGTAGTAAAATCTGGAATATTTAAGTATAATAATTATACTTAACTATTCCAGATTTTACTCCTCAATTAATTATTACACATAAACTTCTGATATTTTGTTCACTAAAGTCATCAATGATGAAGATGCCTAAAAAGAAATACGCCGGTTGTCGAGCGACTGTCAAATAATATTATATTTTTCTTGCAAATTCCAACTGCGGCGTGGCAGAATCAAAACCACGTTTTTCACTGTACAGTGTTTATGCCATTATTTCCGTTACTGAAATGTGAATAACTTTTATTTCATGCGGATAAATAAAATATGTCGCTGATAGCTACAAATATCTTCTGACTGTGCTACAACGGGGCCTTACATACCAAATTATAAGTAGGTAGTTACATAAAATTATAATAAAGAAATTTTTCTTTATTACCTAATTATACTTCAGTTATTAATTAAACTTTAATGCCTATACCATTAGTGAAAACTGGACTAACAATCTTATACCTACAGCAGTATTGTTTCCATTGGTGTACTAGGTACCAAGAGAAACTAGGAAAGCGTTAATTGAGTGCTCCAATCCAAAAGTAGACACCTGATGAGTTCAAATGTAATTCTCTAGTTTTTAACTATGGCTTGGATCAGAGATTACAAATACCATAAAATAAAAAAAATATATTTTTTCCAATGTACTTCCAGTAAAAATAAACTTTCATTTCAAGGAGCTAGGTTTCACTTATTTTGTTTACATATTGTTACCTATGCCTACACCTAATGCCTGATTGAGATTTTGCTCTTGCCGTACCATGGGGAATTAGCCCATATTGGAGAAACCATTTTATATGGAATTTATGTAAGAATGATTTATTTTGGCAGTTCTGATTAGTTGTAAGCATGTTCTGACGTAACATTTTAACTAATCGCTACTTGGGATCTTTTTTTTTTTTTGTATAATTTACTCGCACTTTCGGCATGTTGTAGTACGTCATGTCGTTTTAAACCAATTTGAGCTCATCGCAATCGAAACAACATTTGGCCTCTGGGGACAGATAAACGTGAAATCGTACAAACAAAATAAGTCTGAATGTTTTAAAACACCGAAATGAAGTTGATACGACAGAAAATCCGAGTAATAGAATTTATTTTAGTAGGTATAGAATGTGGTGTACACTGGAAACAACACACCTGAGCAGACTATTTTAATGTTTAGCGCCGGTTCCTAACTACCAAATGGACTTAAAATGAAGTCGTTTCTTCGGCGGTGAACGGATTTTTAAAAGAAGTCAATAAGTGTTCGTGCGACACGGGTTTCGAGCGAAGTACCTAATTAGCCTGGGGCCACAGCAAAACGACACAGATTTTCAAAGGTAGCTCGTTTAGACCGAGGAAACGGGTTTTTTGAAGGACGTGGTTTTTATTCCGATTAATGTTGTTTTATCGGACGGAGTATCATTTCATTGAGATCTTTTTGGAGACATTTTGGGTTCCAAGTTCTAAAAACTCTTTGAGGGACTTGGAGTGTCGTCTAATGTTATACGAATATAGTGGGAAACAAGTTGATGCATAGGAATAGGCAAATTGGTGCCTAAGATGGTGGTTTTTCGTATTTTGATTAGTGTAGTTTCTCTAAGAGAGGTAATTTTATGGGGTGACATATTTCAGATATGTTAGGTATTTATGGAGTCATTTTGATTTCTACTTGCCAAACATACCCTCAGGGACTTGGAGTGTTGTTACGGCAGTTCGGTGGTAAACAAATTGATGTAGAAGATGGTGGATTTTTCGTGTTTTGAATGGTGTAGTTTCTATGAGAGGATATTTAGGTAATTTTGTATTTAGGATATTTAGGTAATTTTGTATTCTGACATACCTGAGGTTTGTTACATAATTTTTAAGACATTTCTAGTTCTAACCTTTTAAGGGACTTGGTGTGTTTCTTAATGTTACAACACAAGTTTAGTGGTAAACAAATTGACGTAGACGATTGTGGATTTTCCTATTTTGGTTAGTGTAGTTTCTCTATGAGTGGATATTTAGGTAATTTTATGAGATGACTGATTTGGAGACATTTTGAGTAATAAGTGCCAAAAATTGGAGTGTTGTTTAATGCTTCACGAGTTTGGTAGTAAACAAATTGATGTAGAAGATGGTGGTTTTTCGTTCTTTGATTGGTGTAATTTCTCTATGAGAGGAATTGTAGCTAATTTTATGAGCTGACATATTTGAGATCTGTAAGGTATTTTTAGAGTCATTTTGATTTCCAAGTTCCAAAAATACCCTGTGGGACTTGGAGTGTTGTTTAATGGGTACTTGTGTGTTATACCGACCACACCTGAAAAGGTGAATTGAACACTGTAATATGCGTAGAATTACATGGTTTATTGAATATTTACATTTTAAAACAAAATGAAAACTATCTGCACCTTTAATTAGTGTTGGATTCTAATTATTTGTTTGGGGGATGTTTTTATTCCGAAATCTCGTCCACATGATCAATATGTCCAACTAATCTATATGGTACTAATCAGTTGATTGGGGGATGTTTTTATTCCGCAACCCTGTCCACTTGATCTATATGTCCAACTAATCTATATGGACCTAATCAGTTGATTAGGGGATGTTTTTATTCTGCAACCCCGTCAACTTGATCTACAGATAGATGTACCTCATTTTCTAACACACTGAACACCGATTAAACACCGACCACTGATGATTCAGAACTAATGCATCGCCCGTTATCGCATCGCGCAGCGTTAACGCAGAGCGTTGTACCTTGACCGCGGAGAGGTGAGGGGTGTTGCTGATATTTACCTGATAAATACCTGATATTTATTGTCTAAAGTCCACCCTGAAGGACGAGTAATTAAAAGAAAAGAAATTCCACATCGAACGTCGATCTACCGGTATAACACACAAGTACCGTTTAATGTTACGGGAGTTTAGTGGTGTTTATAAACAAATTAACGTAGAAGATTGTGGATTTTTCGTATTTTGAATAGTGGTTTTGTTTTATGAGGAAATTTAGTTAATTTTATGAGCTGACATACCTGAGCTGGGGCGGTCCGAGTATCTCGTGCAGTAGACCCAAGCGGGCCAAACTGGGCCGGTCGGATCGTCCGGAATGACAGGGTCGATTTTTGTGGGGGATGGCACTTCGTCATTCGGTTTCCTCGGAGGCGGCGGCGATGAAGCGGGTAACGAAACGGGTGACAACCGTTTGGTGACTCCTCGACCGAACTCGGGGCGGAGGATGTTATCGACGGAGAAACTGAGGCCGGGTGCGGCCTGCGGCTCGGGAGCCTGTACGACCTGCGGCTCTTTGACGATCGGCGTTGAGAAAGGTGTTTCTTTGACGATCGGCGTCGAGAAAGGTGTTTCTTTGACGTTCGGTGACGGGAACGGCGGCGACACCGAGACCGGCGTCACGGCGACGAGACGAGGAAGGACACCGAGAACTGGGTATCTCTCGGGCCGCGTCAAGAGTTCGATCCGATGAAAAGCCGAGCTCCGACGCTCCTCGATCGGAGACCTTTCGCTTTCAAGTGCCATCACAACACCATATCAAAATAAAAAAAAACACCGCAACTTTGCAAGTCCACAACGACAAGTCCACAAGAGCAATGCGACAAAAACCTAGAAACCGCGAGAAACCTCAATTGAGTGCTTCTGTCACCGAGTGACAGGTTTAAACTAAGATTTCAAACTCGAAATCTGTCCCTCGCCAACCACGCCCTCCCCCTCATTTCTCGTTCCCCCCACTAGACCGGCCCTCAATTGAGCCACGCCTCCCTTTCCGCGCATGCGCGCCTCCGACGACCAATCAGCGCTCATCGTTCTCCAGCCCTTACCATTGCCAACAAAGACAGACTTACCCCGACAAAACGTATTCGACAAAGACAGAATCATAGTAATGGAAACTTGTCTTCTTCAACCGTTCTTTCTCCCACCACCCGAGAACTCACTCTCCTGGATCAAGTTATTAGTGGCCGTATTAGACACGCCCCTACAAACTTAATCTCTTCCTCGATTACATATATTGGTAACAGGATTGAAGTCTATATGTTTATTAAGCTCTTGATGAAATCATTAGGTACTTAACTCTCTTATCCTTAACTATTAATTACACCTTCGCGGGAAGACCTTACCTGCTTGTAGCTTCATTCTCTTAGAATAATCGTTGCCTGACGATTTGCTTATCCCGACACATTTTTATTGACGACCAGTAGCAAATTAACCAGGCGTTGCTCGGGCGTTCGTACAATTAATGACATGGGACGTTTCCGCTAATTCGCTACCAGATCTTAATTTTCGGTTTATTTTTTTATGAGGGTAAAATAAAAAATTCAAAGTCCTGCAGCTAGGCTGTAAGAGCCAATGTTTTCAGAAATAACTAGTTTTATGGCCTTTTGTCTCCTTTTTTGCCGAGTAACACATCAGTTTATACATTTTTCAACGCTGAACATGATGGTGAAGTAAGAATTGCGGTAGGTATCTCATTCCGTTAACATATTAGATGAGTTGAACTGTGAAGAACACCACTTTTCTTCATCTTCTAACCGCTCCAGTTTGAGAACGGAATAAGATATCGCAATTCTAACTTCAACATGGTGTTCAGCAGGAAATGGTCATATAAGTTGTATCAGGCTCCCTTGATTTCAGGGGTTTCACGAGGGGAGCAGGGTTTTTTGCACCACGGAAATCTACAACATCAGTCCATTTTATGTCCACTCTACCATCATTCTTTTTTCTCTTGGGGCCGGTTTGTCAATGCACAGTCAAATCTCTGACCAACTGATTAACCGCTGATTAAACTAACCACTGATTAAAGTTAGTCAGTGGTTAAAATGGGTTTGAGTCGCACATACTGTACTATATCAATCTCTGGATGACTGCTGGTTAACTATTCAGAGTCTAGTATCCATGGCTCGGAATTTAACACGGGAAAAACAGTGCCACAAGGTACCACAACATTAACATAAACTTACTATGAAAAGAAGGCACAACACTCACATTTCCACGGCAACTACTAATCAGATTGTTTTTGCTTTCATCTACATAACCTAGTGATAGCTTTTCTCTGTTTTGCGTGTCCTAGTTGAGATGGGAAGAAAATCTATTTTGTTCCGCGTTTCCATTTTTTTATCCACCCATCGAAATTAGCCACCAAGGCAGTTCAAGTTCATCTACCCAGAAGAAGAAGAGGCTTTTAGACTAGTAAATCCGCAAAGCTGAAAACGAAGAAGAGATTGCTGAGCGAACTTTAGCAAACTTGCCGTAGTTCCAATCCCAACATCATTTTTTATATACTTACCTACATAAACTTGAATAAAAATGATTGTATTTAATGAATGTCGTATTTTTTTGCTATGAATGCACTTAGGTACCTACCAATTTTAAGTACCTAGGTAAATACTTACTTTCCTAGCAATGTTTTCACTCAATCAAGTTTCTTTTCATGAGCGATGTTTCACTCATCGAGATTGTCATGCATTTTCAACTTGCTCCAATTTATTGGTATGATAATTGCCAGTCTATCTGACATGGCGCCCTCATATAGACAACTGCAGCCAACAAATTGAGAATTTCTCATTGATTTTGCTTCCTCACTACCGAAGGTAGGAAAGCCTTGTACCTATTTTACAAAATACCTAGAGAAAATTCTGCCAAAAGATACAATGCCACTCGTCAACTACAGCACGTATTTTTATTTATTTAAAAAAGTGAGAGCTCTGGGTTTTTTCCGAAGGGGAACGACCTGGGAAGCCAATTGATGGTAAGCCAATAGAAGGGATTTTTTGAAAGGCTAGCGACGAGATAATGGCCTGGGTAGGGTAATGGTCAAATCCTAGGAAGGATTTATGGTTTACGAGATAAGGGATTACGGGGACAACAATTGATTTTGAAAGTGCGTTTTTTCCCAACAGACCCAGATGTGTTATTCCCAAGGTGATATTTCAGGAGATTAGAAAGCCAGTTAATGCTAGGTTTTAACGGGATAATGGGAGAATAACAGATTTTGAAAGTGGGGTTTTCCCAAGGAACGGTAATACTACAGGAGATTAGAGAACCAGTTAGTTTGGGAGATCGGAAAATATTGAATGAATATGAACTTAACGTGAACTGTGAGGCTGCGGCCGAACAATATTGATTATGCATTCATTCGTATAATCTATGTAAGTACATGACTATGTACCTACTATCTAATTAACTCACTAAAAATAAAGAAAAAATTAGGAAAGTCAAAAATATCTGAATCAATAAGGTATATCTCGGAATGCCTCTTCTGGAAGATCAGAGATCAAAGGGGATCGTCTCTTTCTTCCAATACTTCGACATCACATTGAGATAGTTGTTCCTCCAAAGCACGGATTATTTCTTTTGTACTCCATGATTCAACATTTTCTTATCCATGACTGTAGGAGGAAATAATTAGAATCACTCGATAATGAACGATGGAAATGACGAAAATCCAGAAGTAAGCATTGTGATGGTCGTTTTCAATACTTTGAGTTACTATAGTAATTGAGTTACTATAGTTACTATAGGTAACTATAGGTACCTATGTCCTCCATGCTTTTTCAAGGTTTCTTCCAAGGTATAAAACTACGAGTATGTCATGGGACATGTTTATTTATACAAGCCAATCAAGTAAACCTTCCTGTAAACTTGCTGATATAATATCCGTAGTTGATCACAACGAAAACACTTTTATGGCTCAAGGCTGACTCGTCAATTTCACCTTCATAAAATCAGCGTTGCCCATGGATTATGATGATATGCCAACTAGATGGCATTATAAACGTCAGATAAGGATCCCACCAACATTTTAGAGGCCTCTGTTAGGAAGAAATCGAACTAAGTACCTACTATGAGCTGTCAAAGTGAGTGTCCTTTTCAGGGTTAATTCCGAAAGGGTTAATTCAACCTCATCATTCTAATGGTCGAATCGAAAATTAAAAATTCGATCAGGAAGGGGTTGAAATCTCAAATAAGCTTGATGTTGGGGGAAAACGCCCCAACTGCATGTTTGTTGAGTAGAAACACCTTAACTATCATGCTTTGATGTGATTTGTTTAAAAAAACAGCCTCAACTCGCTGAAAACTGAGATGAGGCGTTTTACGTTGACATCGTTGGCTTCAGAGGCCTGGGAGGCGTTTATATATACCTAGGTAGATATTGTGGGAGGATTTTGATGAAAAACACCTCAACTGTTCACCAACATGCTGAAATCACTTATTCAAAGTGTATAATATACTTTCATAATTACATAATATGTAAAATTACATAATATATTATGTAAAACCAGCCAGAAATAATCGACAATCGTCTCAAATTACGTAAATCGATTGAGGGATCCTTCACAGCCATTGTTCTATCTGAACGTCAATCGATGTCCTACAAAAAAATTTGGTTGCGGGACTATTTTCCAGTGAACGAAAGGAGTGATTCCACAGGTAAACATTGAAGCTAATTTCTGAAAAATCAATTATTTAGAGTTGAGGAGTTTTTCTTCAACAGAGCAGAATGGCTTCATTTTCTTCGAAAATTCACTAAAACATAATGCAGATTCCTCACATCAAAAAACAAAGCGAGAAGTAAAGGAGAAAGAAAATAACCCTGATGAACAGCCGCCTGAATTAAGATAATTCTTGCCATTCGTGTTCTTGCCGAAACACTTATGACTTGTCTTGTTGTTAAAGGAAGGCCAGTTTTTCAGAGATCCCCACTGGCTGACAAGTTATGTTTTTCGTGAACGCGCATATTCAGGATCGCAGGTATCTTCAGTGGCCACAAGATGGCATCAGAAACTCAAAACTCGTTTTTCTTGACTAATCGTGTTTTTGCCAGAAACCCCACAATTGAACGTTATAGCCTCAGTCAGGAACAGTTTTTACCACGAAAACAACCAAGTTGGAATTGGTACCTCCGGGGGAGAATTGGCCTATGAAAGTTCAGAGCTGATGCCACCCACTCAGCATCCCCTTTTGTGCCTTCTCGCAGTTTGCACGAAACCTCGATCCGAATGGAGAAGCTGCGGTGACGAAATCCTATTTGTTTCCAAACGCACGGTGAGACCACCCTGTCAAACGAATCAGGGAAAAAGAACACGTTCGATCTATAGAAAGGCAGACCACAATATTCGGGAAGCGGTTTCGAGCAGGCACGAGAGTCAACTCGTGTTATCGCTCTACGTGGTTCGTGAGTTCTCGTCGTCAATCCTTCAACCTGGGGGATGAATCTTGGGAGGCATCAGCCATTTCTGGAACTCACGATTCAAAAGATTTTCGAGAGTAAAAAATAAAGGAAAAAAACGCTGAAAATCTTCACACAACGGTTCATTATTTCTTGTGCAGATGGCTCCAGATCACTTACCATAATCCAGAATCATAAACTGTCCTACAAATAGCGTGACCACAACAAATGGCCACTTTAAATACGAATGTTTTCAACATTTCAACCAGATGCTATTAACACTTCGCCGGTCGCGCCCATTATCATAACACGCATGGCGCAATTTTAGCCCCACTCATGTTTTTAGTAATTCATACTAAAAACTATTATTATAATAGTTTTGATACGTCAAAATAATGATGGGAAAGATCTGTAAGAACCGAATAAGGTGTGATTGCTGTGACTTCGTGTTCGATTTGTGTCACTTGCTGTGATTCAAAAAGGAATTCAATATTATGTTTCATAATATGGCCGGTCGCGTGGCGCAATTTTAGCGCCACTCAATTTGTTTGTCATTTACCCCCAGTAAAAATACCTTAACTCTCTTCATTTCTTACAAATCATCGGGATATCTTCCAACCGTAGTATACGGCTTGTATGTGGGCAGGACATGCTAAAGATTTAACACGACCGGTCGCGTGGCACAGAATAGACGCCACCAACGTCTACACCAACTAACTACTCCAGTGAACTGAAAAGAGTTTGGGAGGAAAGAGGGGACGGGTTATAGAAAAATAGAAAATGAGTTTTCACCACGAGGTCGATCCCTTTGTCAGCAGTCACTTCAAACGTCTACCTGGCTCAATTTTGGCGCCAACGCGACCGCTCGTGGTGTTAAATTGAATGTTGAATTTGCTTTCAATCCCTAAAACAAGAATCAGAATAGAAAAGATATCCGCGTTTCACAAAAAAAGAAACACCGTTTGATGAAGAGAATCAAAATGAAATGATATCCCGCTGGGATTTGAACCCGGGACTGCTTATAACAACGGGTTAGCATCAACAGTTTTGGTTTATTATTTTCGATAATGAACCATTGGAATCGCCCAAAGAAAAAAAAATTTTAACCCCCCCTCCAAATTTGTTGGTTTACGTTTCAAGATACGTAGATTCAGAAAATCGAATAAAAAAAAATCCGTCCGTCCGCCGTACGCCGTCCGCCGTACGCCGTCCGCGCCACTTTGCCCAGTTAGCGTTGAGTTAAAATTACGAAATTTTTTTTATGGGTTTCGACCAACCCCACAATGGTTCTCGAAACTTTTCATAACCCTAGGTCAAGGGGAAGGGGTTCAAAACGAATTTTGAAAATTTGAAAATCTCATATCTCGAAAAATTCATATAGAACGGTATGTTTTTTATTTCATATTTAGATAGAGTTTGTTCCGTAGAATTTTTTACGACCATCCGCAGCTTTGTTCGACCAGCCGTTCGTTCACAATGACGGCTCAAAGATTGTGCCTCACAACACGATCGTGACTCAAACTGTTGAAATACAGGTCCATTTTCATACTAACAAGCTCTTTGGAACATCATATGGCTTAAGTGATGTCGAGTTTGTTGTTCTGAGGTGCGTTTCGTGCTACGGAAATGAAGGTAATTTCGAATGTTTGTTGGTAGGTACTTCTTTTATAGAAAAATTATTACCGACGTAGTATTAAAAACCCCAGAATTATATCGCATTAATTAATAATAATTAATAAATACGAATTATCAATACCTAACAATAAATTATAATAATTTTCAGTAGGTACTTGATAAAATTGTTAATAATTAGTGATAATTGATAATAATAATTAATCTAACATTTAGGATCTAGACATTTAGATCTTGTGATCTAGACAGTAGGGTGATCTGTACAAAGAAGATAATGAACCGTTGTGTCAAGAATTTGCAGAGTTTTTTAAACCACATTACCGAATCAAGAACCACATTATCGAAATAAATATGGGGCAAAAAATGTTTCCATTGAATAAGGACAAAAGAAAAGAGCGTCTACTAAATAAGTAGTCTATTATTTTCTCCCTGGATAAGAAAGGTCCCTCTGAGGACGTGTCAAGCTTTCGTGGTACCTATCAGCTAATTCAAATTCAAAAATATTTTCTTGGCATAATGGTACATACATAGATTATTTTACAGTAATTTAGGGGGGATAGTAAAATTTTTAAGAGAAAAGGGATCAGGATTATGATCAGGGATCAGGGACCTATCAGGTTTATGGATACGTGTGCCAAATTTTTATGGAGATTCTCTACATGAGAATTGAGAGCGATTCTATGATTCGAAACAGGGCCTTTAATTTATATAGATCGCCTTTCATGAAATCGAATCTTACCCAGGGATGAGTACCGAATACTCGATGTTTTTCTTTAAAAATCGATGTTTTTGACATCGAACTTTACTTGCCTACAACATTTTTTCTTTTGTTTGGCGGTCCTTTGCCTTTTATTGTTCTAACAGCTGCAAGGCTTGGGTTGCATATTTGTCATGTCAGTCATGGTTGACTCGAGGTAAGATAGTAAAAAGAAACCACCACGTCTAGACTAAGTGTAACCGTGCAACGTTTAGGTCAACGTTAACGTTTTCCGTTTGCCGATACAGGCAGATGAAGAAACGAATATTCGAAAAAAATCAACAAAACATGTAGGCATTTTGGATTTCAATGAAGGATACATATTCGATACATAATATGTACATATTATGTAGATAGTATTTAAATGTGTACATGCAATAGCCTCCTCTATTCCCGCAGAAAGTTCGTAGGTGAGCAGAATCGGGCCACTCTATGGGGGGGGGGGGGGGGCTTAGGGCGGATACATTACCCATAAATTCCCAAAATGAAACCTTCTGACAAGTGACCTCTCATATTGAAGGTTTTTTTTACGCTGAACTAACGGAATGAGATATCGAAAGTCTGACTTCACCATCGTTTCCAGCGTAGAAAAATCTATAAGCTGAGAAAGGTTTGAAGAGTGGGGGGGGGGGGGATTACCCATAAATGTCCAAAATGAAACCTTCTGAGTGATAGGTATCTCATTGTAAAGGTTTTTTTCACGCTGAACCCAATGGTGAAATCAGAATTGCGATATCCCAGTCAGTTCTGTCAGAATGACGATATCCCAGTCATCCGGTTCTGACCTATATTTAAAATTTCAAGTCAATAGCTCATCATCAACATTTAACTAACATCGATGTTTTCTATACGATGAGTAACATCGATGTTTTTCCACCCGATACCCATCTCTAGTAGCAAGTTACCTACATAGAGAATAATGAACCGTTGTGGAAAAATGTAAGTACAGCGTCTAGTAGATATAATAAAACGGCGGAGTTACATCAGCAAAAAGTTATTCCCACACTGGCGGTTTTGAGGGTAGGTACGAGGGACCGACGACATTAGTTATCTCTAAGTCGCAGGTTGACAGGATTATCTGATGAACCAACTCTCGAGTGCCGAAGGAATCAACTTGAGAGCTGGCGGTAATTAGTAAGAACTTCTTACGCTTGATTAATCGTTGCGAGGGAAGATAAACTCTGGCATTGGGCCGAGTATGGTGTTAAATGAATAAGGGAACTTTACGCGTTGTTTTGTTTGTGTTTTAACACTGCTGAAGCCTTTCTATAAGATCGTTTGGGTTGTTGAGTGCAAAGCTCAACTCGACTCCCTCATCCGTCAAACAAGTGACTTTAATAAGGCGACAGCGACGATGATTAAGGGAACGCTCGCAATTGTTTGGCAAACTTGACAAGAGTCGGGGACGGGGAGTGATTATTAATTAACTCGCTGAACCCTTGTGTAAGGGCGAGGGTCGGTATTGAGGGTCTTCAAGGTACTTCGGTGCAACTTAGATGAGTTTAACTTGTGGGAAGAGGCATCGGCCATCGATTTGCAACGTCTTGTGAAGTGAAGACCCTTTTCCCCCTTTACCTCGGAGTTTCACTGTGCAAGATGGATGACCCTCTAATGGATCCTGTCCCTAGATCCAGGCAATCACCATTCGGTTGCCAACTCAAGTGCTTCGTTTACCGACGTCACTCCATTAGTAAGCGACCGATTTTTAGGCCTAGACTAGGCCAGACTCAGAGAAGGATAACGGCTGTTTAGGTTCCCACAGCTACCAAAGCGAACATCATGGAACTTACTGGACGCTTGTTTGGGTAGAGAAATCGCACCCGTGGAATGAGGGAACAATTAAAAAAACGCCATTTTGAAATTAGGACTGGAATTGTATCATGAAAAGGGTCTATTTTGTCCGTCGAAGGTCGGAACGAAACTAGTTTATTCCTGCTTTTCGCAAGAATCAATACTATCCGCTGGTTGCCAAGGAGATTATGGCCATTGGCGAAAGAGCATAACTTCGAATGCGGTTTCCCGAAAATAAGCTTTTTTTAGTAAATAATTAATTATAATAACTAAAAATTATTAATAACTAACAATAATTATTAATAATTTCACTACTTGGTAAAATTATTAATAATTAATGATATTCGTAATAATAATTAATCTATCATTTAGTGATATAGACAGAAGGGTGATCTGCAAAAAGATCATAATAAACCGTTGTGTCAAGAATTTGCAGAGTTCTCTTAAATATTCTTAATCTTTGTAAAATATCTTGCCATCGAATTCCCCATCTCTTATCGACTTGAAGCGTGTTGAACCATTCAGTGCCTATCAACCTCAGGTGGTCAACCCATTGACGCTACCCAACCAATCGGTACTAATCTGCAGCGTGCCCGACTGTCAAAACTCTTTTCTGCCTTCTTGAACGCATTTCAGTGTCGTATTGTCCGCTTCAAACAAAATAACACTTTTGGGTTGAAAACATTCTCTACCTGATGAACCTCCGAAGGTTCCATTGCTCACGTCAAACGTCATGTTCGATACGCGTCGTCAGGGGACAACTCCGTCTTGTCCTGCGGTAGCTCGTGTCTCTCTCATATCGTATACAACATGACGTCTGAACGATAACAAACAAGACAACCACCTAGGTATCGCTTTATAATTGTTTCAATAATTATGGTTTAAGGTAATGCGTCAGAAGTCGACACGTTAAAGTAAGTTTGAACTTTGAGCTTACCTTTCACGTAGGGAAATAGTTTTTTCTTTTTGCAAACCTGTTCATTGTGTACCCAAGATCCTTCCCTAAAAAACCTGGCAGCGGGAAATATTATTCAACATGGTTTGAAAAGGGAAAAACAAGTTTTGTAAAAAATCCCAATGCTCTAGTAGTCGACACCAGTGACCAACATTTTCTTCAGTAGTCGACATGGTTTTGCACTAGTAGTCGACCTACATGTGTTAGAAGTCGACAGTATCTCATGAGTCAGTAGTCGACAGGTTTCGTCATTCCATTGTTTTCACTTTTTTCGACTTCCATCTAAATAAAATACATTCAACTGTGAATCGGAACTTTAAAATAGATTAATAAGATGTAATAAAGTAGTTATCAGACTTTTTATTTGCAAACAGCTCATTATCAGTCTCAAATTGCAATAAGTACTTAAGTAAAAAGGTATGAAAACTATAGTCGAAAAGTCAGGGCGGCTACGAATTCCGTCCCGGAACCTCATTAAAATATTAAGCCGGCTTAGAAAACCTTGGGATTCCGTCCCTACCATTAGCGTGGGGCTCACTGGCACCTTGGGATTCCGTCCCAACAACTTGGACCCAGCCTACTGAAACCTTGGAACTCCGTTCCACAAAAAAACTACAGATATTGTGAAACATATCATCGTATAATATACACTAATAATATAATATACACGCAAGGCCAGTTGTGACAGTACCCTATATGGTACTAATCAGTTGATTAGAGGATGTTTTTATTCCGCAACCCCGTCCACTTGATCTATATGTCCAACTAACCTATATGGTACTAATCAGTTGATTGGGGGAGGTTTTCATTCCGCAACCCCGTCCACTTGATCTACATGTCCAACTAATCTATATGGTACTAATCAGTTGATTGGGGGAGGTTTATCGGAGGAACCACTAGCCATTCCTGATCTTCACTTATAACCGTGAAACTAAGTAACGTGCTTATGTTGGCTGTTCACAAAGACTTCTAATCAACGCTGAGAGAGAGCGGGACGGAAATCCAAGGTTCGCCCGAGCCAAGGGATTAATCGTGCGTGGGTTTTACCTGCTCCCGGGACGGAATCCCAAGGCGCCCGAAAAGTCATTGTCAGAAAATTGACATTACAGTTGGGCTTAGGTACCTATTTACATAGTTTTTGACATTTTCATGTCTTTGCTTTGGCACATAAACTGAAACGGGAAAAATATGTTCCCATGAATCACCCTTTCCCTCAGATCACGTCAGAACACAAGCGACCGGCGGGCCACTACGTCAGAGCCTATGACGCACGAGCGTATGACGTCAGACGGCTGGCAGGAGGCCAACTAGTACGTCAAAGACTATGCCGTAAGAGCCTATGACGTCAGACGGCTGGCTGGAGGCCAACTAGTACGTCAAAGGCGAAACCCCCATTTCTTCCTCACTACTTTCGTGATCACAGTGAACTTTCCTTAAGGATCTCCGAGTTTCAGATTTTTGTCTACCCAAATTGGTCAGTTCGCCCATCGACATCTAATAAATCTTTTATTTAGGAAACAAACCACTTCAGTAAATAGCGTTATACAACGGTTGGGATACATAAGCAACATTAAGACTGAGTAAACCAAAAAATGTTAGTAGATCCCTTATGCATTGGCATCCATCTGTGTGCAGGTTATCGGTGTAACTCTCACTCTCAGTACAGTGTTTCTGTTTCTGGGTTATCAAACTGAGATAAAAAGTCCCCAGTCATGCAGATGTAGGACTATAGTCCCCAGATGCATGACTATAAGAGCGAATTTTCGAAGAAACTGTACATAAAATGTACAGCTTTCGTACAAGTACGCAACCACGAGGGACATTTTATGTCTCTGCGCCCCCTCCCACACCCACGCCACGTACCTCATACTTCTTTTTTTTTTTAAATTGTTCTATAAATTATTGAGAATGATCACCTGTGTGCAAACAATTATTTAAACAATCACGCTCATACCGCAGCTTGTCGGCCACGCACTCCGCAGTGGTTAACGTAATATGGTTAGGTAAATCGAGAGCTATCTAACGAGTGGTGAACGATTTTATTACGATGATAACTGGCGAAGTTAAAGTTCCGTAGCAACGAATCGGTTGTACGTGAAAATCATTAGAAGTTTTTCATAACGCTTTCTTCGTCACACCGTAATGTCACACTTTTTGAGTTATGTGCCATAGTAAAGACATAACATGTCAAAATGTAGAGCACAGTTTTAATTTCAAGAAAAATATTGTCAAGTACTAGAGAAATTCTTTTCATGATTCGTTACACACTAGCTGTGGACTATTAATAAATCACATTACGAAATAAATAAAATCACAAGATAAATGTTTAATTAAAATCACAAGTTGGTAACTTATTATTGCAAAATGAACAAAATCACTTGGCAAAATGTATCTCCTGTCCTCATCGGTGTCTTCCCCAATCAATACAGGGTTTAATTTATCTGTAACATCTTTCACAAAACACAGCTGAGAATCTTCTACTTTGGCCTTGAAAGTAGTGGCGAAGTAGAGTGGTTCTAGGAACATCGTTGTTTTTTGCTGCCTCCTTGATGCTTACTCCACTTCTTACGTCTTGAATAGCCTTAGCCATGCGGTTCTCTGTGTACTGTGTGAGGGATGGAGGCTGTTTATTGATGCCCTATGCTCCACGAGGAGGTCAAGGAACTAAGTCAAAGTAAGTCAATAAGAGTGAAATACACTTACATTTCCAGTCCGTCCTAGCCAAAACACCAACAATCAGCATAGAAACGTGGTCAAACGAACGATAGCAGTTTTGAGCGCTCTGGCGTCCTTTAAACCCGAGTGTTTCTAAGGCAACCTTATCTCTCTACACTGAGAAGAAATAAGTAGTATAATAGGAAGCAACAACCAAAAACGTCAAACCATGTCTTTATCCTTAGCTTTTGCCCACTTTTGAAGAGGGTGTCGTCGACTTCTGACGCATTATGATCTTCAATAATGAACCATTGGAATCGACCAAAGAAAAAAAAATTTTTAACTCCCCCCCCCCCCCCCCCTCAAAGTTTGTTGGTTTACGTTTCAAGATACGTAGACTCAGAAAATCCAATAAAAACAAAAATCCGCCCGTATTTTAAAAAATTTGTTGAGACCATCCGCAGCTTCGTACGACCAGCCGTTCGTTCACAATGAGTGCTCAAGGGTTGAGCCGATATAAACTTGTCAACACGATCGTGAATCAAACGGTTGAAATACAGGCCTAAGTTCCTGCTAAGGACCAGCCGTTTGGAAGGTCACATGGTTTTTGTGATGTGGATTTTTTTGTTCTGAGGTACTTTTCGTGCTACGGAAAGAAAGTAATTTCGAATGTTAGTTGGTAGGTAGGTACTTCTTGTAGAGAAAATTGATTGGGGACGTCGGTAGGTGGAAATAAAAACCCCAGAATTATATCGATAAATTTCATTTGTACTCGTAAGTACCTAGTTAATTCATCTTTTTTTTAAAAATATATATATAAGAAAACTTTATTGTTCTGTTGTGAATATCACAGTTGAGATAATTTTGAAACTATAGTAGAGGGAGGAGTCCTCTAATTGGCGTGTGACGTGATGAGAGGGTGCCGTCCATCAACTGGCCTCTCTGTTGGATGTGGGTTGCGATGTTGTCGAATCTAAAGAAGTGTTTGCTGTGCAACTTGATCATGTTACGCTGGGCGGTGTTAAGAAATCTTGGGGTCTCCGTCTCTTGAGTTCCGGTGGATTGTAGACCAGGATGGTTATTAGGTGATTGGTGTGACTTGTCGTATAGTGGTGAAGGTTGTTATAGTTGTGTTGGACGACTTCGGCTACATAGGGAATGTTTAGGTCTGAACGCGGGGTAAATACCATGGTGCTGACGTGATTAACCGAAGCACCCTGTTCTGAGTTACTTGTATCTTATTTATGTGTGTAGTAGCAGCTGCTTCCCAGATCCCGTAAGCATAGGCCCTTATTGGTCGAATGGGTGTAAGGTAAATTACATTTGTCGTTTGTATGAGAGAGGTAGAGTGGATCTGTGGGCCAGTAGGTGTCTGAGGGTTCGAATTCTGTCTCGCACTTTGCCTACCAGGTATTTTATGTGGACTGCCCAAGTCAGTCGTTGGTCCAGGTTTCTGCACAAAGAACACAATCAACAGGTGTGCAGAGTTCTTGCAGAATTTGCAGAGTTTTTGTTTATAATGTATTTATTTATTATAACAGTAGGTACCTACATTGGATTGTACAGATATTGCAAAATATCTGTCCCTAGAACCCCCCTGCGAGCCGGAATCCTCTATTTAATGAATTATTTATGCGCCATGTGTGTATTTGTTTCTCTCTGTATCCGAAACATCATATCAGAGATTTATAGCTAACTAGCTGTGTACCCGTGCTTCGCAACGGTAGAACAGACACCCGTATCCCCCCTCCTCAACTGGTCCCCCCTTCACAATGTTCACACAACACAATTTCAATGTTTCACTCAAATTCGTCAAGTAGTTATTGGATTGCCTGTAAACCCCCCCCCCACCCTACACGCAACCTGTACACCCCCCCCCCTCCCCCTCCTAAATTGGTCAGAAACGTTTCCCAATGTTCACTCAACATTTTCCCCAAGTTTCATTCAGATCGGTCAAGTAGTTTTGAAATTTCTGAAACCCCCCCCCCCCCTACCATAACTGCCTTTAACCCCCCCCCCCCCCCATACTATTGACCCACCCTACCCGTTTAGAAACATTCCTCAATGTTCGCACAACAAATTCCCAAAGTTGCACTCCAACTGGTCAAGTAGTTTTGAATGCCTGTAGACCCCCCCTCTCTCGCAAAATGCACCCCTCCCCCTCCCACTAACATCCCGATTGAAGTACCATTTGAAAGTACTCATCGAGCTGAATCCAGAGACTACTTACAATCGGATTTACGTTCAACCTTTCAAAAGTTATAAGCATAAACGAACTCATAGAAGTGATTATAACACATTTTTTAGTATTATTTCATTAATAGCGTTTCAACGGATTTGCAGATTTAAACGCGGATTTTTCATAAACCTTCCCAGATAAATTCTGCGTCAAATGGTACCAGCCGCAACTTTCTACGTTCAGCCGTTCTCAATTGATGATGAGACAAACAAACTGACAGACAGACAGACACGATTTTATTATATATAATATCTGAATTATGTGAACTAATACATTCGTCTAGCTAGACGAATGTATTAGTTCACATAATTCACAAAAAGTAAAAGAAAAGCCAAAGAGGAAAATATTGAAACCACATCAAAACTGCACTCCCTAAATATTCCACCTGGCATAAATAAAAAACAAGTAGACCTACACAAGTAGTACCTGTACTGCCTGTTTCCTCTAAACACAGTTCTTAAACCTATCAAGCGTCACGCTCGTTTGTGTAAGACAAGAGGGTAGCGAGTTGAATAGGGTTACCCCTTGTTGAAGACAAGACGATTCTCCATCGAATTGGAGATACTAAGATGGTATCGACCTTCAACGTAACTCTATCCGCCGCTTCAGTCGACGACACCGAACGTGAAAGTTTGCCCGTTAAAAATATTTTATAAACAAATATTAGAGTCGTTTTTTCTTATAGTTTAAATATATCAAGGACCCATTTCTGTGAACAGAAGTTGGGTTGCATAGATACTGGCCTTGCATTTGATCTTTTGTCAACGCAGATAAAAAGGATCTGAAATGAATTCTGATAGGTATCAAAATAGTTTGTTCAATTCCCTCATTCCCTCAACCCATCAGGCCAATATGTCCTATAAACACCTCGGTTAGAGATTTCAAAAACGTCTTTAACTTCGAGTAAAAATGTAGTACTGAAATACAGTGGAATCCACTTATTTGAAACAAATCGTGCGGTAGTCATTCAACCCCCTTCTGACTCGCGAGTAGGTACGTGAATTTATTCCGAGGCAATTCTGCATCTAACGATGCCCCTAACGAACTTTTTCTCTAAAAAATTGAATTGGAGGCTTTTTTGGAAATCAGCGACTCATGTGGACTTCCCAAGTATCTAGTGAATGGCACATGGAAAATGAGGCTACCCATGAATTTTTCGTGACGAAGATTGAATAAAATGACCGCTCGCTTCGTTGGGTTTACGGATATACCGCGATTGCAGCCATAAACTCCTATTTGCCCTTCTATTAAAATTGTGGTTTTAAAACATCAATAGAACTGGTTATAATTATAAGCCTTAACAAAAATGTGGATTTTCCCTTTGACTACTACCGACGATATTAATTTATTAATTTATTGAAGTTGTATATTGGTAAAAAACGCATCAACATTACTGTATGTACAGCTCGTGCATTTGAAGGCAGCGACGTTTCGTATACATTCGATTCAATGCATACTAAAGATAATGATGACGTAACACTAAGAACGGTTGGAAACTATGTTAAAACGTCGTGAAAAAAAGAGACCCGAGGGTTCCAGAGTGACTTTGAAGGAGAGGCTTCTACCTTTAAATTAATTTGAGGAGGAAAAAGAACGATCTGTACTCTTCACAGAGACGAAAGATAATGGAATCACGGCGAGGGACTCCCTGAGCATTGACAGAACTGAAGGTATAAGAAAAAACGACACCCAACAGCTACTGCCCGTATGAGTGAGGTGAATACTTAACGCACGTATAACAGCTTAAGTGCAGGAGCAAACATGAAGAATTCGAGAGTTTCACCTTGAAGCTATTCATTACCCCAATACAATAGAAAGAGGTGTAAAATAGGGGTTGAAATATTCCAAACGGCATAAATATTTACAATAAAACAAAGATACAACACGAGTTTTTGACAACTTTGATCTGTTTGATCAATAATTTTAAGAAACGGACGGTAGACCAACGATTCTACAGCCAGATCATGATGATTGAGAACACAACGTTACATTCTGACAAATCCAGCAAGACACGAAGACTTGTGGAAAATTCGCCGCTTGATGTGAACATTGATAGTAACTATTGAATCGTTGAACTGTTGAATCGTCAACGAGCAAACGCGAAAGACTTTGTATCGTCTTTTGCACATTGATCGGAACGTTCCATCGGCAGAAACTGGGTATTAAATTCTTTCGCAACGCATATCGACAAGTATTGCCACCTTTTTGTATGTTTACAGATTCGTTCTAGAATTCTGATTTTGGTTTATTATCTTCGATAACGAACCATTGGAATTAGAGATTAATCGGATAATCGATTATTTGGCCCCGATTGATGCTTTAATTTTAATCGATGTTTAGCTGCCGATTATTTTTATTAATCGATTATCATTTCTGATTAATCGATTATTACTGATTAATCGGTTTTCGAATACATCAGGGTTTAATGCATTCTAATATGCTTAAAAAATGCTTTCAAAATCCTAATTTATTCAAAAATATATTAATCTGTAATTATAATCGAGTAATACAAATTAAGACAAACCGTCGTTGTTATTACCTCATTGTTCGGCCCCCAGAGTTCACCTCTGGAGACCTCAGCCCCATAGTTCAGACCTCAGCCCTAGTTCCCATTATTCCCGCTACTAGCGTCTTTCCAGTTTCTTCATCTCACTCCACACAACTTCCTCCATACCGAAATTCCTACACACCGACTCCATAACACTTACCTTCACTTGCGAATATTTACCGAATAAAGACAATTACACGATTTCCCCGACACACAATAATTTCCGAATATTATTTACTAAATCATAAATGCCAGTTGGGGTAGCATGCTGAGAGAAAGGGCAACAGATGAATAATTCATCTTTTTTTTTTTATTATTACCTTATGGATACTTATGAATATTAATGTCGTGATGTGACGGCCATCATTCTCCACCCGAACACCTGTTTAGTCAGTCAGTCTAATCGCCTTACCAGTGTTACTTCGTGCTCCCCAATTTCCTATATTTTCCAGTTGTATTTCCAAATAAATTACCGATTTACCGACGCAATTGTTTTGTGAATAATCCCGAGACTATCGTACACTCATGAATGAAGGAAACCTCCTTCTTCCATGCTTATTAAGACAAATCGTCGTTGTTATTGTTACTGTTGGAAGTGGTAACGATAATAACGACGATAAGCATGGACGAAGGAGGTACCCCCTACCGTTACCACTGTGGTGTCAAGATTTTACGATTATAATCTACCGTTTCAAATGAAAGTTGTTGACAATGGGATTTGAAGAATTAATGTTTTATGAACCCCCTGGTGGTGGGGAAACATTTTGGGGTGTTTTGAGGGGGGGGGGGGGGGGTTAGAAAAAATTTTCTTTGGTCGATTCCAATGGTTCTTTATCGAAGATAATAAACCAAAAGTATGTTGCATCTGTGGCTTCGTCAGTTCCTGCTGAGAGATTATTTTCAAAAGTGGGATTGACGCTGACCCAAGTAACACTTTTTATCGTTTCAATTTATGGTACCCTCAATGTATAATAAAAAACTATTTTATACAATTTTATTCGTTTTGGCATCCCCTTAGGTATCTTCATTAGCCTTGTAATTTAACAACAGGTCGTCGTCACCTATAGACGAAGAAAACCATCGGGCAGCAAATAATTATGCGTTTGAATTAAGTTTTTAAATAATCGATTTTTTGCTTTCGATTAATCGATTATTGATTATTTAATACCGATTAATCGGTGACATTGATTATTAGCTTACGAATAATCATTTGATGTTATAATCGATTATTTGGTTCCGATGTTGCATCTCTAATTGGAATCAATCAAAGTAAAACATTTTTAAACCCCCCCCTCAAAATTTAGTTAGCGTTGTGCTAAAATTACGAAACTTGGTAGGAGCTTCTCATAACTCTAGGCCAAAGGGAAGGGTTTCAAAACGAATTTATAAATTTTGAAAAATTCATATCTCGAAAAATTTAAATGTAACGGTACAGTTTTTAGTTCAAATTTAGTTAGAGATTATTTTTTAGAATTTTTCGAGACCATCCGCAGATTCGTACGACCAGCCGTTCGTTCACACCGATCGTGAATCAAACGGTTGAAATACAGGCCAATGTTCATACTAAGGAACAGCTGTTTGGAACATCCACAAACTCCACCCACCCACCACACCACAACCCAACAAGTCCACCCACCACTCCTCAACCCACCACTCCACAACCCAACAATTCCATCCACCCACCCACCACTCCACAACCCAACAAGTCCATAGGGTGGTTGACTTCATAACCACCCTATGGCTATGAACAAAAGCAATTCACAGGCGCAGTATTTTCGGATGTGCAGTAAGCTTTTGACAAATTTTGGCATGATGGGCTGCTGTGCAAGCTGAAATCATTTCTGCCTTACTCGATTTACCCGCTCATGAAATTTCAGTCAGCTGCCACTCAACTCGTTGCTAAAATCGTCTACAGCAAATCAGTTTTCCCGCAATTCAAGTTAATTCAGCTCATGCTACATTCCAACTCCCGATTTTCGAAGAAATGTAAACAAACCGCCATCGCACTCGTGGGTTTTAGATAACAGATGGTATCACCACCCAGTGTTGTCTCCCAAGTACCACTTTTACCAACCTAATGATGTTGCTAACCATGTTGAATGTTCCTATCTATTATTCTGTCTCCCATATTTGTCAGTCCTAATTGATGCAAATTATTTTTCGCATTGTTTACTACTTTTAGGAAGTGTTAAAGTAGAAAACTGTGATAAGTTCAGTATCAGCTGATCTGTGAACATCAGCTCTTTTAATTTATTCAAGTTCCGCATGATACCTAATCAATGATTAGTCATTCTGATTTACGGTAAACGTTAGAGTGACTTCAACTTCAGGATTTCACATCTGCACTCTGTGACCAACAACACTTGTCTCCCCCTTCTGTACAGCCTCCATCCACCGTAGCGATTTACCTGACTCAGAAGGACGGGTAGCGTCCCAGCTTGCTGATGATACGGGGATGTTTTCAGCGTGAGATACGATAGCAGAAGCCAAAATTTACATTTAATGTTAAGTCCAGCGCCAATAGGGCCAAACTGAGGAGTGATGTAGCAAGTGGATGTTGAAGATAAATCCATCAAAATCCTCACAGATAACATTCACCCCGAAATTCACGGACCAGTTTCTAGTGTTCTCCTGAACGGTAGTCGCTTCCGTCAGTCAGTGTTCTTAAACAATAAAAAGAAGTAAACTTTTTATCCAACTATTCATTCCACAATTCAGTTGAAAGACAAATTATAATACCTTATACAAGTACATTCAAAATACTGCAGCGTTTAATAACTCTCTGAGCAGGCTACATCTTATAAAAACAAAAGATCATGTTTTCTCGTCGCAATTTTTGGTTTATTATCTTCGATAATGAACCATTGGAATCGCCCAAAGAAAAAAAAATTTTAACCCCCCCTCAAAATTTGTTGGTTTACGTTTCAAGATACGTAGATTCAGAAAATCGAATAAAAAAAAATCCGTCCGTCCGCCGTACGCCGTACGCCGTCCGCCGTACGCCGTCCGCCGTACGCCGTCCGCGCCACTTTGCCCAGTTAGCGTTGAGTTAAAATTACGAAATTTTTTTTATGGGTTTCGACCAACCCCACAATGGTCCTCGAAACTTTTCATAACCCTAGGTCAAGGGGAAGGGGTTCAAAACGAATTTTGAAAATTTGAAAATCTCATATCTCGAAAAATTCATATAGAACGGTATGTTTTTTATTTCATATTTAGATAGAGTTTGTTCCGTAGAATTTTTTAAGACCATCCGCAGCTTTGTACGACCAGCCGTTCGCTCACAATGAGGGCTCAAAGATTGTGCCTCACAACACGATCGTGTATCAAACTGTTGAAATACAGGTCCATTTTCATACTAACAAGCTCTTTGGAACATCATATGGCTTAAGTGATGTCGAGTTTGTTGTTCTGAGGTGCGTTTCGTGCTACGGAAATGAAGGTAATTTCGAATGTTTGTTGGTAGGTACTTCTTTTATAGAAAAATTATTACCGACGTAGTATTAAAAACCCCAGAGTTATATCGTATTAATTAATCATAATTAATAATTATTATTGTTAATAATAAAAACGAATTATTAATACCTAACAATAAATTATAATAATTTTCACTAGGTACTTGATAAAATTGTTAATAATTAGTGATAATTGATAATAATAATTAATCTAACATTTAGGATCTAGACATTTAGACCTAGTGATCTAGACAGAAGGGTGATCTGTACAAACAAGATAATGAACCGTTGTGTCAAGAATTTGCAGAGTTTTTTATAATGTAACGTAACGATCGCGAGGTCTCATTTCATACCGTTTGAATAATGGAATTGTCCAGTTTGCCATTAAATTATAAAAAATGCCCTGTTTGAGATTTCGATTGCAGCTTCGGATCTAATGTCATTTCGAGATATTTTGCCTTTGTTGGCGTAAGAATAGTGCTTGGGGTAAGTGGGGATGTGGTTGATTTTGATATTCGTAATAATAAACATGTCCCGACTTCGCCTCGTTCATATTTATCCCCCACATGGCCGTCTATTATTGGATCAGGGCTACAGATCGATTTAGCTTACTGATGCGTCTCAGCACTGCAGTATCATCTGCGAAGGTCGTAGTTGTATTACCTTCAATATGAGATAATTGGTGCAGAGCAGTTACAGGACTGGGCCAATTACACGGCCCTGTGGTCCTCCAGCACCATTGGCTGTGTAGATGGACAGAATTCGGACGTTGCAAGTTGGATTGTCGAAGGGTTCTTAAAACTGTGTTGTCGATTTATTAGTAAATCTGAATATACGTAAGTACATGGAAACGGACGACAGTCGGTGACGGGAAATACATACCGCGATTAAGGGCAAGAGCGGAAACGAGCAAATAACATCGTGACGTCTCTCAGGCGCTATTTTACGCGATTTATTTATCCCTCCATAACCGTAATGCCCGTTTCAACGTTTTAGGGGCATGCTGCATGCGGCGAGGCCTTTACAAACGCCATAACCGACCCCCGTTGTGGATGAGGGAAACGGCATCACCACCTCCGCACCTCAGTCGCCGTCGCAATGACGAATGGCACAGTTAATACCTCGTAAAACTCCATCTGTCTACCTTCAGATATTATTTCCTTTTTCCTCCTTCATTTTTCCTTTTCTTTTACTGCTTATTCCCCCGCAGTTGTCCGCTATGAAAAACGGTGCGGTTTGAGGGGAAAGTTTTTTTTTCTTTGTCACAGATGCACAATTTTGCGTTGGTAGGGCGTTAATAGCAGGAAATACGATTTGTCACACGCTTCCCCTTCGCTTCATGTAGACCCATAAACACCATCAAATTCGGCCATCAGTTACTCCTTCCAGTCAAATTAGGCAAATTTTGTGACGTTTCTGTTACATATATACATATACGATGAAAATATACATTTATTATAAATGTATTTATACTACAGTAGGTAGGTGGTAAACAGCCAACATGAAATTCACAGAATTAACGTTTTCTTTTATTGAAACATTCCTCAACGACATCAGTCAATCCTATGGTGACAATCATAATATGGTGACAATCATATTATGATAACCATAACAATAACCATAATATTATTATGGTTAACAAAACCTGTAGTTTCAACTACCTAATATGGACCACTTGACCAAATTATTAATGAATTGAAGACTGCATCAATACCCTCCCTTATTAATTATTTTGCCATAATATGGGACAGAAGGGCGATCTAGACAGCAAACAAAATTGTCGCTGAGGTGAAAGGCAGAACCTAAAGTCCCTGCAAACAGAATCAGGAGAATTATTCATGCAAATAATTAATTATTCATTAATCAAGTGTGAAAAGAGAAGTATATTATACTTCTCTTTTCACACTTGATTAATGAATAATTTGCATGAATAATTCTCCTGATTCTGTTTGCAGGGACTTTAGGTTCTGCCTTTCACCTCAGCGACAATTTCGTTTGCTGTCTAGATCGCCCTTCTGTGTAATTCTGCATAGTTCTTTGTCCCATCCTTGTGAGCTCAGCCTTTGCTCTGCTTACTCAACTATCAGATCGTGAAATACCACTATCAGATCTTCAATATCCGGTCTCTTACGATCTGATAGTGGTATTTTATCGCTGGCAACATCACTCCTAAATTTTATGATTCCTACTATTGTGCCTAATTTAATTGACTGTGAATGACTTAAATATGACTGAATATTACTATGAAGTTCCTAGTCTTAGCTCTAATAGAACAGTAATATTTCTTTCTAGACTCAAAGTAACTATTTTCGACAGGGACAATTTAGTGCCTTATTACCTAGTCTTAGGTTTGTTTTTATGATTGATAATGACTGTTTCTTGGTTTTATGAACGATGTTTTCGAAATGCGCTTACCACATACTTTGGGGTCTGAAGCTGTTATTGGTTTATCTTGGTTTATTATCTTCGATAATGAACCATTGGAATCGCCCAAAGAAAAAAATTTGTTAACCCCATCTCAAAATTTGTTGGTTTACGTTTCAAGATACGTAGATTCAGAAAATCGAATAAAAAAACTCTGCAAATTCTGGACACAACGGTTTATTATCTTCTTTATGCAGATCACCCTTCTGTCTAGATCACTAAATGATATAAATTATTATTACGAATTATCAATAATTATTAATAATTATTATCAAGTAGCGTAAATTATTAATATTAAATATTAATAATTTACATAATAATTGTTAATAATGAAGCATAAATTTTATTAATAACCAACAATAAATTTTATTGTTGGTTATTAATAAAATTTATGCTTCATTATTAACAATTATTATTAAATATTATTCATTAACTCGATATTTGAAAACCATGTGCTGTTTGAATCACCTGGGCCAGTTTGAAAATGGACCCGACCAGCTGCCTCGCGATTCACTCTCATGTTGACGATTTTCGATCTGCTCCAACTTTGAGCCGTCATTGTGAACGAACGGCTGGTCGAACAAAGCTATGGATGGTCTTAAAAAATTATAAAGAATAAACTCTACCTTAATATGATACAAAAAATATACCGTTTGATGGGAATTTTTCGAGTTTGGAAATTTTCAAAATTTCCAAATTTGTTTTGAACCCCTTCCCCTTGACCTAGGGTTATGAAAAGTTTCGAGGATCATTGTGGGGTTGGTCGGAACCCGCAACAAAAACACCTGTTGAGCTTTTGTGTCCACAAAAGTCATATGAAACGTCATAGGCTCTGACGTACTAGTTGGCCGCCGGCCAGCCGTCTGACGTCATAGGCTCTTACGGCATAGGCTTTGACGTACTAGTTGCCCTCTGCCAGCCGTCTGACGTCATACGCTCGTGCGTCATAGGGGCGTCTGACGTAGTGGCCCGCCTGTCGCTTGTGTTCTGACGTGATCTGAGGGAAAGGGTGAATCAAGGAAACAAATTTTCCCCGTTTCAGTTTATGTTCCAAAGGAAAGACATGAAAATGTCAAAAGAATGTCAACTCCATCCTGTTGTTGATACAGTCGAGAATTAAATGCTTGCATACGAGTCTGCAACACATTGGGACATTTTATGTCTTTAAAGAAGTGATTCAAGAACCTTCGAACAATGCTACATCACCTACCTCAGTAGCGTAGTTGTTATACTTAATTGTAGGGTTCATCATAAATTATGAAGCTTGCATTCGTATTGACAATATAAATTATTGAGAATGATCACCTGTGTGTAAACAATTATTTAAACAATCACGCTCATACCGCAGCTTGTCGGCCACGCACTCCGCAGGGGTTAACGTAATATGGTTAGGTAAATCGAGAGCTATCCAACTAGTGGTGAACGATTTTTGTACGATGATAACTGGCGAAGATAAAGTTCCGTAGCAACGAATCGGTTGTAAGCGAAAATCATCAGAAATTTTCGTAACGATTTCGTGTAACGTTTTTCCAGTTATGTGCCAAATGTCAAATTTTTAGCTCAAAGCTAACTGGGCAAAAAGCCGCGGACGGCGTACGGCGGACGGACGTTTTTTTTTACATTTTCATGTCTTTCATATGGCACATAAAAAAAAAAAATCGTCACGAAATTTGTCCCAAGTCGCCACAATGATGATTATGACCATCAGAAGTGAAGTTGTTCGTTATTGGAATTAGGTAGGTATTTCATTCGATTTTCTGAATCTACGTATCTTGAAACGTAAACAGACAAATTTTGACATGGGGTTAAAAATAAGCTGAAAACCAACCTTAGGTTAGTAATTATTTACAAATCTCGATAATTACTAACCTAAGGTTCGGTTTATTTGTTTTATTAGGTTGGTTGTATTTATAGAAAAAGTGGTGAACGATTTTTGTACGATGATAACTGGCGAAGATAAAGTTCCGTAGCAACGAATCGGTTGTAAGCGAAAATCATCAGAAAAATTTATGTGGGAAATGTACAACTCTTATGTACTGCGCAATTGGCAGCACCTTATATCCCTCCCCTAGTTATTTTTCACTATACAGGGTGTATCGCTAGTAGATGACAACACGCAAGATGGAGAAACTAGATAAAAATCATCAGAAACGGATTTCGGTATTTATGTATGTGTCATTCTAGACGATGGAATCGAGATAAACCAAAGTAAACGCTTGCATACGAGTCTGCAACACATTGAGACATTTTCATGTTGTGTGCAAACAAACTTCGTATCAAGTCATGCGCATATCATAATTCGAATTTAGAGTTCCCTCAAGAGTTTGTATACCGAGTAATATACTGGGAAGTAATATCAAACTGTAAAGTACCTACCTAATTCCAATAACGAACAACTTCACTTCTGATGGTCATAATTTTGTCAATATAAATTATTGAGAATGATCACCTGTGTGTAAACAATTATTTAAACAATCACGCTCATACCGCAGCTTGTCGGCCACGCACTCCGCAGTGGTTAACGTAATATGGTTAGGTAAATCTAGAGCTATCCAACGGGTGGTGAACGATTTTTGTAAGATGATAACTGGCGAAGATAAAGTTCCGTAGCAACGAATCGGTTGTAAGCGAAAATCATCAGAAAAATCAAACTGTAAAGTACCTACCTAATTCCAATAACGAACAACTTCACTTCTGATGGTCATAATCACCATTGTGGCGACTTGGGACAAATTTCGTGACGATTTTGGTTTATTATCTTCGATAATGAACCATTGGAATCGCCCAAAGAAAAAAAATTTTTAACCCCCCCTCAAAATTTGTTGGTTTACGTTTCAAGATACGTAGATTCAGAAAATCGAATAAAAAAAAATCCGTCCGTCCGCCGTACGCCGTACGCCGTCCGCGCCACTTTGCCCAGTTAGCGTTGAGTTAAAATTACGAAATTTTTTTTATGGGTTCCGACCAACCCCACAATGGTCCTCGAAACTTTTCAGAACCCTAGGTCAAGGGGAAGGGGTTCAAAACGAATTTTGAAATTTTGAAAATCTCATATCTCGAAAAATTCATATGGAGCGGTATGTTTTTTATTTCATATTTAGATAGAGTTTGTTCCGTAGAATTTTTTAAGACCATCCGCAGCTTTGTACGACCAGCCGTTCGTTCACAATGAGGGCTCAAAGATTGTGCCTCACAACACGATCGTGTATCAAACTGTTGAAATACAGGTCCATTTTCATACTAACAAGCTCTTTGGAACATCATATGGCTTAAGTGATGTCGAGTTTGTTGTTCTGAGGTGCGTTTCGTGCTACGGAAATGAAGGTAATTTCGAATGTTTGTTGGTAGGTACTTCTTTTATAGAAAAATTATTACCGACGTAGTATTAAAAACCCCAGAATTATATCGTATTAATTAATCATAGTTAATAATAATTATTATTAATAATAAATACAAATTATTAATACCTAACAATAAATTATAATAATTTTCACTAGGTACTTGATAATTGTTAATAATTAGTGATAATTGATAATAATAATTAATCTAACATTTAGGATCTAGACATTTAGACCTAGTGATCTAGACAGAAGGGTGATCTGTACAAAGAAGATAATGAACCGTTGTGTCAAGAATTTGCAGAGTTTTTTTTTTTTATGTGCCATATGAAAGACATGAAAATGTCAAAAATTTTTCTTTGGGCGATTCCAATGGTTCATTATCGAAGATAAAACTAAATCCGTCCGTCCGCCGTACGCCGTCCGCGGCACTTTGCCCAGTTAGCATGGGTGTGATCTGCTCAGAGTATAATAACCGTTGTGGAAGAATTAGCAGAGTTTTTTCCCTTAATGTTGGGGTATCAAATAACTCAATGCTGAGCTAATAACATGAACGAACTTAGTAGATACTCAAAACATGAATGGAATAGTTTTTCGAAAAAGAAAAAAATAGTAGAGGACCTAAACAGCAAAACTTCAAAATTGCAGTAGAACCGGAGTTGATTCGTGTGCTAAGTTTGAAACAAACAAACAGATGCCACAAACGAATTTGGCCAAAACGGTCTGAAACTAATTCAAACCGCAAGCAGAATTTCGATATTCAGATTCTACGTGCGATTTTGCAGATTTTCGTTCTTCAATACACGACCGCCCGAATTCGTCCGACCGGTGGTGAATGTGTCTAACTCCTGTGGACCTTCGAGGACATGTCCAGCAGCTCCCAGCGGTGGACTCTGAGGATGACGGTTCTGGTGAGTTGGAACGGGTAAAGTTGGCCGGAGGGGTCAAGGGGAGTGTAGATCTTCTTGGGTGGTCTTCCTTTTGCGCCTTGATAACGTCTCCACCACAACTCGCCGCTCGCTAGTCGCTATTCCTATAATCAAAACCCTTCGGTTTGAACCGTTCGGTTTTTTACTGCCACTCATAAGACACGAACGACCCAATAGTTCCACCGATAAGTCTGTGGGATTGAGTACCGCAAATACTCCGCTTTTCTTTCAAGTACACTGAGAAAAAAGTTTTATTTTCGGACTCGGTAAAAACAATTAAACAGGGGCGTTGCGTCCATAAGGCCACTTGGGCCACTGCCCCGGCATCCAGAAACACAAAAAACTCGACAAAAAAAATATGCCACCCAGTTGGCATTCGAATATCGTTCCGTATACTGCACCTAGCATTTTCACGAAGTCAAAGAGTTCTCTCTCTCTCTGTCCCAACCTATGTCCAGCATGGCTGCGGCCAAGACAAGTAACTGGGAAGAAGAAGAAGAAGAACGATATTCGATCATTCTATCAGAATATATCGACAGTAATCGATGTTTTGCAATCGAAATCGAAACCTACGCTTCAGGGGCCCTGGGACCGGGTATTGGCATGGCAACGGACACGACGCTTTACGAAGCGGCCTCCCTGCGCATGCTCAGTAGAGTAAAAATTCGGTAAGCCACGCCTCGTTCCGGCCCGGGGCCCACATTTCCATAAAAAAATCGTTTGTGTTCACAATCGATTCGATCGTTTCAATTCATCTTGTTATCTCGATAGTAAAACTTGTGAATCACTTATTTCGTCATAACAGAGTTCCCGTGACAGATTTGGATTTTTTTGTGGTAATTAAGTGCGTTGTTTCTTGTCTGTGGTCTTGTGGATTGATCAACGTAAACATACACAGATAAGTACCTAGCTTCTAGTTTTTAGTTGATGTTTAGTTTATTTGTTTCTGTATTTTTGTACCACATGAATTCGGTGGCTAACTTACAGTCGAAGTTTTCGACGTTTTCCTACGAGGATCGGGTGATGATTAAAAGTTTAGGAAGAGATAGGCCTTTGCTGAATATTACTCAGGCAGTAAATAAAGGAAAGGGTGTTGCTGCCTTGAGGAAGTTCAATGTTGACATGTATAACAAAGCTGAGTGGCTCACAGGATGTCCCATTAAAAATGCATTCTTCTGCTTTCGCTGTTTATTATTGGGTGATGAACAGGCATGGACGATTAAAGGTGTCACTGATTTGAAACACCTGCCAGAAAAAGTCAAGGTACACGAGTCAAGTAAAGTTCACGTCAAAAGTAGCACTGATTTTGCATTGCTTGGTAGGGCTAATATCGCTACTCAGTTGGATTCAGCCCATCAACTTGCCATCAGACGTCATAATGAACAAGTCGACCGTAACCGGCATGTTCTTTCTAGCCTCATAGATTGTATTAAATTTTGTGGTTTGCACGAACTGGGACTCAGAGGACATAGTGAGAAACAGGAGTCCCTTAACAGAGGAGTTTTCTTAGGATTGGTGGATCTGACTGCCAAATTTGATTTGATTTTGAAGGACCATTTAGACAAGTCAACCGTTTTTAAAGGAACGTCGAACACCATTCAGAATGAGCTGCTCGATTGCATGTTGCATGTCAGTCGTGAGGTAATTCATAACGAAATTGCTAGTGCTAAGTTCATTGCTATACAAGCAGACGAAACGACCGATGTTTCGAATAAAGCTCAGTTTGTAATAATTTTTCGTTACTTACTATCCAACAATAAAGTTGTCGAGCGATTCTATGGTCTTTTTAACCCTGCAGCCTGTAATGCTGAAAGCTTGGCATCAATAATTCTAGAACAGCTACGCACCATTCTAGGTCTTGATCGTTCAAAATTGGTTTGTCAAACTTACGATGGTGCTGCAGTTATGAGTGGGGGAACTCGTGGTGTTCAAAAACGCGTTCAGGACGAATATCCTTTCGCAAATTTCGTACACTGTTACGCTCACCAACTCAATTTAATAATGCTTCAAGCTGCTTCCGGCAGCCCCCAAGTTCGTCGATTTTTCCTTAATTTGACTGGGTTTTCGTCATTTTTCTCACGTTCTCCCCTGAGAACTAGAATTCTTGATTCCATCGAAAATAGTCGTAGGTTGCCGCGTCCTTCGAACACGAGGTGGAATTTTAATTCTAGACTTGTACAAACCGTTTACGAATACCGAGATGTACTTGAGGAATGTTTAGAAACGATTTGTGATGATCGAGAATCCAACGATATCACGGTTCGAGAAGCTACTGGCCTTCTATCTCAGCTCAAGGATGAGGCTTTTCTTTACTGGTTAGAATTTTTTCATGCTGTGATGCCCCACGTTGATATTTTGTATAGTCAGATGCAAGCTCGAAATTGTGACCCAGTTCAGGCTCTAAAAAATGTAAACGATTTTGAACGGGCTATAGGATTACAGAGAGTACGAATTTCCAATGAAATTTCTGCTGTAAGAAATTCCAGTAGCAGTTTAGATTATTCTAGTCAACCGTCAGGATACAAAAATAGGAAACTAGGTCCCGAAGTAAAAATGAACCGGTTAGGTACTGCAGTGGAGGTGTGTGATATTATCATTGCTCAAGCTAGAAGCAGATATTCGTTCAGGGGGCATTTGGCAGCTTCAAGACTGCTTGATAATGCAAGTTTTCCGAATTTTTCAAAATGTTTTCCAACTGAAGATTTTGAAAACACGGTCACTGCTTACTCTATCCTAGAATCTCGGAAACTTAAAACTGAATTGGTGACAATTTATCAGAGAACCGATTTTACTCATTTCACAGGCGCAATACCATTTCTGTTGTTTTTGCACAACAATAATTTAGTTGATACCTATTCTGAAACTGAGAAACTACTAACATTATTGATTACAATTCCAATGACTTCTGCAGAAGCTGAACGTTGTTTTTCTACCCTTAAAAGAATAAAAACGTTTATTCGATCAACTATGACCCAAGAGAGACTTAATGCTTTGACGATGTTGTCAGTAGAGAAGGAAATGATTGCTAATTTTTCTGATTTCAATAAGAAAGTTATAGAGTACTTCTCATCTCTAAAAGAACGAAGGCTGGATTTTACTTATAAATTTTAATTCCTTAGTTTTTTAATGGAATTCCTTTGTCAGAAGAAGAAGAAGAAGAAGAAGAAGAAACCATGTTTATTAACGTTAATAATATAAGTACATAATTATTTACAGTTTTATACGAAGCAATCTTAAATTTAGTACATATATTTGTAAGTATAGACCCTTTGTCAGTAATAGTGTCTTAATTTTACAGTTACTGTATTTATTGAGCCTAAAACGTTGAAATATTTCTGCTTCGTACAATAAAGTTAAGTATTTGTAGTGTTATTTGCTTTTTTTTTCGTTCGCTTAGTCTTTTCATTTCTTTACCTTTACTCTAGTTCTCATTTCTTTTGTCTGCCATTAATCTCGTTAGTCTTTACTTAGTCATTTCTTTAGTACTTTGGTTCTAGTCATTACTCTAGCCATGAATAATCTAGTCACTATACTCTTCAGTCATAATGTTATGGTCCTAACTCGTGATCTCTTTCTTGTGTGCTCTGAAAGTGGTGGTGGCTACCTACCTAATGACATTACTCATATTTTTGTACGTTGTCTTCACACATTTTTGTACATATTTTATTTATGGAAGTGGGTGGGTGGGTGGGATTGCTCCGCAGCCACCTCCTCGTATGAAGCTATAGCTTCTGGTAATCCCGGGTACTGGTCAGAACTACTGTGAACACAGAGCTTACATTCTGACTTGCTAAGAGCTGCGGTTGATTAAAATACACCCATTTCTCATAAGAAGACTCCTGTTGGAAAACATTTACAGGTATTTTGTAGAAAAAGCTGTTAATTTGTGTTCCGAATTTGGTGGCCCACCATTTTCAGAGCCCACGCACCGCTACTGCAATTAAACTATTGAAATTAAACTAGCTTCTTGTACTGTGGTCTCTCATGGGTTTCTTAGATTTTGGGGCATAGGCAGTAACAGCGAGGTTCAGAAATACGACTAGGTATAATGATAATGATAGTAGTAATTTGCCATATGTTAAGAGGGCAATTGTACATAGTGTGTTGGCAGGCCTGGTTGGTCAGCCAGTCTTACTCCCTCTCTTCTATGATGTGAGTTGTCTGTTAGCAGTTGTGATCTTATGAAAATATACCTCGTTCGTTCCACGTTTATTACAAGTGTTCTTCTTGGAAAGTTCAACCCATTTACAGGTTATGGGCCCAGGTTACTCGGCTTGACGTTTTTTTGTTGTGTAAAGTCGCGAAATCGGAAGTTCTTTTTAAGTGCGGAAAATATAGCAGTGGAAAATAGCTGCGCGCTAACACGAATCCGACCAACATGGCGTCTATTTCAAGCGGTGTAGTCCCGGTTACAAAATTTAATGGTACAGGTTTTCAGGCCTGGAAAATTCGTCTCGAAGCTATGCTAGAGGATTTAGAAGTCGAGGATGCCTTGATGGATAGAGCTACGGAGGTAAAATTAGCCGATTATATGAAGAAAGACCGGAAAGCGCGCAATGTGATTATACAATGGCTGGGATTATTACATACGGTGAAGGACAAGAAAGGTACTGCTAAAGGTTTATGGGAAGCCCTAAACACCACGTACGAGCAAACCGGCCTTACCTGCCAATCAGTGTTGAGAAACAAAATCTCGAATCTCAGGTTTAGAAGTGGTTCGTTAGTCGGTCACTTTGAAGAGTACGATCGTCTCATAAATGAATACCGGGCAGCAGGTGGAACAATTCTGAAGAATGAAGTAATATCAACCCTTCTTGGTGCAATGCCTCGGGCATACGGCGGTGTTTCCTCAGCCATAAATATACTTTTCAACAAGGAACCCGGAAAGGTCACCTACGAATTCGTGAAAAATCAACTTCTCGAAGAGGAAGGCCGCCTCGGAAGCTACATGCACGAGCGACGGGAAAATGGTGTATCTGAGTCAGCCTTTTACGGTCGTGGAAAGCATCGATCTCAAGGTAATAATTACAGTCGTCATAAAAATCGATCTGATTATGCTCCAAACTCGTCTCAAGCCTACAAATGCCATAAATGCGGGGAAACTGGTCATTTTCGACGTGATTGTGATAAGGTTTTTAGTTCAGGAAATTCGAACAATTCAAGGTCACGGATGTCCGCATATTCCAGTAGAGGGGATTCAGCTCGCAGTGGGGTGGAAAGATCAGGGTCTAGGAGGAGCAGAGCAGCTAACTTTACATGGAACAGATCAAGCAACATGGAACAATGGGAGAGCGAAGATGAGGAAGTTGCCTTTACAGCTAAGGTGGACACTATAAAAACGGCAACAACCGAAGAGGAGGTTCCGGAATATTTGATGTCTGTAAATAACATGGAAAGCTCCGAAAATGAATCTGAATTGAATTCTATGTGGATTCGGGCGCTACGAACAATCTTTTGAACTCAAAAACTGGAATATTTGTGATGAATCGACAAAATGTGAACATAAAGATCGATGTTGCTAAGAAAGGTGAGCAGTTGGTTGCAACTTGTCGTGGCACTCTTGACCTGACTAGTGGCTCAACCCCGATTCACATGAAAGGTGTTTTGGTTTGCGAGGAATTGGAGCACAACTTGCTATCTGTTAATAAATTGCAAGAAGCAGGATTGAAAGTGATTTTTGAAGATGGAACGGTGAAAGTAGTAAGTGCTAGAGGCAAAGTGATAGTCACCGGAATGAGATCGAACAATTTGTATAAAGTCAGACTGAGACCTCTCAAATTTACTTCTATGATAGCTGTATCGGACCCAGACCTACAGCATCGTCGAATGGGACACTCGTCAAGATTTCCTTCAAAACATGTGTGCGGAATCTGCTTGCGAGGAAAGCAGAAACGTTTACCTTTCCATTCGGTCGATCCAGCCAAGAAGCCTAAACGACCTCTCGAGATTGTGAGTTCTGATGTCGGTGGTCCGCTATCACCTCCTACGCGTTGTGGTAAGCGATACTATGTAACCTTTACAGACCACTACACGCATTTTACGCACTTATACCTCTTGACCCATAAGTCTGAAGTTTACGAAAAATTCGTAAAATATGAAGCTTTGGTTACGAATCATTTTTCGATGAAAATAGGAAAGTTACGAGTGGACAACGCCAAAGAATATTGTTCGGAAAAATTTAAAGAATTTTGCGAATCCAGAGGAATCCAGATTCAGTATAACATGCCGCGAACTCCAGAGCAAAACGGAGTTAGTGAAAGACTGAATTTAACCATACTAAATATGGGTCGATGTATGATTGCAGGAGGTTGCTTAGGAAAGACATTCTGGGGAGACGCCTTGCAAACGGCCGTCTACGTAATTAATAGACTGCCTACCTCAGCATTGCCTACTGGAGATACCCCTGCGAACGCATGGTACCAAGGGGAGGTCGACACTTCAAACATACGAACCTTTGGATGTAGGGCCTATATTCATGTTCCCAAGGAGGATAGAAGAGGAAAACTTGACGATCGCAGCAAGATCGCCTACTTTATTGGTTACGCTCCAAATGGGTACCATTTTTGGGATCCTCATGCCAATCGTGTGCTAGCCTCGAGAAATGCTGTGTTTGAAGAAAGTCAAGATGTACTACCAATGCTTCCAGTTGAACATGATAACAGTGGTGATGATGAAGAAGATGAGAAGGAAGAAGAGGACAGCGGAACAATGGAACCTACTCCATCCAATGGTGAATCGCCTACAAGACGTAGCAAGAGAAATAAGCAACAGCCTCAGTACTTGAACGATTATGAGACTTATCTAGCGCTCAACGTTGAAGCCTTTGTTGACAATGTTCCACTAAGTTATGATGACATCGAGAACTGTGAAGACAAAGAGAAATGGTACGAAGCGGCTGATCAAGAAATGGAGTCTCTGAAGAATAATGATTCGTGGGAATTGGTACCACTACCTAAAGGGAGAACAGCTTTGGCTAATCGTTGGGTGTTTCGTCTGAAACACGATTTGAATGGAGCTGTAGAACGCTACAAAGCAAGATTAGTCGTGAAGGGTTGCAGTCAAAAGAAGGGATTGGACTACGAAGAAACAAATGCCCCTGTAGCACGTTTGACAACTGTCAGAGTGCTTTTGGCAATTGTGAACAAAATGAACCTACATGCTCATCAGATGGATGTGGTTGGTGCGTTCTTACATGGGCCACTTCAAGAGGAAATTTACATGAAACAACCTGAAGGTTACAATGTCAACAATACCCTAGTTTGCAGATTGAAAAAATCTCTTTATGGACTGAAACAGGCACCTAGAAACTGGAACTATATGATCGACAAGTTTCTCAGGAACTATGGATTCACTCCATCACAACATGACAGGTGTTTATACATTCTCAGCAAGGATAAAGTTTTGGTGTTTACACTGTTATTTGTTGATGATTTGATGGTGTGTTCAGACGATCTCCGGGAGTTGAATACTGTGAAGAGTGCATTTAGGAGGGCTTTCCACATGAAAGATCTCGGTGAAGTACAGTGTTTTCTGGGAATTTCAATCAAACGGTCAGCAGAGGGTATGTACCTCGGTCAGTGCACCTACATGAAGAACCTATTGACAAAATTTAATATGAATGAGTGTCATCCTGTATGCACCCCTATTGAAGTCAAGCATGAACCACCTGACCCTGCTTGTGAACTATCTCCCCATGTGCCCTATCGTGAACTCATCGGATGTTTGTCATATCTTGTCATGAACACTCGCCCAGACTTAAGTGTAGCAGTGAACTATTTCAGTCGTTTCCAAAGCAGCCCCACTACCTATCACTGGAAAGGCCTCAAACGCATTTTGAGGTACATCCAAGGAACTCTTAATTACGGATTGTTCTTCCCTAAACATGAAGACACTCCTTTAACTGGATATGCTGATTCAGATTGGGGTGGCTCCAGTGACAGAAAGTCAACAAGTGGCTATGTTTTTGAAGTCTTTGGCTCTACTGTCTGCTGGCTTACAAAGAAACAATCAGTTGTCGCGCTCTCAACTACAGAAAGTGAATACTATGCCTTGGCAGAGGCTGCAGCTGAGTGTGTATGGCTCAAAAATTTATTAAGTGATCTCAAAGTGAAAATCAATGTGCCAGTGAAAATATTTGAGGATAACCAGTCGTGTATCCATAGTCTTACAAAGTGGGAGCATAAAAGATTAAAACATGTGGATATAAAATATAATTTAAAAATATGATTTAAGTGCTGCAAATGTTATTAATGTGGAATATGTTCATACTTCAAAACAAAAGGCAGATTTGTTTACCAAGGGTTTAAACCATCCCTACGTTTTGCAATTTGCGCTCCTTGATAAATTGTATTGAATACTGAAATTCAGATTTAATGGCCATATAAGTACTTATTACTCTACTGTTCTGTTTTGTCTTTACATTTGTCTCTAACAACTTATTCACGATGCTAACGTGTATATTTGAATTTATTTTTCATTGAAAAGACTGTTACAATTGAGGGGATGTGTTAAGAGGGCAATTGTACATAGTGTGTTGGCAGGCCTGGTTGGTCAGCCAGTCTTACTCCCTCTCTTCTATGATGTGAGTTGTCTGTTAGCAGTTGTGATCTTATGAAAATATACCTCGTTCGTTCCACGTTTATTACAAGTGTTCTTCTTGGAAAGTTCAACCCATTTGACTTTTTCTTTGCTGATAACACAAGGGTTTGGGGGAGTATCACATGTGTGCCGTATGGTCTGATAATGGTTTGAATTCGTTCTGATCACTCACGAGAAACAACAGTGTGAAACGGCATCTGACGCAGTCATGCTGGAGCTGTATTCAGTTTTATGACTGATAACAGCCCTTTCACACCCCCTTAACTCGCACCCTTTCAATAGACTGACCGCATTATGAGAGACTGAATCGCTTATTAAATCAACGGTTGGCCGGGGCGAGATGCCCAGACTGATAAGGTTTTCATAGGGATCAGCCCTATGCCCTTAATGTCGTTCTTTATCAATTACCACCGCAGCCGCTAGTATTACATCGATACTTGATAATCGATTCCAAACCTTCTCTCTCCCTCTCAAGTTCGCCTAATCGTTTTGGGTTAAAGGGGTCGAAAAGTTTCCGGGAGGGTTCTTTCAATGAGATTACACACATTTCCGCACTCCCTACAGTGGATTCCGTCGGTTCTTGAGGGCGAGAGCGGGTTAGTTATTTATTTTCTAAATTTCCCCCACTCACGACCTACGTCATCGGTGGCCCCTTCTGCCACTACACATCGCCCCAAACAACGTGTGAGGTTTCCCTTTGCTCACTCATGGAAGAAATTACGAGGGCTTTCTCCCCCTCGCAACCGCAAAAGGCTGAGATTCGGGAAAATAGCTTCGCCCAAAGATAAGGCACGAACATCCGTCTTGTTTAACTATTGGGCCCCCAACGCCGCTGCGTTGCTCTCAGGCCATAAAACAAACCAAGATTGGGGGGCAATTTCCTCGTGATATTTCCGTAACGTAACACTCTAATTGCCAGCAATTTTTCCTTCTTCACAACAAGGAGTGTCCGTTGATAAGTCTAACTCTATTTATTTAGTGCGAGCATTTTGAACCCTTGTGAATCTCCATAAAAATTAAATCACCCAAGAACAAGACCGAAATGCAACTGGGTATAAATTTAGGCTGAAGACAGCTGGAATACAGAGTAAAAATGAAATATTGCTACTCGTATTTATTTATTTTATTGTTTATCCAGTTGCGCAAGAAAAATTTAATATATTACAATATTAAAATCCTGGTGAAGTAAGGATGAACGTCATGGCATAATCCTGTTTGAACACGTTCGAGGGGACTGGGGGGCGTGGCTTAGTTCCTCCACCACTACTCCTCCCCGCCCGACACTAATGTACATCCCTCCGTACCTACACGCTCCTAATCAAAGGCGAAACTTGAACGGTCCGTTTGGTCATGTGAACCCCCAAAAACAACTCCGTTGTAAAAACTGCCCCGCCAAAAAACCTCAGCCGCAAAAAGGAATTTTTTTTTTTTTTTTTATAATCGCTTTTATTGAGAAACAAAAAAGATGAATACAATACAGATTAATAGCGTACGCCCCTCCTTAAGTGAAACACTTGTGCTGAGGAGCGGAGTTGCTAGCTAAAATAATTATTAAAATAAATCAACTTGTAAACTTGTAACTAAACTAGTTATCAAAAATAAATCAACTTGTACAAAATCATGTATACACAAACTAATAATGGTAAAGACACGAGTAGTAATGCACGGAACAGTAAGTAGGTATTCTCTTAAAATAAATTTTCCTTCACAACCTCGCCAGGAATTCCTCCAGTATAAATTTTTTGATATATTTTTTGTAACTTTTCAAATTGTTCATCATCTTAAAATTATTGGGCAGGTTATTGAATAATTTGATTCCGTTGTATGAAAAGAAATTTTGCCCCTTTGCTGTAAGCCGCGACGGTAGTTTATAATTCAAACTCTCAGCAAATCTAGTGAATCCACAGACTCTTTGGAATTGATTTGGTTTCGGTGTATATATATAAGTACTGTTTTCTTATACATACTTCCTACATCCAAAACCGCAAATAATTTAAAAACCTGAGAGGTCGGGAATCCCGCCTTCTTATGTAATAAGATTTTGATAACCCGCTTTTGAACAAGACACAGCGGCTCTAGATATGTTTGAGAAGCAGATCCCCACACAAGAATACTATATAAAATTACGGGTTGAACCACAGCACTATAAAACATTCTAAGAGTAGTAGATGACATGAAGTTTCTGACTGCTAAGCACATAGGTATGATTTTGCGGAGTCTGTTACACATATTTTCAATGTGAAATTCCCAGGACAAACATTGATCCACAGTCAACCCCAAATATTTTGCGCGTGCCACCTGCCTAATACTTAGACAACTGCAGTTAATCATGGTGCAGCCAGACAGATCATGACATTTAATGGTGTTTAAAATAGGAACAGAGATGTTGCGCAACGAAAAAGCAATAAAATTAGATTTAGTGAAATTTAGCTTCAAACCCATACTTTCAAGCCATCTCCTCACCAAATACAGGCAACCTGATGCAGCATGAACTGACTCTCCCCACGTCTCCTGCGATACAATAATAGCCGTATCGTCCGCATACGTAATGATATCCCCATTCAGTCGCAGACTGAACAAACCATTCATGAAACAGATGAACAAAATTGGCCCAAGGACCGTGCCTTGCGGAATTCCAAAAGAGAAGGTCGCTCTATCGCTAAGGATAGAGTTTATCCTCACTCTTTGACACCTCCCCTTCAAATAGCTTTGAACCCAATCCGCAATACTATTACCGACCATTTTACGGACGCTATCAACCAATTTCCTGTGAGAGACACAATCAAAAGCCTTTCGGTGGTCTAAAAATATAGCCAATGGCTTATTCCCTTGATCAAGTTCCGAGACGATTTTGTTCGTTAAAGTGGCTATAGCATCTTGGGTACTTAGACCAGTACGAAAACCAAACTGCTTACTGTTCAATAAATTTTTTTCGTCGAAGATTTTCACTAGGTACTGTTTTGCAGCTTTTTCTATAATTTTTGCTATATTGGACACTAAAATGGAATGATATCCATTTTGCCCGCCAGCCACATATATAGGATGCTCAGTGCTTCGCACCTCGCTGTTGAGTGTGCATATAGAAACCTGATCCTCCTACCCCTAACCTCCACCGTCAATGTTTTCCTGTTCCCTGTCTCCTTCCCACAACCCCCTCTCACCCTTAGTCACCCTCGGTTTCACCTAATATGTTTCCTCTGTTACACCAGCAGGGAGCTTTACGCTTCTTTCAATGCTGTTGGCGGGAGCTTTTTGCCAGATGAACAAGCCTGAATTGAAGCATTACTTCATTACAGTTGTACCACCGCTGATTACTCGTGACCACCAGTAACACTTATGTTAGCTTGTTCATCTGGCAAAAAGCTCCCGCCAACAGCATTGAAAGAAGCGTAAAGCTCCCTGCTGGTGTAACAGAGGAAACATATTAGGTGAAACCGAGGGTGACTAAGGGTGAGAGGGGGTTGTGGGAAGGAGACAGGGAACAGGAAAACATTGACGGTGGAGGTTAGGTGTAGGAGGATCAGGTTTCTATATGCACACTCAACAGCGAGGTGCGAAGCACTGAGCATCCTATATATGTGGCTGATGGGCAAAATGGATATCATTCCTTTTTGCGGCTGAGGTTTTTTGGCGGGGCAGTTTTTACAACGGAGTTGTTTTTGGGGGGATATCACATCTTTTTGCATGGCTAGTTTTCGAGTGGTACTTATACAATACGGTTCAACAACTTATACAATACAAAAGTACCTACGAGGTTACTAGTAAATGTTTTCCTAAATGAAGTTTTATCCTAGTCAAAATTTAGTAAAAAATTAGTACGCCTACTAATTTGCCTTTTTGTTTCTTCTTTTTGTGACAAGAATAATTATTTTTTGGAAATTATTGTTTGTTATCTGAAATGTGTTTGAAAAATAAGTAGTTTTAAAATTTTTGCGAATTGGTTAAATATTAGTTTTAAAATTTTCGATTAATTAAAACAATCAACAATTTAAAAACAATTATTAAAATTTAATACAATTATTCTTATTATTAAATTTAAAAAAATAGAAAGAATTAGAAATTTGAATAAATTTGAATTAGAAATCTTTTGAAAATTGGTTGCATTTTTTCTTGGGGATTGTGCAAATTTTTGTTGTTGAGAATCATTACAATAATTGTAATTATTGGTGTCGAAGAGAAAGAGGAAAGAGAAAGTTTGCAACTGGTAAAACGCACGTTTTAATACCAAAAATCGCGAATAACTCGAGAACCGTTGGGAAAAGTGCCAAAGTGCGCTACCCTCATTCGAAAGCCCATAAAATTTCCTATCGATCCTTAAACAGGCGCCACTCTACGACAATTTTTCTGACCACCGTTCAACTTTGATGTTTTCGGAAATTAGCCAAATCAGTAGATGTGGAATTTATTCACGTATTTTTGGCTGTGGATTAGTCAAATCGATTGAGATTTAGTTCAAAATTATTGAGCATATTCTAGACAACCTAGCGGACATTTTAAGACCAACCGCACCAATTTTCATCAATATTTGCGGCAGTTGTTGTTGAAAATAGAAAAATCACCATAACTCCTTTATTTTCCCCTTTAGGAAGCATTTTTTGATCTCAAATTAAACAGTTTGAAAAGCTGAACACAACTAAAAAAGAAAATCTGAAAAAGCTTCAATTTTGTAGGAGTTATGACCATTTGAAATTCCTAAAAAACACTGTTTCCCACGTAATTGGGGGGGGGGGGAATGGGGGGAGGGAGAAAAAATGGTCAAAAGGCACTCCCTTGGAGCATAACAAACGTGTGTGCAAAATTTCAGCTCTATCCGATTTGTCTGCTGGGCTGTAGCCCCGTCAATGAACAAGAAGAAGAAGAAGAAGAAGAAGAAGAACACGAAAAACGTGAAAAATAGTGGTTTTAAAATTGTTATACCCCCGATACCTGATGTTCCCAAGAGCTGAAATTTGTTTTACGTCCTCACGTGCCCCTGGAGAGTTAGTATACAAAAAATCAACTCTCGAGACACTCAGGGGACCGAGCTATGTTAGGGTGAAAACCCCAACTTGTTCCGTCGCGTAATCAGTGTCTCAGTCGCTTCGGTTTTCAGGGCTTCGGTTTTCTTGGCGGGCGGGACGCTCCCGCGTCCCTAGATAAACCTTAGTCAATGCTAGAAATCAGGTGATTGATTCCTAGATTTTGCTGAACTTTTCAAGTATTTGCTTGGTATTATTCGTTCTAATTTGAGGCATCTTGAAAAGATAGTGAAAAGGACAAAAGCAGATTATCACTCCTGTGTTTCTCGACACATTTTCTTGTTTTATCCTAGAATGTTTCAACACACTCAATGCGGATCAGTTTGTCAGTGCTCCCACGCTCAGTGCGGATGGCATCGTTTCTGAACGCCCCCCCCCCCCCCCCCCCCCCCCAAAAAAAAACATTCGTCTCGTAGAGCTGAATTCATGCCATTCGTACCATTTTTTTGAACAACTCCAAACAGTTGTTTCGTTTTTAACATAACATGGGTTGGTTAGTGTCGGAGTTTTTCTCGGGAAAGAGTCGACGGCCAAATAGAGAGGAGTGATCCCCGACAGGAGTAAAATGATATAAAATGTGATTTTCAGGGGAACCTGATTTCCAGGTTGGAATTGGTTGGTAACTAGCTCGATAAAGGTCTACAATTTATTTATTCAAAGAGGAGACAAAACCATGAAAAAAGTCAATTCCAATTCATACTTTGGGATAAAAAGGCTCGTTGACTAAAAAGTTCGATTTTAATTCAAACAGATTTTTTGATATCTCGACTCGTACCTACACGATTCGAAACCCTGGCCAACCATATGGCGGTATTTCATAGTCATGGCAGCTCTGATCCTAAACGACCATCTACAGTATGAAATTGAAAGTTCGAAATTGGCTAAGTGGTACTGAGGGTGATTTAGTGAATGATGCACCTTTTCGTCAAATATATTGTTTCAGTTATCATTTCGAGGCTTCTCTCAATTTACACTTTTAACTTCTTTCCGGCCACAAATCCTGCCAATACAGGCAATTACTCAGTACGCTTCAGGCTCAATACTGTAGCTCAGAGCATTTTCGGGCCGAATAATTTGGGAGCTAATTAGAGCACAATTCAAACCAGTAGAAAATAAGGGCAGTTGGATTTACGGATTTTGAAGAGTTAAGTTGAACGTTAAGGATTCGTTTCAAGAGCTGAAATCTTGTTTTTTCCACGCTGAACGGGTTTTAAAATATTTTTCTTTGGACATATCGAAGATTGCTTCTGCACTTGTGTTTTCTAACCAGGTTTGACTGCTCAGGTTAAATGATCGGACAAAACCGACATACCGTGTCGCGAGAGCCGATCGAAAACGGGTTTACATCTCCGGCGAAACATACTTGTACCCTTTCGAAGCCATCGCGAAGGAGAAGGGAACTTAAACGGGCGCTCACAGAGTCTTATTAAGGGGCATTAACGGCAATTTCGCCGCCGCGTCTCAAATTAAAACGCCGACCAGTCAATCGTTAAGTTGTACGGCTTCATTGGAGCCTGAGCTGTTCACTGGATGGACAGCTATTATCTATCGAGGGAGTCGGTTCGACGGACATCGTTATCTTCACCACTCATTAGCGGCTTTCTAAGATCAGGATCGGATTTTAAAGGATTGGATCTGAGGAATTCGAATGATCAACTGAGACATTCCAACACTGATTGAATTGGCCAGAACAGTTGAACCCAAACCAGTTCCAGACGATAAATACGACTGATGTATATCCTGTCTTTAAGCCACAAATTGGCTCAATAATGAGCTGATGAATTACTAATTATCGATTAAACATGTTTTCCACCTTTCGAGTCTCGTCAACGAAGAAAGTACCCTGCTTAGGATTAACGGTACTTAATTGGGTCTCATGGTCCTTTCTCTCCGAATAAGTGTTTCAAACCGTTAAACTGGATAAACTGCCTTATTTCAAATAAGACAGTTTACCCAACTTGAAGAAACAATGTCTGTTGACGCAACCTTTTTGTCCTCATATCAACATGATGCGTACAGAGAGATGAGAATCGATATTAAATACGCATAAATGTCATTCTCATAAATTCTACTTTGAAAAAATAATAACAATAATGTAAGGAGAATTTGAGCAAAATTGAATTATCTAGTTAGATTCTCCTCTGTCAGGTGGCTCTTTCTAAAACAATCAGGTCTCATCAGGAGCACAGTGCAGATCGAATGAAGATGAATCTCCTACGCAAATTGAAATGTCTGTGTGAAGATTAGTTATCTTTCCCAAGCCCACAACACGACACTACCGGAGCGACTGAGACACTGAGACACTGATTACGCGACCGGGGCGCCTGAGACACTGATTACGCGACTGAAACACTGATTACGCGACCGGGGCGACTGAGACACTGATTACGCGACTGGGGCGACTGAGACACTGATTACGCGACGGGACAAGGTGGGTTTTTCACCCCCCCCCCCCCCCCCCCCGTGTCGTCGGGGGTATAGCAGTTATGAAATCGCTACTTTCGAAGAAGATGTAGCTATAATATAATTCGAGTTTTAAAAATGTTGGACCGAGAACAATATATGATATGGCAATCCTGTCTTGGCAATCGAGAGGCTACGTTCGTAGATGGGCATAATCGGGCCGTTCTAAGGGGGGGTTTTGAAGAGTTTTAAGGGGGGGGGGGGATTCTTCATAAATTCCCAAAATGGACCATTCTGACGAATGACACCTCATTTTGAAGGTTTTTTAATGCTGAACACGATGGTGAAATCAGAATTGCGATATCTCATTCCGTTCTCAAACTGGAGGATTTTGAAGATGAAGTAGCGTGGTTGTTACTTGATAATATCAAGTTAATAACATGAATATCATAATATGAATATCAATATTATGATCTTCATGTTAACTCTGCTCTAATCCTATAACGGGATGAGATATCACAATTCTGACTTCACCTTCATGTTTGAGTTGAAATTTCCAAATGATGAGGGTGGTTTTTGGGTGGGGGGTGGGGTTCACCCAAAAAATGAAAGTCTGGCAAGTGACTACTCATTTTAAAGATTTCTACACGCTGAATAAGATCGTGAAGTCAGAAATTCTGATAGGTACCTTATTTCGTTCTCTAACTTAACTTCTTTGAAGATGAAGAATACGTTCTTCATGTTAAGTCTACTCTAATCTGATAACAGAATGAGATGTCGCAGTTCTGACTTCACCGTCCTGTTCGGGGTTGGAATGGCCACAAGCTGAGGGGGTTTTGGGGAGTTGGGGGGTTCACCCAAAAAATTAAAGTCTGACAAGTGACCCCTCATTTTAATGGTTTTTACACAAGTCAGAATTTAGAACTTTGAAGATGAACAAACGCGGTTGATACTTTAGATATTCTTCACAGACATCATGTTCTTTAATGGAGACATTTTACATAAAACCAATTATTTCTTCGAAAATTCGCGTTTTGTGCTGTATTGTATTCTGTTTTACTTACTAAGTAATACACAACAGCTTTAACTGTATTTACGTACTGTACCCACTTATTCAGAAATCATCTTTAAGTTACATCTTTAAATTACATCTTTAAATTACATCTTTAAGTGAATTCTCAAGGTTTCAGTCAAGTTTCTATAATTTTAAAGGATAAAAACAGCCTATTTTCGATAATCTCAATTTTTTTATAATCCGGATGAGGTCTAGTCCCAAATAATCCAGATCATCGACGCTCTACTGTATTCTAGTTTAAATAAGCCAGTAATTAATGCTCTTTTAATTTATTTATTGCAACGCTAGTAGGAAATCTAATTTGGATAGATACTTCTAAATACCTACCAAATTGTAGCTTAGGAATTCGGCTGAACTCAGGGCTTCTTAAAGAAACTCGATTACAACGTTTTGAACTGAAACGGTGGTATTTTGGTGGAACAACTTCTCAAGTTCATAATATTTTCCTATTTGAAAACCTTATTTTACTGGTTAATTTTTGAGTAATTTCTCCGAAACACGCAAACTTGGGAAACGTAAGAAACCAGGAAAAAGTATTGACGGTCAAATTGCCGTCAATGCGACAGGATGAAGGTTGTATTGGGCACACTCTCTACTCCATAAGGTTTGCGGCTTGATCGTTTCGGTGGCTACACGATCCGGATGCATCCTCAAAACTGCATCAATATAATTGGGAAGGAACCCTAACAAATTCGTGTGCAGAGTATTTATTAATGGATGGAAAGTAATTATTCTGTCCGCTCCATACGCCTAAATTTTCATATCGGGACTGCATATGAAACTCTCACTTTTGAGTCAAAAGGTATGCAATAGATGTCCTAAGGCCCCCAGAGTGAGCTGCTATTGAGTGCCTACTCCTCCAAACGCAACGTCACTGCTTCGTTTGGTGGAATGCTCTCGTATAATTCGTTCCCAACTTTATCCTTCGCCTTTCGCAATTAAACGGATTTAGGAATGCGCTATCTCGCACTCCCCCACAGTGTCAGTCGTACATCATGAAGGGGCTAAAGAGGCTCGAAGATCGAGGTGCCCCAAAGTAATGAAGCACTCAGTGTAACGAGGGCGGGGTTCGGACAGACTTCTACGCTCCGGGTCAGTTGAATAAATTATTTACCAGGGCCCTGCTTTGTTGATGCGAGCTGCTAAGGGGTATTTACATAGCAGAGGGAGCTGAGTCATGCGATGGTCCATTAATAAAAGCAGGTCCTCTGATGGGCTTCCTCCGCTCGTCCATCACTTCCCTCACCATCACGAAACTCGAACGGATTTATGGGGAACGAACAATAATTAGGGTCTTCCCTCAGAATCATCGTCTTCCCACTTATTACTTCAATTTTCATTATTCAGACTGTTTTACTCCATCTTCCATTCGAGAGAACTCATAAAGAGTTTGAAAAATATTGTATAGAGGCAGACACATGCTGGGTACCTATGTCTGCTTTTCATTTTATTCAAGTTTGAATAGTATGAAAGGAAACGTGGTTTAGTTTTTAATCAAAATAGTAGTAAATGGCACTAAATGGATACAAATATACAGTTAGGTTTGAGAAATGCAAGGACTCGCCCACTCGCCAGCGACGATCAGTGTGGCCAGAAAGACGGTATAACGATGGTTTTGCACAATCAAACAGTCCTGTCACATCACTAATAACTCAAACATAAATTAATAACTGATGAATAAATTTCGATTGGGAAAGTATCGAGAGGAATTGATTGCACAACCAATATGCCTCCAAAGGGTCTATAACGTCTACATTAAGCCTATTCAAAGTAACCGCCATGCTTAAATTTAAACAAAATCGGACAATATTTAGGGGTGCCACAACGTGCTCAACTTTTCTCGTACGCAGCGAGAACAAAAGGGGAGTTTGCATGGAATTAGACTTCAACCATGGGAAGCTTTTGTGTCCAGAATGTCGAAAACCATCGGCTTGAGAAGTTACTCGTAGTGTATTCAAAAACATAAAATTTAGGTTTTACATTGCCGACCTTTCCAGAATTACTAATAACACTTCATAATTTTAGGATTTGATTTCCTATGTGCTGCAACAACAAGTAATTAGCAGGTCCTGTTTGACTTTTTCATTCTTTGTTATGCAATTACAGAATTCAGTAATTAATTTCATAGCATGGTCATTCACAACCTTCAAACTTTGTACAATTTCACTATCTTAGGTACCCTAAGCCATCATTTTCTTAGCATTCGGAAGGATCAGAATTAAGGTATGAAGAAGACAGAGTTAGAGTTTGGAAGAACACTTTTGAGTTCTTTTTATAAAATCTACGAATGGTAGGTCCTTATTCACGGCGTCGCAAAGCAACAGGAAATTTGCGTCAATTTTCAATTCCGAATATTACAGGAACTCCTGTTACTTAGTACAGGGAATGATGGGTCCAAGTAACGTTATACGGTCTTCTCACTCCCGCGGTCTTCTTCAGACGCGGCCAGCTTCTATAAATACCCTACATTTTTTGGAAGACTTTTCAGGCTGACCATCATTTTCGTTGTTCTCCTAGCATGAACTTTCGGAAGAAAAAACTTTGACGCAAATTCCCCATTGAACTCGCTTGGGGGGATCATCTTCAATATCCTGTGCAGTAACCATTTCTCTCTTTACATCAAGTGAGACCTTGCTGACATACAATGCGAGAGGCACAAGGTCGCTGCTTAAATACCGCAGGTGATTCAGCAATTTCCACATTTTACAATACCACAAGCTGCTTACCACATTTTACAATACCGCAAGCTGCTTTCCACTTTTTACACTACCACAAGTTGCTTCCACATTTTACAAACCACAAGCTGCTTTCCACATTCTACCGCGCTTCTCATTTTGTTGCAAAACTTAAAAAAATTCTAGGTCAGGGACTATAAGAGAACATGTCTCCTCGATACCCTTTCTCTCACTAGGAGTTAGTGTAGCGGCTTAGTGTACTCCCACTCACCACCTTGCAAAGGAGGAATTTCTTATCATCCTGGGTGGGGAACAGCTCTATCCTGATCACTTGCTTTAATCTAATTGTTATCTTGAACAGCCGATCTTTGATACATCAACAAATATTGTAGGATTCTTTTCTCGTCCATATAAATTAGTCCTTTATACATAAGGTAAGAAAAGAATGTGACGCGATCAGGCGGTAGGAACCCTCCATTTGCATAATGCGGATACGATACCCGACTACCTACTCTGCCTACACAACAACCGACTACTCTTTTCAGTTTCACACTTCAACGCAAAAAAAAAAGAAGAAGAAAAACATCAACGAGCTCTCCGCGAGATCAAAGGCGCTTTTAATCTGCCCGTTCACTATCCGCTCTACAGATACTGAGGGAGAAAAAGAAAATCATTTCCAACTCCTTAACAGGGCTCGGGTAGTCATTAGTTTATGTGGCGGGTTCAAGGGGAAGGTTCAATCTTGAATCGTGTGTTCGAAGGGTTCATATAATAGTAATGACGATCTCTCGTTCCGCGTACGGGTTCATTACGGGACAATCATGGTTGGCTTCCAGGTTCTGTATATGGCAAGCTCTGTATCTGTTAGGCTCTGGGAATGGGTAAGGACGGAGGAAGGACGGCCGAAGGAAAGCCCGCACGGAAATATCATCATGTAGGAACGGGTTCATACGGTTGTAATAATAATAATAAACCATATATTGTACAAATGTCAATTGGCCTATTTGGTACACAAGAATTACAAAGAATGGAAAATTAAATAAAATTAAGTAGAAAGACTATTCACAGCGCAGGAGAAATTTACTTATCTAAAGGCCGCTTGGCAAAAAGGAATGGCGAATAAAAAAAAAGATCGTATTTTACGAACAAAAAGAAAAAAAGTAATGATTTTTCGCTCTAGATGTATAAGGACTCTAGTTATAGTTGACAAATTAATACAGTGTGTTATGCAGCATGACAAGAAATTTTATCGAATATAATTATCTCTGACGTAAATACACCTAATTCAGTCCGAAGGTATCGAATATGACCGGTTCGAACCGTTTTACTCAGCTGTTATTGAAAATGATGGGGCATCATAATGAGATAGCGGAAGAAATGAGTGCCTTCACCTCCGAACAGTTGGTTGATGGGGATAAACGCGTTGATATGCGGTTTTTCGGAAGACCATCTTCCTCCCAGGAACTAATCATCTTTTGAAGCCATTCGTGAGACCTCGTTTTCTCGTAACAAGCCCAAAGATGAAAACCCACTAGTGATAATATTCACTAAGTAAGTGCCTTCTTCCTCCGACATCCTCACTTTTATCTGCTTCCTTTTGTTTCTTTCTTGTTAACACTTTCGCCTTTGAAAACGATACAAGAGAAAAGGGGTTGAACTTTTTACGCTATTGGGCGATAACTACGAGTTTTTTGGTGAAAAACTACCGATCCATTCATGTTCTTCAGCTTTGTTGGCACCTTTTGTTGAGATGTGGCCGCAGCGTAAGTAGTAGAGTGTAAAGAAAAGAATACATTCTATTGTATGAGAATTTCTTTTTTCTCCTTTTCTTACGAAGATTGAATGGAAGTTGAGACGTACCTACAAGTTGTAACAGCGCCAACAACCGACGTGTCTGCATTTTGAATTTTGCACGGTGTTCTCCGATTGTTCCGCAGAATGGAACATGAAACGATCTTATCTGGACGGCATATGTTCTAATCAGTTAACATTAGATCCTGATAGGGACTTTTGGGAAGGAGGATCCATTTTGGAACAATCTACAGTGAAGGCGCACAGCAAGATGGCTGAGTCGCTTGAACGTAATTACCATTAATTCATTTACCTGGCAAGAAGTGAAATATATGAATTTTCTGAAAAAATCCTTCTGAATCTAGCTAATTAGGCTCCAAATAAAGTATTTTTGGCCGCATTTTTTTTCTTAAATGACAGGCAATTAGCAATAAAAGGGTACCACAGGTTTGTCTTTGCCCATTTAGTAACCCATCAGTACTCTGGAAGTTATTAATCGATTTCTGCCCCAGATCGATTATTCCATTGATAAAGAGCCTCATTTCGCATAAGGATAGCAAAAAAAAAACCTTATTTTGATCAAAAATGGGACATGCATGGTTTTGCACTTTTACTATCGACATGATACTTCAACATAGGGACGCTGCATAATACGAGTACAATGGTTTTCATAAAAGTCTGACTCGAAATATCTCTTAGTCAACTCTCACTTATAGCATTATAAAATAGGAACCAACATTAAAAATATTCGGCTGCTGATAGAGATATATATTTCCATATTTGGGTCGACATTTTTTGCTTCAACCACGAGTTCTGCAGCTGTGGGTGATGGCAAAGAGCCTGCATTGTGACACTGGTCCATGTCAAACTTAAATGATTCATTTGTGAAGAGCTGAAAATCTTCATACACGTCCAAATTTTCAAGTAGAACATCGAAGAAATGAGAAATGCGTCGGAAAAGTTCGTCATCGTCAACAATTTCATTCGTCTCCTCTGGTTCCTCCTCTGTATCTGACGAATCAAGGTTTGGGTGGGAAACCAAAGAGAGTAACAACTCCCGACGGGATCGAGCAATAGTCTGAAACAATCAAATATAAAACGTGTAAGAAATTACAAGTGATTTACGAAAAAGGTGCGTCAATAGCAAATCAATGACATATGGAAAAGATGTCACTAAATTGACATGGCTTCATGTGCCTTTTGCCACGTCAATCAGTGCTACCAACGGTTCAGCAGATGATTTCCGGGCTCAAGGGAACTGTGGCCCTGTTGAACTGATGGTTGCCAGGAAAATGGTTAAAGAGTGAATAAAACGCCGATTTCTGTGATATTACGTAATTTGTTTTGGTTAAGGGGGAAGTGGACGGGCCCTTAGTGTGATTCTGGGATAAGAGATGGCGTTACTGACGCATCAAAAGTTTTTGCAGTCTCATTTTGGAACCATCCAATTTATAACAGTTTGGGAAACGCAGTTTGCCTTCATACGCCCCTACAAGTTGCTGCATCAATTCATTTAATTTTTATACAAATTTAAAATTGGAAAATTTGAAAATTTTGAGGTTTAGAGGTTGAAATTTGGAAAAAGCCGGTGCAAGCCCCCTTCCCAATGTGACTGGATCGGTTTTGAGAGCATCATTTCAATGATTGAGTAAATATACAAGACGTAAAACGAAAAATGGTAATGTTGGTTTTGAAGGAAAACAGAATGGCTGCAGACCCCAATTCGGCGCTCAAGGTCACCACGCTCCCTTTCCTTGGTAGCCATTGTGTCAATCAGTTCTCTTGAACCACTCCTCTCTCCATCCGTCTCTCTTCGTGGAAACGATAACCCCACAATAGCATCAAATGGACAAAGTCCTCGCGTATGTACACTAAGTCGCCCCCCACCCTTCGCGGTCTCGAACCTCCCATCTCCGATCTTCGGTAGGTTTGCTCATACATTCATTTCAGCTTGCATCGCTCGTACTAGCGCCTCATTTTTTCTACATTCGTTTATTATTATTATTATTCGTTTTCTACATTCTATTTTTCTATATTCGAGCCCGCGGTGCCATCGCGTCTGTGTTGAAATGTATCGTGTGTCCTCAAAAGGGAATGCTAGGTGCGAGGGCATAATTATAATGTGATACCTGTAATATGCCATTGTCTTGTAATAAATTTCTTCCTGTTCTTCACCCCGTTTTCCCTATTTTTCGCTATAACGCTAAAAGTTTGTCCGATTCACAATTTCTTTTTTCCATCTATAAGCTTTTTAAATTTACCATCAAACCTCATAATATGATCAAAATGTCATATATTATATGACATTTTGATCAAGTCCCGTAATATGCTCATGCCAGTACGCTAAATACCGCGTACTATTGTAAAATCCAAGTTTTTTTGGTACATTTTTTGCCGTAATTCCGAAATTATTGGTCCGATCCTAAATTGCTTTTTCTCAAGCTGGATAAATTTACTATCAGACTTCATCTATGAGTGAAAAGCCCAAATATTAGATCCCAAAAAAATTATTGGCCGAGCTAGGGGAAACCAAACTTTTTGGGGCTATTTGTGGGAAATGATTGATTTCTCAGCAACTATTTGTAGTTTTTGGCTGAAAATTGGTTTCGGGGGGAACATTTATCAAGGAACACGAATATGGCCTCCAATTTGAGCTAAAACAAAAGGTTTCTAGATAACATCCAAAAACAACCGAAATTCGTCACCAAATATTCAAATCTTGGGGAAACTGGGGAACAATTTTTTTTAGGGGTATTTTGTTGGTTCAAAGTCGTCGAGAAGAATGCGCTGAAACCAGCAAAACAAACCGCTACTCCGTGCGACGATTCGTTTCGGAGCTACACGCCGTCAAAGTTAGGACTAATTTCCTCATTTGCCTAAAGTGACGTGTCCACTGACTTGACATTCCCCTCCCTGCTAGGGCCTCATGTGGGGTGCAAACTGGACATGCCAGGTTATTCTGAAGCCAAATTTTATGGGGAATCCGAAAATGACCATCTCGAAAGCGTAGGGTCAGTGGCTGATGAGCTATAACGAATAGAACGGGAAAAAGCACGGACGCAGGCGAATCCATAAGGGTCATGGGAAGGCGTTGTACTTCTTAACTATTTTTACTCAAAGCTAATTAAATTTGCTACAACATCTATCGGTTTAACGTCCTTCGTACAATACGTATTTTCAATGATTTTTAGGTCGGAAGTTGACCAAAACTTGAAATTTCACTTTTTTGAAAAATAAGCCATTTTTGAAAGGCTGTATCTCAGTAACTATTGACCCAACAGAGCTGCACTTGGTCTCATTGTGTAGCAAATCTTATCTCCTGTAAATAAGTCCGTAGTATCAATTCGCGAAAAACGCATCGTTTCAAAGTTATAGCGAAAAACCCAGAGTAAGGGCAACCATTTCGAGGTTTTTCGAGTGCTACGAAAGAAGCGCAAGGTTTTCATTCCTGCGAAATTAGATTTAGATTTCCCTAACAGTCCCGAACAACATACCAAAAAATCAGAACTAGCCGTGCATTTGCGATTTTAGGCCTCTTTTGTGTAAGATTTGACTGTTCTAATAACAGTCTCCTCTACCTCAAAGGTTCCATTGGAAATGTCTACAATGTTGGACGAATGGGAATAGATTCAGCTCACTCACCTTCATTACTGTCAGAAGTGCTCCCTGTCAAATCTCGGACTTATCACCTTTCCTATGAATGATTGACGCAGCAGATCCACTGTCTAAAAGGGGAGATGAAAGCTGCTATCACTGACTCTTATTTTTCGTTTTACGATCGTGCTATTCATCGCAGAATTTTGGTTCTTGGCAATTTGAAATCAGGAAATTCTCAAAAATGGGGCTGGAACCAAGTTTTTTTTTTAAATTTAAAATTGTCCAAAATTCTTTTTCTAAAATTTGAATTTGAAATTTTTTTCAAATTTTTTTTTGATGGAGCATTTTGTTTAGGAAAAATATGAACATAACTTTTTTCAGATTGAAAATCGCTCATCCGGCTGTTGAAATATTTTGCATAAACTTTTGGTGTCTTCTCTCTCTCTCGCACACTTGTCGTCCACTTTCCCCTTAATGACGTCATCCATGTGATCCATTTCTCGTTCAAGCAAACACAAATCAGCACTTCAGGCTCATGGCGTCATGTAATGAATGGAAATGTCGGTCCTAACAAGGATGTAGAACAGGCCTCCTCTTTCTGTTGGAATCCCAGTGAGTTTTCGGTGTTTCGTTGAACTAATTCGATTCTAACCATTTTGGAGGATGCAGTCAGCCAAATTCAAGCCCATTGGCATGTTAAGAGCAGTGATTGACATACCGAGTTGTGATGTGTACAGATCAAAATACTTGAGCCTACGATGAAGAATTAGAATAAATCCGTAATACTTATACATATCTCTCTCCTTCTCACGAAAAATTTTAGATTGTAGGTAATCACGTCGTGAATTTCTCGTTTTAAAATTAGAAATTATTAAGAGTTGATTGCGGCAATCGTACTTGATTGCCTTCTACCGTGGATTTTTCAATCAATTAGTTAATATACGATGATTTTGTGTCAGGAATTTACGAGCTAATATTTATTGGAAAACGCTGCAAATTCTTGACACAACGGTTCATTATCTTCTTTGTACAGATCACCCTTCTGTCTAGATCACTAGGTCTAAATGTCTAGATCCTAAATGTTAGATAAATTATTATTATCAATTATCACTAATTATTAACAATTTTATCAAGTACCTAGTAAAAATTATTATAATTCATTGTTAGGTGTTAATAATTCGTATTTATTATTAATAATAATTATTATTAATTATGATTAATTAATACGATATAATTCTGGGGTTTTCAATACTACGTCGGTAATAATTTTTCTATAAAAGAAGTACCTACCAACAAACATTCGAAATTACCTTCATTTCCGTAGCACGAAACGCACCTCAGAACAACAAACTCGATATCACTTAAGCCATGTGATGTTCCAAAGAGCTTGTTAGTTTGAAAATGGACCTGTATTTCAACAGTTTGATTCATGATCGTGTTGTGAGGCACAATCTTTGAGCCCTCATTGTGAACGAACGGCTGGTCGTACAAAGCTGCGGATGGTCTTAAAAAATTCTACGGAACAAACTCTATCTAAATATGAAATAAAAAACATACCGTTCTATATGAATTTTTCGAGATATGAGATTTTCAAATTTTCAAAATTCGTTTTGAACCCCTTCCCCTTGACCTAGGGTTATGAAAAGTTTCGAGGATCATTGTGGGGCTGGTCCAAACCCAGAAACCAAATTTCGTAATTTTAGCTCAACGTTAACTGGGCAAAGTGGCGCGGACGGCGGACGGACGGGTTTTGGTTTATTATCTTCGATAATAAACCATTGGAATCGCCCAAAGAAGAAATTTTGGTTTATTATCTTCGATAATGAACCATTGGAATCGCCCAAAGAAAAAAAAATTTTAACCCCCCCTCAAAATTTGTTGGTTTACGTTTCAAGACACGTAGATTCAGAAAATCGAATAAAAAAACTCTGCAAATTCTTGACACAACGGTTCATTATCTTTGTTTGGGCTGGTAGGTAATAGTTATTACTTGCCCCAATAGAGTGCTCGCCATGATGGCTGGTAGGAGCCGTTGTTCGGTTGTCCGACCTGTTCCCCCGACCCGTTTGTATAGACCGAGTGTTATCACTATCAAAATTGCTGTACTGTTATCATTATTATAATACCGTTTGTTTTATCGAATTTCATCCGTTCTCGTGTGAAATAAAAAGAGTTGTTATCCGGTGTTTATTACTCGTGATTATTTCGTTTACCCGTTCAAACATTTTGGTGCCGTAAACCCGCGGATTGTGGTTAATGTCGAGCGTGTCCGAATTTAACCTAGTTTACCTCGCGACTTTGTTTACATCGGGTTTTTTCCATTTACCGTTTTACCGTTTTACCGTCGTTTTTCCCCGTTTTTCGCGTTCTTCCGTCCAATAATGCCGCCAAAAGGAATGAAGAAGCGTAGATCCCGTCAATCGGACCCGGATTTTCCGCTGGACGATGCGGTTGTTTCCACGGACGAGCCTGTGCAACCCGTTCAATCGGTTCATCCAGTTTCTTCTTCGTATGATGTCGTCAAGAATAAGTCTATTCAACTTGATCCCGCTGTTTTTGATCTGCTGAGTGCCCCTCAGCAAGACCTGTTGAAGAACATCAGACGTTGGTCAATCAGGGCTAATGCAGTTCTAAAACGACAACCTGTAAGTGCACTGGCGGAGTCTATCAAGGACGATTTCCGTCGAGGAAGAATGTTCCTCGATGCCGTTGAGGAGGCTCAGTTCGATCAGCAGATCGAGGAAAATCTGCTTAATCAGGTAACTTCTGTTGTTGTAAGTTTGGCTGAACGCGTCCCCGTTGAAATTAATCCAGTTAGCGCTAAGAAAGAGGTTGATGACGAAGTTGTTCTCAGTCATGAACACGCTTACGCTCAGATTAAAATGATGAATGAGCTGCTCACAACCGTCCCGTTATTTGAAGGCCAAATCTCCCGCTTTGCGGAGTTTAGGAAACTGTTTGATGGTGCAGTTCATAACATGAAGCACATACCCGATGAAATTAAATTTGAAAAACTGTTGAGTAAGCTTTCTCCCGATCTCCGATCATCATTTGCCGGTAGCAGCTATCAGCAGGCTTATGACGCCCTGGTAGCGGAAAATACCTCAAAATACCGTTTGGCTCGTTCAGTATTTGCGCAGCGCATACATTTACCCCGTTTGGAAAGGCCCAACGTTGCTGACTTGGAACATTTCCACAACGACGCTCGTTCATGGGTAGGATCAATGCTCGACCTCCCCACTCCCAATCTTCGGGAGTACTTATTGTTTGAAGCCCTGTTTTTTCGCTTATCCGCTGAACTCAAAGAGAAGTTCAACCGGGAGGTGATGGAACAAATGGATGCCATCCCCTCTCACTCTGATCTGCTTCGGTTTATTGGAAAGGAGCTAAGGATAGCTCGACTAGTCCCAGAGGAGAAGCAGGGGAATAAAAAAGCTCCAACCACTGTTCAGAGAGCCCGTTCACCCTCACCGTTCCGCTTGTCAGCCGTTCCAGCCACCAGTTCCACTCCACAGCCGTCACCCGCTCGTAGTGCTGCTCACCCTGCTCCCAGTCGTGCAGTAAAATGCAATTATTGTAGGAAGGATCACTTCCTGTTCCGTTGCCCAGAGTTCAAGGAACTGAGTGTACCTGAGCGCATACAAACCGTTAAGAAGCTACGGGCATGCCAGAACTGTTTCTCCACACTCCACCGGGTGGAAGCATGCCGTTCAGATCGAAGATGCCACTGTGGGCAGCCGCATCATCCCTGGCTCCACCTACTGCTTCCAACCGTATCTAATCGCCCGGTTTCACCTGGATCAAACTCAGGTAGTTTCGTTTCAACGCACAATTCACCCGCTTCAAGACCCGTTCAAGAAGAAGAAGAGAGGGCCATGATGAACTACCATCCCATGAGTTCAAGCCAAAGGTCCCTTTGTTTCAGCCGTTTGTCCCCCTCTCCCCCCATAGAAACATCAGCCCCGTTATGAAGGTACGACGGCGTTCAGCCGGTTCCTTCCAAGGTATCATTGGTGAGCACTACTGCCAGGAGCCCACTACCCGTTAAGTCTTTAACCGTTAAGAGTTCAGCCGTTCGACGTCAACTTGTAAGTAATGTTAGGCGCATGTTAGCACCTAGGAATAATTTCAGGGGCCTGTTTCCTGGGATTGAGTCATCCAAATTAGGCGTAGCTGGCTCATCCCAACCCGTTAGTAAAATTGACGTCACCCGTAAGTCCTGTTTAAAATTATCTCGTTTTGGGCTCACCCCTACTGCTGTAGTCCCCCTTTCCTCCTGTAGAGGGGAAATAATTAAATTCAGAGCTTTGATTGACTCAGGAAGTGAAGTCAATATTGTTTCCCCGTTAGTAGTGAAGAAGTTAGGACTCCGTTTGATTCCCATGAAGGGCAGTTTACAGGGAATTGGGAGTTCTTCAAACCCCATTCACAGTTCCGTTACTGCTCAGCTTCACACACGTTCTGGTAGGGTAATTCCTTTTGAAGCGCTCGTTATGGAGAGCCCCCTTTCGCCATTGCCCAGCCGTAGTTGGAACCCTGCTTTATGGCCCAGTATCACATCCATGGAAACCCAACTTGCTGACCCACAGTTTCACACTGCTCACTATGTTCAGGCTATTCTCGGAGCTGACATTTTTTCCCGATTGCTTCCCCGTTCCTCTGAGGTTGGTCTATGGGAAACTGACTTGGGAACTCTGGTTACTGGTGCCACTCCACCCGTCTGTAAAAAGTCCGTTCAATTCAGCCGTTATGCGCATCAAATGAAATACTCCAGCGAAGAGCCAGTTAACAAGATAGAGCCCCACCCCTTCCTCGTTCAAGCTAGATTCCAGGCCGCTTATCCCTGCTCACAGGGACCCCATGTTTTCACTGTTCCTAAATTCTTGCCTAAGGACTACCACTCGCAAGTTCTTAAGGAGCTCTCTACCGTTTTGGAGGTAGTAGCTGCCAATCCTAAACCCCAACGGAAGCCGTTTCCCCGGTTCCCGTTCAGCAATCAAAATGTTAAGTCTACTGTTAGTCAAGTTAAGCCCAATCACTCAACCCCTGTTCGAAATCTATTTTCTGTAGCTCCACCCATGGAACTTGTTGAGAACCCAATTAGTTTGTTCCAGCTCGCAGCCCAGGTCTGCACGTCTGATTTCCAATTGGTATCTCCCAGTGTAGTGTGTTTCCCAATCAAAGATGAAGATATACCTGCAACTACCGATGAAGTTTCTGTTAAGGTAGCAGCTGTTCCCGTTTCCACTGATGATCTGTTACGCCAGATGTTTGAAATTGAGTCTGTTGAACCCGTCTCCCCTTGGACGCCTGAGGATCATCAGGCTGAAAACCGTTTTTTGGAATCAGTTAGTAGAGATAAGTTTGGTCGCTACACTGTTGCTCTTCCGTTGTCTGAGTCTCCCACTGCTCTGGGTGAGTCCAGACACATTGCTTTAAGACAATTGTATAGGTTGGAAGCCAGACTAAAACGTAACCCTGTTTTAGCCACTGCTTACCGTTCGTTCATGGAAGAATATACCCAATTGGGACATATGAGGCTGTTAAGCTCAGAAGAAATCCCCCGTTCCCCCAATTATTACATTCCTCATCACTCTGTTCATCGTGAAGGTGATCCTGTTGCAAAAATCCGCGTAGTATTTAATGCGTCTCAGCGCACTTCCAATGGCCGGTCTTTGAATGAAATTCTGCTAGTTGGACCAAAAATGCAACCCGATATATCCGTTATGGTAACCCGGTTCCGCTCTTTCCGCTATGTTTTTATATCTGATATACGACAAATGTTTAGGCAGATTCAACATCCAATTGAGGATCAGGACCTGTTAAGAATAGTTTGGCGCAACTCCCCTGATCAACCTGTTCAAGATTTCGCCCTCACAACTGTTACCTACGGAACTGCTTCAGCCCCCTTCCTAGCTAACCGGGTCATCCGTCACTTAGCTGATGAAAATGAGGAAAGTTACCCAATTGCTTCCAAATTGTTGAAGGAAAATACGTACATTGACGATGTACATGGTGGGGGGAGTTCCCTGCACTCAGCGTTAGAGGCTAGGAATGAACTGCTATCACTGTTAGCTACTGCTGGGTTGGAGCTCCGTAAGTGGGCCTCCAATTCTGATCAGTTGCTTTCTGGTATTCCAGAAGAGCACCGGCTTGCCCCCTCTGTTCCTGTTTGTCTGACCTCCGATGATGAAAAGCCATTAAAAATGTTGGGAATCTCCTGGAACCCTACCACTGATGAGTTTTACTTTAAGGTTCCCGTTTCTCTTACTGTTCACACCAAGAGAGAGTTAGCTAGTCAAGTTGGAAGGATCTACGATCCCGCTGGGTGGATTATGCCAGTTTCTGTTCAAGCTCGTTTCATTCAAAGGGAGATTTGTCGTTCAAAGTATGATTGGGACGATCCGTTACCAGGTTCATTTGTTCATGATTGGGCTGCCCTTGCTGATACCCTCAATTTGCTTCAGTCTGTTTCCATCCCTCGTCACATACGAGTGGATGCCCCCGTTCAATGGTTAGTAGGATTTGCTGATGCCTCGGAAAAGGCCTATGCTGCCACAGTTTATCATGTATCTCAGATGAACAGTGAATTTGCTGCCCGTTTAATTTTGGCTCGAGCAAAAATCGCTCCAATGAAGCCTCAGTCAATTCCCCGATTAGAACTGCTAGCGGCGGAACTATTGGGTAAAACCATGACTCGTGTCCGTTCCGAATATCCTTCTGTTCCCAATTCTGCAATAATTGCCTGTTCTGATAGCACAGTTGCCCTATCCTGGCTCACCGCTGACCCCGCTCCCGTTTGGAAGGTATTTGTGGGTAACAGGGTTGCTCGAACCCTGTCCCACTTGCCCAAAGAGCACTGGTTCCATGTCCGTTCTGCTGACAACCCCGCTGATGTCGCCTCCCGTGGAGCCAAACCTGATCAGTTAGTTAACTGTTCCTTGTGGTGGAATGGTCCAGATTGGTTGGCTTCCGACCGTTCCTTGTGGCCAGTGAGGAGGATTCGCCCTGATTTGAATCCCGATTCTGTTTCAAGTGAAATCAGAGCTTCATCGAGAGTAATAGCTGCAACTGTTGTTGAGACTCCGTTTGAAGCCCGTTTTAGCTCTTATACTGTTTTGCGTCGAGTTACTGCTTGGATAATCCGCTTTATTAATAATTGTAAAATCCGCCGTTCCTGTTTGCTATCTCAGACTAGACCACCGTTAAGCACATCTGAGCTTCAGAAAGCCGATTCAGTTCTCGTTCGCCGTTCTCAAGGTCGCAGCTTGTCTGAGATCCAAGAAGCCACCATTAAAGGAGCTAAACCAACTAAACTGATGAAACAGTATTTCCTATATTTCCTATAAACTATATTTTCCGATTCTGAAGGCACTCTCCGAGTAGGGGGTCGCTTATCAAATATGCCTGGGTCATTCGAGACACAGCACCCCGCTTTGCTTAAACCTTCTGATTTACTGGTACCGCTGCTCATCCGTTACGCCCACACTACATGCATGCATGTAGGGCCCAGAGCCACGCTGGCCCACCTGCGTACCCGATACTGGGTGATTGATGGGAGAAATGCCGTTAATCGTGTTTTGGCTGGGTGTACCCGTTGTTTTTCAGTTAAACCGAGACCGTTTCAGCCCGTTATGGGTCAGCTGCCTGAGGCCCGAGTCACCCGTGCCTTTGCCTTTGAGCAGGTTGGAGTTGACTTTTGTGGCCCGTTCACTGTTTCTATTGCCGGTCTTCGAGGAGCTCGAGCCGTTGAAGTTTACCTTGCCGTTTTTGTTTGTTTCACAACCAAAGCCGTCCACCTTGAAGTTGTTATGGATCTTAGTACCGATGGGTTTCTCCAATGCTTGGAGCGGTTTATGGGTCGCCGAGGCGTTCCCTCAGCTATTTGGAGCGACAATGGTCGTAATTTCCTGGGGTCATCCAACTTACTCAACCAAATCCGTTCTGCAAGCCCCTTTGATCATGTAGTAGCTGAACGACTCGCTAACCGAGGGGTGGAATGGAAATTCATTCCACCTAGGGCACCGCATTTTGGTGGGTTATGGGAGGCTGCCGTTAAGTCTGCTAAACGACTGTTGAAGGTCAATTTAAGAGATCAAACCACCACGCTTCAAACGTTCAGCACCGTTGCCATTAGGATTGAGGCCATTCTTAACAGCCGTCCGTTAGTTCACCAATCCTCCTCACCAGATGACATACTGGTACTCACCCCTGCTCATTTTCTCGTTCAACGCCCGCTTACTGCTTTACCTGAGAGCAATGTGTTTGCCTTCAGCTCCCGATTAGCTCCTAAGTGGAAGTTTGTTTCTAATCTGGTAAGTCAATTCTGGAAGAAGTGGCACTCCGAGTACCTGTTAGACCTCCAGACCCGATCTAAGTGGAATACCCCTGATCGCCCTGCTACAGTGGGGGATGTAGTGTTGATTAAGGAAGACAATATTCCTCCTCTGTCGTGGCCCATGGGTGTGATAGTGGACCTCATTCCTGGTAAAGATGGTGTAACCCGTGTAGCTAGAGTCCGGTCTGGTAATGGGGAGAAACTCCGCCCGTTAGTCAAGCTCTGCCCGCTACCAAAGGACTGTTAGTGCCCGTTTCTTAAACTTGTTAGAATGAGTGCCTCATTGTGGGGGGAGGATGTTTGGGCTGGTAGGTAATAGTTATTACTTGCCCCAATAGAGTGCTCGCCATGATGGCTGGTAGGAGCCGTTGTTCGGTTGTCCGACCTGTTCCCCCGACCCGTTTGTATAGACCGAGTGTTATCACTATCAAAATTGCTGTACTGTTATCATTATTATAATACCGTTTGTTTTATCGAATTTCATCCGTTCTCGTGTGAAATAAAAAGAGTTGTTATCCGGTGTTTATTACTCGTGATTATTTCGTTTACCCGTTCAAACAATCTTCTTTGTACAGATCACCCTTCTGTCTAGATCACTAGGTCTAAATGTCTAGATCCTAAATGTTAGATTAATTATTATTTTCAATTATCACTAATTATTACCAATTTTATCAAGTACCTAGTGAAAATTATTATAATTTATTGTTAGGTATTAATAATTGGTATTTATTATTAATAATAATTGTTATTCATTATGATTAATTATTACGATATAATTCTGGGGTTTTTAATGCTACGTCGGTAATAATTTTTCTATAAAATAAGTACCTACCAACAAACATTCGAAATTACCTTCATTTCCGTAGCACGAAACGCACCTCAGAACAACAAACTCGACATCACTTAAGCCATATGATGTTACAAAGAGCTTGTTAGTATGAAAATGGACCTGTATTTCAACAGTTTGAGTCATGATCGTGTTGTGAGGCACAATCTTTGAGCCGTCATTGTGAACGAACGGCTGGTCGTACAAAGCTGCGGGTGGTCTTAAAAAATTCTACGGAACAAACTCTATCTAAATATGAAATAAAAAACATACCGTTCTATATGAATTTTTCGAGATATGGAATTTTCAAAATTTCAAAATTCGTTTTGAACCCCTTCCCCTTGACCTAGGGTTATGAAAAGTTTCGAGGATCATTGTGGGGCTGGTCCAAACCCAGAAACCAAATTTCGTAATTTTAACTCAACGCTAACTGGGCAAAGTGGCGCGGACGGCGGACGGCGGACGGCGTACGGCGGACGGACGGATTTTTTTTTATTCGATTTTCTGAATCTACGTATCTTGAAACGTAAACCAACAAATTTTGAGGGGGGGTTAAAAAATTTTTTTCTTTGGGCGATTCCAATGGTTCATTATCGAAGATAATAAACCAAAAAATCCGTCCGTCCGCCGTACGCCGTACGCCGTCCGCCGTCCCCCGTCCGCCGTCCCCCGTCCGCCGTCCGCCGTCCGTGGCACTTTGCCCAGTTAGCGTTGAGCTAAAATTACGAAATTTGGTTTCTGGGTTTGGACCAGCCCCACAATGATCCTCGAAACTCTTCATAACCCTAGGTCAAGGGGAAGGGGTTCAAAACGAAATTTAAAATTTCGACAATGTCATATCTCAAAATATTTAACTGAAACGTCTAATTTTCAGTTCACTTTTGAATGACCTGAAAAATTACGAATCTTTTAAGACCAATTGGATTTTTGTGCGACCAGCCGTTCGTTCACAGTGAGCGCGCAAAGGTTTAGGAAAAACACTAATCTTTCGCGTCGAAAACGGCCGTTATGTGACCCAACCCTCAGACGCCCAGAATAAAACTACCTTTTGTCATCTTCCCGGTAAACTACAGTCTAGAAATTTTAACCGTGAGTCGGGGATAGACCACATTGCAATATTTACTCGGTTTCTCATCTGTAAAATTGTTTAAATAATACCTTTTTGTTTAAACAAATTAAATTTTGATGATGAGCTAGATACTTGAAATTTTAAATATAGGTCAGAAATGGATGACATTTCAATATTCACTCGGTTTGTATGACATGGTATGAGTATGGTAAGGTATATTATTGTATGTATGATTTAGTACAGTATGATAAGACAGAAAAGAAATTCGTATGGTATGGTATGAGTACGGTGAGAATATGGTATGGTGCCGATTTGCAACACAGTCTGGTATAGACAGAAGGGTGATCTGCACAAGGAAGATAATAAACCGTTGTGTCAAGAATTTGCAGAGTTTTTTTTATTCGATTTTCTGAATCTACGTGTCTTGAAACGTAAACCAACAAATTTTGAGGGGGGGTTAAAATTTTTTTTTCTTTGGGCGATTCCAATGGTTCATTATCGAAGATAATAAACCAAAAAATCCGTCCGTCCGCCGTCCGCCGTACGCCGTACGCCGTCCGCGCCACTTTGCCCAGTTAGCGTTGAGTTAAAATTACGGAATTTTTTTTTATGGGTTTCGACCAACCCCACAATGGTCCTCGAAACTTTTCATAACCCTAGGTCAAGGGGAAGGGGTTCAAAACGAATTTTGAAATTTTGAAAAATTCATATTGAACGGTATGTTTTTGGTTTATTATCTTCGATAATGAACCATTGGAATCGCCCAAAGAAAAAAAAAATTTAACCCCCCCTCAAAATTTGTTGGTTTACGTTTCAAGATACGTAGATTCAGAAAATCGAATTAAAAAAAATCCGTCCGTCCGCCGTACGCCGTCCGCCGTCCGCCGTCCGCGCCACTTTGCCCAGTTAGCGTTGAGTTAAAATTACGAAATTTGGTTTCTGGGTTTGGACCAGCCCCACAATGGTCCTCGAAACTTTTCATAACCCTAGGTCAAGGGGAAGGGGTTCAAAACGAATTTTGAAATTTTGAAAATTTCATATCTCGAAAAATTCATATAGAACGGTATGTTTTTTATTTCATATTTAGATAGAGTTTGTTCCGTAGAATTTTTTAAGACCATCCGCAGCTTTGTACGACCAGCCGTTCGTTCACAATGACGGCTCAAAGATTGTGCCTCACTACAGGATCGTGAATCAAACTGTTGTAATACAGGTCCATTTTCATACTAACTCTTTGGAACATCATATGGCTTAAGTGATGTCGAGTTTGTTGTTCTGAGGTGCGTTTCGTGCTACGGAAATGAAGTTTATTTCGAATGTTTGTTGGTAGGTACTTCTTTTATAGAAAAATTATTACCGACGTAGTATTAAAAACCCCAGATTATATCGTATTAATTAATCATAATTAATAATAATTATTATTAATAATAAATACGAATTATTAATACCTAACAATAAATTATAATAATTTTCACTAGGTACCTACTTGATAAAATTGTTAATAATTAGTGATAATTGATAATAATAATTAATCTAACATTTAGGATCTAGACATTTAGACCTAGTGATCTAGACAGAAGGGTGATCTGTACAAAGAAGATAATGAACCGTTGTGTCAAGAATTTGCAGAGTTTTTTGGTTTATTATCTTCGATAATGAACCATTGGAATCGCCCAAAGAAAAAATTTTTTTAACCCCCCCTCAAAATTTGTTGGTTTACGTTTCAAGATACGTAGATTCAGAAAATCGAATTAAAAAAAATCCGTCCGTCACCCGTACGCCGTACGCCGTCCCCCGTACGCCGTCCGCCGTCCGTGCCACTTTGCCCAGTTAGCGTTGAGCTAAAATGACAAAATTTGGTTTCTGGGTTTGGACCAGCCCCACAATGATCCTCGAAACTTTTCATAACCCTAGGTCAAGGGGAAGGGGTTCAAAACGAACTTTGAAATTTCGACAATGTCATATCTCTAAAAAGTCTCATGAAACGGTGTAATTTTTAGTTCACTTTTGAATGACCTAAAAAATTACGAATCTTTTAAGACCAATTGGATTTTTGTGCGACCAGCCGTTCGTTCACAGTGACCGCGCAAAGGTTTAGGAAAAACACTAAACTTCCGCGTCGAAAACGGCCGTTATGTGACCCAGACGCCCAGAATAAAACTACATACCTCTTTTCATCTTCCCGGTAAACTACAGTCTAGAAATTTTAACCGTGAGTCGGGGATAGACCACATTGCAATATTCACTCGGTTTCTCATCTGTAAAATTGTTTAAATAATACCTTTTTGTAATAATACAAATTAAATTTTGATGATGACCTATTGACTTGAAATGTTAAATATAGTTCAGAACTGGATCACAATGCAATATTCACTTGGTTTCTTGTCTGTAAAATTGTTTAAATAATACCTATTTGTTTAAACAAATTAAATTTTGATGATGAGCTAGATACTTGAAATTTTAAATATAGGTCAGAAATGGATGACATTTCAATATTCACTCGGTTTGTATGACATGGTATGAGTATGGTATGGTATATTATTGTATGTATGATTTGGTATAGTACAGTATGGTATGATAGGAAAGAAATTCGTATGGTATGGTATGAGTACGGTGAGAATATGGTATGGTGCCGATTTGCAACACAGTCTGGTATAGACAGAAGGGTGATCTGCACAAGGAAGATAATAAACCGTTGTGTCAAGAATTTGCAGAGTTTTTTATTCGATTTTCTGAATCTACGTATCTTGAAACGTAAACCAACAAATTTTGAGGGGGGGTTAAAATTTTTTTTTCTTTGGGCGATTCCAATGGTTCATTATCGAAGATAATAAACCAAAAAAGGGCCATGTTTGATAAGTAAGGACATATATTAAAGTTGACAGTAACCACCACCTCGACTACGATCCCGCACTACGCCTGATTGATTGTGTGTGGTATCGAACTCGCTGTTGTACATTAACTGTTAATGAATACAGATGGTCCGCAATCATAGCTGCATTATTAGTATTTTTATACGAACCAAAACACGGCCTACCTCAAATGGGGCTGAACAACACGGCCTACCTGAGATAAGGCTGGTCAACATGGCCTACCTCAAATAGTGCCGAATAACATGGCCTAACTGAAATTTTTGGGCATAGTGACTTATTTTATATAGCGGCATTCAAATTAAAATTCACTAAAATTATTCAACATCCCGTAAGTTGTCTATATAGTATATTGGCACCCGGATGTGTCTATAGTTGCAAACAGTCACGTATAATATACGTAACATGATAATATCATATTATCATATTATGTTTCCAAATTTTAGAAATAAACAGTTTTTTGTGTCTCCTGTAAATTAAAAAAAAAAAAAAAAAAAAAAAACACTTAGGTCATGTTTACAGCACCATTTGAGGTAGGCCATGTTGACCAGACCTATCTCAGGTAGGCCAAGTTGTTTATCCCCGGTTGAAGTAGACCTTGTTGCCGAAAAATGAAAGTCTGACAAGTGACACCTCATTTTGAAAGTTTTCACACGCTGAGTACGATTGTAAAGTCAGGATTGCGATACCTAATTTCGTCCGAAAACTTTGAAGATGAAGAATACGTTCTTCATGAATAATCTGCTCTAATCTGATGACGGAATGCGATATCGCAATTCTGACTATTCCCTCGTGTTCAGCGTTGAAATGTCTACAAGCTGAGGGGGGTTTTGGGTGGGGGTGGGGGAGTTTCACCAATAAATTCCAAAAATTAAACGGTCTGTCAAGTGACACATCATTTTAACGGTTTTTACACGCTGAAATAAGATGGGGAAGTCAGAATTGCTGTATCTTATTCCGCTCACAAACTGGAGCACTTTGAAGATGGAGAAACGTGGTTGTTACTTGAGATGTTCATTTTAGGAGACTGATCACCAACGGATAATCGACTGTATATTAAATGAATAACTCGCAATTGAGTGACGAAAAACAATGTACTGCACAAATTATTTCAATTGACAATGTACTGAACGAAACTACTTCAATAGCAACATGGCGATGACTGACTACTAGAAGGGCCTGGACGTTTCAGGGCCGTTGCCGCCATCTTGTTACGAGAGTTTTTCCACCAGGGGGCAGCAGCTCCTGGGCAGTAGGAAATTGGCGGGTCCAGAGACGTTTTACAAAAACCAACTATTTCTTCAAAAATTCGCTCGTATAGTATAAAACGAAGTACACTTGGGCGCACCCTTGACAGATATTTCAAAACAGTAGTATTGTATTCGATTTGAAAACTGTGTTCTCTCGATCGATACCAATGATTCCTTAACAGGAAGGGAAAATGCTGAGACACGAGAGTCAAATCACGTACCTACGTCGGACTCATTAACGCTCTGTCCACATGTTTTCATATCTTGTCGTCACATCGTTCGACAAAAAGGCACAGCGTCGATGAAAGGCGCAATCATCCGTTGATCTGTTGACAACGTTTAACAACCACTCTAGTGGACGCGACAATGCTTTCGGATTCAGTCGATACAATACGTTCAATGGGAGGTTTCCCAACTCTAAGACAGTGTGGGAAAGATCTCTTTTCAGCCCAACTTCAAGCCCTTCATTGTTGCCCTATCACCACTGAATGTCAAAACCAGACCTCCCTAAAAAGACCTACGCCGCGAAAACAATTCCGTAACTTCGTTGTTTCTCTTTTCTCTCTCTCTCTCACTCACTCTCTCTCTCTCACTCTCTCTCTCTTAAACTTCTTTTACTGAGAAGATCTTCGACGATGAGACGGTTTGTGGGAAAACACGAAGGGTCGAGAAGTCACTAAGTCGTTTTCTGAATTGGTTTCAGTCACTCTTTATTAGTCACAACTCTAAACAAAACGGTTGTCCACGATGACCTAGGGAAGGTCAGTATTGTGACAGTCTGGGATGTGAGGGCTGCGCAGGTAGGCGACAGGTATCAGGCCGGTCACAACAAAGTTCTTTTGTAGTGCCTGTTATGACAAAGCTCTCGTCTGAACTAAGAAAACGCTGCAAATATTTCCAGGCAGGTTTATTATTTTCTTGCCTAGATCACTGATCTGTTTATAATTCCTATATGAAATAGTGAGGGCAATGAGGGGGTAATTTTGAGGATTCGATCACTCAGGAGCTCAGATGATCATCTTCGAAGTGGGGTAGTAGGTACCCCCCAAAAAAACACTCCGTGTAAAAATCACCCCGCCTCGCAAATATCATTCTTCAGAGGCCGGAAAAAGTTATGATATCCACTTTCCCCGCCCGCCCTTTTCCTCATTAAGGAGCTAAGTATAATGAAAAGCTTAACCACTTCACAAGCACCGTACCCCTTTCGAAATCTCCCCTTGGCGCTATTGCGAGACGTTTTTATTACTTCCACAAGCAACTAATACTTGTATAAAACGTTAACCACCATCAAGTATTAGTTGCTTGTGGAAGTAATAAAAACGTCTCGCAATAGCGCCAAGGGGAGATTTCGAAAGGGGTACGGTGCTTGTGAAGTGGTTAAGCTTTTCATTATACTTAGCTCCTTAATGAGGAAAAGGGCGGGCGGGGAAAGTGGATATCATAACTTTTTCTGGCCTCTGAAGAATGATATTTGCGAGGCGGGGTGATTTTTACACGGAGTGTTTTTTGGGGGGATATCACATCTTTTTGTTGTTGAAGTGGGTCATTTTATAAAGAAGGTCTATGCAAAATTTCAAGTCGATTGGTCCGGTTACCCAGTCTGTAGACTCGTCAAAGTTGCCAAAATTAGCCTAAATTTCAGTTTTTTGTTTCTAAAAGTTTTTGGGTTGAGATAATGGGTTAAACCTTTCAAAAGGCACTGTCTGATGTTGAAACGAAGCTCTGTGCAAAATTTCAAGTCAATCCGGGAAGGTGGAAATGCCTAACTGATTAAGGAGAAGAAGAACAGGTAAGGGTGAAAAACCGGGTTTTTGAAGTTATATAACTCGGCTCCCTTTGGAGATATCGACTTGAATCTTTCAAAAGGCACTTGCTACACTTGAAACGAAGCTCCGTGCAAAATTTCAAGTCAATCGGCGAAGTTGGAGAGGCTGTAGCCTTGACCGACTGAAAAAGGTAGAAAAACATGGTAATTGGTTTTTGAAGTTACCTATATAACTCGGCTCCCTTTAGACCTAGCGACTTGAAACTTTCAGGGCTTTCTATTATCCACACCAAAAAGATCCATACCAAATTTCAAGTTGATCGGTCTACAAGGAGCCGAGATATGGCCATAATTAGCCTAAATTACCCTAAATTTCAGTTTTTTTGTCCCTAATTTTTTTTTGGGTTGAGATAATTGCTTATTTCGTTCAAATGGCACTGAGCCATGCTATAAAGAAGGTGTGTAAAAAAATTCAAGTCGATTGGTCCTTTTACCCAGGCTGTAGACTCGTCAAAGTGGACAGAATTTTCCTAAGGTTTCTGTTTTTTTGTTTCTAAAACTTTTTTGGGTTGAGATAATGGGTTAAATCTTATATAAGGCTCTGTCTCAAGGTTAAATGAAGCTCTGTGCAAAATTTCAAGTCAATCGGTGAACGTGGAGAGGCTCCAGCCTTGCCTGTCTGAACAAGGAGAAGGAGAAGAAGAACAATCTAAGGCCGAAAAACCGGGGTTTTTGAAGTTATGTAGCTCGGCTCCCTTTAGACCTATCGATTTGAAACTTTCAGGGCTTTCTAATATACACTCAAAGAAGACCCACACCAAATTTCAAGTTGATCGGTCAAATAGGAGCCGAGATATGGATACCTCGAAAACGCGTTTCGTGACGTCCGGTAAACATACACTCGGCATCGTTCGTTTTCTCAACTTCTTTGCTTGGCGGGGCGGAACGCTACCGCGTTCCTAGAAATGTTGTAGATTCAAGATGGCGGATCCAATATGGCGGAGAAAATTTTCGACCAATTTGAGCCAAATCTGGTACCTATAGAGGTTTTTTTTTTTGGTTTAGGTCCGCTACATTGGATCCGCCATTTTGAATGTTGAAAATCTGTCTTCAGATTCGTGTTCAATGTCCCAAAAACCTCTCTATTCCAAATTTGGCTCAAATTGGTTGGCTTTCGAAAATGTTCTTCGCCATTTTTAATTTTGCAAATCTGACTTCAGATCATGATCAGCTACTCAAAAAACCTCGCTATACCATTTTTGGCTCAAATTTAATTCAATGGGTCTGTAAACACATGAATGTGATTCGGATATGTAAAAATTTTTTGGATTTTCACGAGTGAATTTTCCTTCATTTTTACTCATATTCACCTATTTTTTGAAGTTAGAAAACAACTCTGACGTGATAGCCGAATTCTGATAGCAAATCCGTGTTCATAATAGTCAGGAGGCGAAATTACGAGTACTATCATAGTCCAAAAGGCATACCTTTATTAATTACATATAAGAATTAATCAATTCATAGGTTTCTACTTGAACTTACCAACGTCAGCAATCAATCACATCAATATGTACCTACCAATTAATATCTTAAATTTCCCCCTTTTTGGTGGACGGGAAAAATCGTTCATGTCAGAGCAAGACTTTCGATATCAGACAACATTACCACTCCGAAATAAGAAACTCAACGGGCAAACCAAATTCGTCTAGCAAACGTTGGTAACGTGCGAGTTGGGAACCGGTAGGTAGGGATGGGGAACAATTTAGCAATTTAAAAAAATAGATTTTTATTGTTTAAAAAAACGATTTTTTGAATCGATACTCTTGTTGTCGATTTTTTGCTGAATCGATTCTTTAATAACGAGTTTTTTGAAAAATCGGCGAATTTCCTCAAAAGGAAAATGTATTTTTTGTTCTCCATCGTGAAATAGGAAATTGGAAACATCTGTACAGGTGAGATACTTAGGGTTCGCAACATTACCTACTGGATCCTAGATTCAAGAAAATGTATTTATAAGACCAAGCTGCCTGTTCAAGACACATTATATGTTAGGATGACATAATGAGAGTACAGATTGAGATGACAGAATCGGTGGAAGACAATTCTCCTGCACGTTTGTCCAGTTCTGACTCGCATCATCCAACTAAAGAAAGGAAGGGAATCTTCAGCGACCACAACAAGATTATCCAGCACCGTTTCCTCAATGAGCGAGAAGCATCTCAAAAAGATGAATTGTTCAACGAACTATCTTTGTATTTATTTATTTATTTATTATACGGGCAAGCCCAATTACATTATTGAATGACAAAATTACACAATTGAAAAGAAAAGTAACACAAAACTTCCAAAGGAATCGAACATAGGAAACAAAACAAAAACTGAGTTTCAACCAAAAGAGACTGGGGATAAGGTAACAAGAGTCTTTAAGTTCGTTAGGAAGGAATGACAAAAATCGAACTGAGGGTTCATAGATAAAAGTAGGTTTCCACTGCGAGGGAGGCGGAGGAGTGGTCTATTTCGATCGTAGTTCGTGGAAGAAAACTGGACACTGAAGAGTAACGGCGAGCGAGATGAAGAACGAGGAGCGGAAAGGTAAATCTTGGAGAGCAGCGATGGACAGTGAATCAGGCTGTTGATGATTTTATAGAGCAGCACGAGGTCAAATGAACACCGTCTTCTCTCAAGGGTTAGCAACTTTTGAACTCATCAGTGGATAAAATACAGGAAAATCCTTTCCTGTACTAGAAAAATATGAGAGACACATATCCTTTAGTCACATCCTGCCAACGGTTGCTACTTCTGTCCCCAGTTATCGATTGTTTTCAAAAGCTGGGTAACATCACTCCAACCAGGAATCGTTTAAGTGGCAAGTTTGCATATTTGCATATATGAGCTTATATATAAGCTCATATTCCTGTCATGAATTGATGAAGAGTTTTGGGATATGTGAATATTTCGTTAATAATAATTATTCAAATTATTTGACCTGATGTTTTTCAAATAAATTTTTGTACCGATACAAAAAAGGTTGTTTTTGTTCTAGAAATAAGACACCTATTTCACATTCAAATTTTTCAAAACAATGAAAAAAATCTATTGTATGAAAAATCGAGTTTATGCCATCAATTTTTAGAAACATTGATTTAGGTTTCGATTTTGAATATATATTTTTTTAACAAAATCGACACTTGTACCCAGGCGCGTACATTCAGGGGTACCGCGGGTAACGGCGGTACCCCGACGAAAAGAAGAAAAAAGGTACCTCCACAAAGAATAAAACTCTGCAAATTCTTGACACAACGGTTCATTATCTTCTTTGTACAGATCACCCTTCTGTCTAGATCACTAGGTCTAAATGTCTAGATCCTAAATGTTAGATTAATTATTATGATCAATTATCACTAATTATTAACAATTTTATCAAGTACCTAGTGAAAATTATTATAATTTATTGTTAGGTAATAATAATTTGTATTTATTATTAATAATAACGGGTGACGGACGGATTTTGGTTTATTATCTTCGATAATGAACCATTGGAATCGCCCAAAGAAAAAAATTTTTTAACCCCCCCTCAAAATTTGTTGGTTTACGTTTCAAGATACGTAGATTCAGAAAATCGAATAAAAAAAAATCCGTCCGTCCGCCGTACGCCGTCCGCCGTACGCCGTCCGCCGTCCGCCGTCCGTGTCACTTTGCCCAGTTAGCGTTGAGCTAAAATTACGAAATTTGGTTTCTGGGTTTGGACCAGCCCCACAATGATCCTCGAAACTTTTCATAACCCTAGGTCAAGGGGAAGGGGTTCAAAACGAACTTTGAAATTTCGACAATGTCATATCTCTAAAAATTCTCATGAAACGGTGTAATTTTTAGTTGACTTTTGAATGACCTGAAAAATTACGAATCTTTTAAGACCAATTGGATTTTTGTGCGACCAGCCGTTCGTTCACAGTGACCGCGCAAATGTTTAGGAAAAACACTAAACTTTCGCGTCGAAAACGGCCGTTATGTGACCCAACCCCCAGACGCCCAGAATAAAACTACCTTTTTTCATCTTCCCGGTAAACTACAGTCTAGAAATTTTAACCGTGAGTCGGGGATAGACCACATTGCAATATTCACTCGGTTTCTCATCTGTAAAATAGTTTAAATAATACCTTTTTGTAATAATACAAATTAAATGTTGACGATGATTTATTTCATATTTAGATAGAGTTTGTTCCGTAGAATTTTTTAAGACCATCCGCAGCTTTGTACGACCAGCCGTTCGTTCACAATGACGGCTCAAAGATCGTGAATCAAACTGTTGAAATACAGGTCCATTTCCATACTAACAAGCTCTTTGGAACATCATATGGCTTAAGTGATGTCGAGTTTGTTGTTCTGAGGTGCGTTTCGTGCTACGGAAATGAAGGTAATTTCGAATGTTTGTTAGTAGGTACCTACTTCTTTTATAGAAAAATTATTACCGACGTAGTATTAAAAACCCCAGAATTATATCGTATCAATTAATCATAATTAATAATAATAATTATTAACAATAAATACAAATTTTTAATACCTAACAATAAATTATAATAATTTTCACTAGGTACTTGATAAAATTGTTAATAATTAGTGATAATTGACAATAATAATTAATCTAACATTTAGGATCTTGACATTTAGACCTAGTGATCTAGACAGAAGGGTGATCTGCACAAGGAAGATAATAAACCGTTGTGTCAAGAATTTGCAGAGTTTTGGTTTATTATCTTCGATAATGAACCATTGGAATCGCCCAAAGAAAAAAAAATTTTAACCCCCCCTCAAAATTTGTTGGTTTACGTTTCAAGATACGTAGATTCAGAAAATCGAATAAAAAAAAATCCGTCCGTCCGCCGTACGCCGTACGCCGTCCGCCGTCCGCCGTCCGCGCCACTTTGCCCAGTTAGCGTTGAGTTAAAATTACGAAATTTTTTTTATGGGTTTCGACCAACCCCACAATGGTCCTCGAAACTTTTCATAACCCTAGGTCAAGGGGAAGGGGTTCAAAACGAATTTTGAAAATTTGGAAATCTCATATCTCGAAAAATTCATATAGAACGGTATGTTTTTTATTTCATATTTAGATAGAGTTTGTTCCGTAGAATTTTTTAAGACCATCCGCAGCTTCGTACGACCAGCCGTTCGTTCACAATGAGGGCTCAAAGATTGTGCCTCACAACACGATCGTGTATCAAACTGTTGAAATACAGGTCCATTTTCATACTAACAAGCTCTTTGGAACATCATATGGCTTAAGTGATGTCGAGTTTGTTGTTCTGAGGTGCGTTTCGTGCTACGGAAATGAAGTTTATTTCGAATGTTTGTTGGTAGGTACTTCTTTTATAGAAAAATTATTACCGACGTAGTATTAAAAACCCCAGATTATATCGTATTAATTAATCATAATTAATAATAATTATTATTAATAATAAATACGAATTATTAATACCTAACAATAAATTATAATAATTTTCACTAGGTACCTACTTGATAAAATTGTTAATAATTAGTGATAATTGATAATAATAATTAATCTAACATTTAGGATCTAGACATTTAGACCTAGTGATCTAGACAGAAGGGTGATCTGTACAAAGAAGATAATGAACCGTTGTGTCAAGAATTTGCAGAGTTTTTTGGTTTATTATCTTCGATAATGAACCATTGGAATCGCCCAAAGAAAAAATTTTTTTAACCCCCCCTCAAAATTTGTTGGTTTACGTTTCAAGATACGTAGATTCAGAAAATCGAATTAAAAAAAATCCGTCCGTCACCCGTACGCCGTACGCCGTCCCCCGTACGCCGTACGCCGTCCGCCGTCCGTGCCACTTTGCCCAGTTAGCGTTGAGCTAAAATGACAAAATTTGGTTTCTGGGTTTGGACCAGCCCCACAATGATCCTCGAAACTTTTCATAACCCTAGGTCAAGGGGAAGGGGTTCAAAACGAACTTTGAAATTTCGACAATGTCATATCTCTAAAAAGTCTCATGAAACGGTGTAATTTTTAGTTCACTTTTGAATGACCTAAAAAATTACGAATCTTTTAAGACCAATTGGATTTTTGTGCGACCAGCCGTTCGTTCACAGTGACCGCGCAAAGGTTTAGGAAAAACACTAAACTTCCGCGTCGAAAACGGCCGTTATGTGACCCAGACGCCCAGAATAAAACTACATACCTCTTTTCATCTTCCCGGTAAACTACAGTCTAGAAATTTTAACCGTGAGTCGGGGATAGACCACATTGCAATATTCACTCGGTTTCTCATCTGTAAAATTGTTTAAATAATACCTTTTTGTAATAATACAAATTAAATTTTGATGATGACCTATTGACTTGAAATGTTAAATATAGTTCAGAACTGGATCACAATGCAATATTCACTTGGTTTCTTGTCTGTAAAATTGTTTAAATAATACCTATTTGTTTAAACAAATTAAATTTTGATGATGAGCTAGGTACTTGAAATTTTAAATATAGGTCAGAAATGGATGACATTTCAATATTCACTCGGTTTGTATGACATGGTATGAGTATGGTATGGTATATTATTGTATGTATGATTTGGTATAGTACAGTATGGTATGATAGGAAAGAAATTCGTATGGAATGGTTTGAGTACGGTGAGAATATGGTATGGTGCCGATTTGCAACACAGTCTGGTATAGACAGAAGGGTGATCTGCACAAGGAAGATAATAAACCGTTGTGTCAAGAATTTGCAGAGTTTTTTTATTCGATTTTCTGAATCTACGTATCTTGAAACGTAAACCAAAAAATTTTGAGGGGGGGTTAAAAAAATTTTTTCTTTGGGCGATTCCAATGGTTCATTATCGAAGATAATAAACCAAAAAAACTCTGCAAATTCTTGACACAACGGTTTATTATCTTCCTTGTGCAGATCACCCTTCTGTCTATACCAGACTGTGTTGCAAATCGGCACCATACCATATTCTCACCGTACTCATACCATACCATACGAATTTCTTTTCTGTCTTATCATACTGTACTAAATCATACATACAATAATATACCTTACCATACTCATACCATGTCATACAAACCGAGTGAATATTGAAATGTCATCCATTTCTGACCTATATTTAAAATTTCAAGTATCTACCTCATCATCAAAATTTAATTTATTTAAACAAATAGGTATTATTTAAACAATTTCACAGACAAGAAACCGAGTGAATATTGCATTGTGATCCATTTCTGACCTATATTTAAAATTTCATGTATCTAGCTCATCATCAAAATATAATTTTTTTAAACAAAAAGGTATTATTTAAACAATTTTACAGATGAGAAACCGAGTAAATATTGCAATGTGGTCTATCCCCGACTCACGGTTAAAATTTCTAGACTGTCGTTTACCGGGAAGATGACAAAAGGTAGTTTTATTCTGGGCGTCTGAAGGTTGGGTCACATAACGGCCGTTTTCGACGCGAAAGATTAGTGTTTTTCCTAAACCTTTGCGCGCTCACTGTGAACGAACGGCTGGTCGCACAAAAATCCTATTGGTCTTAAAAGATTCGTAATTTTTCAGGTCATTCAAAAGTGAACTGAAAATTACACGTTTCAGTTAAATATTTTGAGATATGACATTGTCGAAATTTTAAATTTCGTTTTGAACCCCTTCCCCTTGACCTAGGGTTATGAAAAGTTTCGAGGACCATTGTGGGGCTGGTCCAAACCCAGAAACCGAATTTCGTAATTTTAACTCAACGCTAACTGGGCAAAGTGGCGCGGACGGCGTACGGCGTACGGGGGACGGCGTACGGCGGACGGACGGATTTTTTTTTATTCGATTTTCTGAATCTACGTGTCTTGAAACGTAAACCAACAAATTTTGAGGGGGGGTTAAAAAAATTTTTTCTTTGGGCGATTCCAATGGTTCATTATCGAAGATAATAAACCAACATAACGTTCTATATGAATTTTTCGAGATATGAAATTTTCGAAATTTCAAAATTCGTTTTGAACCCCTTCCCCTTGACCTAGGGTTATGAAAAGTTTCGAGGACCATTGTGGGGTTGGTTGAAACCCATAAAAAAAATTTCTTAATTTTAACTCAACGATAACTGGGCAAAGTGGCGCGGACGGCGGACGGCGTATGGCGTACGGCGGACGGACGGATTTTTTTTTATTCGATTTTCTGAATCTACCTATCTTGAAACGTAAACCAACAAATTTTGAGGGGGGGTTAAAAAACTTTTTTCTTTGGGCGATTCCAATGGTTCATTATCGAAGATAATAAACCAAAATCCGAAAAGTTGAATTTGGTCGCATTCTGATGGAATCGATTAGAAACCAGTTTCATCGGTTCTTCGTGGTGGTTCAAATCAGAGATCGATGAGTTCTTTGTCTGAATCGATACTACAAACTGATCGATAGAGGTGATAGAGTAGTATCCATTGAAGCAGAAATGACGCATGGAATTATTTTGGTGTACCGCACTTCCATTGTGGTGAAATTGTGGCTTCAGTGTGTCTCCTCGTCTTCACAATGATGGTTCGGTGTGTGTGTGTGTAGTTTCTAGTGGTAGTCCATCCCTCGAGTCACCGCAAGGTTTGTGCGGTGGCTGTCGTGATCACGCCGATGTTATCGAAGCTGGTAGGTATACTATAATCGATTTGTTTAGGAGCCGATTTGTTCGTTTTTGTTTCACTCCATCGTTTTCTTGAGTGTCAACTTGTTTTTTACGCGACTTTTTTGCTGTTTTCCGCTTCGAAAATGGGTAGCTGTTGCGTGAATTGTTCCTCGAATGTAAGTCGATCGTTTAGTTCACGTAATTTTGTACAGAAATGTGAGATCATCAAGTTGGGCCGTTCTACCTCCCCGCTTCAAAAACTTGTCGGCAGTCGTAAAAGAACGTTATCGTGAGTACACACGCAAATTTGGAATGTACCAAAATAGTTTTTCGCAAGATGCTCTCAATTGCCATGTTTCAACCTACAAAAGATTCGACTTTATGCAGCTAAAAAACGAATTAACAATCCTTTACAAAGACGAGGATTTTGGTGGTAAAGAAATTCATGAACTAGTTTTGTATCTTGCTTACATGCCATGGGTTTTACCCGAAGTTTTCAGGTTAGCAAAACTCATTTTCTAACTAATGTTTGAAGGCTAATATAATAACACTGTACAATTCCCTTGAGCAAATAGCTTGCTAAGAACTGCTTTACTTTTCTGTCTTGGTTGAAGTGAATAATGTGCGTAGGTAAATTCAGTAGGAGACTTGGGATATTTGTGGGGGGGGGGGAGGATGGAGTGCGGTACCCTCCATTCCAGAGCCACGCTACGCTCCTGCTTGTTCCGATTTCCCATCCTTACAGCCTACCTACCTTGAACATGCTATCATTATTATCATTACGATGATTATTTCAAAAAATAGTATCTCATTAGACAAATAATAAGTTTTCAGAAACTGATGTATAAATCGATTTTATAAAAAAATCGATACTTTTGTGACGATTTTTTCGGTAAATCGATACTTTTGTGACGATTTTTCGGTAAATCGATCTTTTGGATTCAATTTTAAATCGATTCAAAAAAATCGATTTTTCGTACCGATTTCCCATCCTACCGGCGGTAGGACGGAAGCCAGAACGTAAGTACCTACTTTCCCATAGGACGAGTAACTAATAAGACCTTGAGACGCTCTAATAGCTGCTACCAACTGTTCTAGTACGGACCATAGATGTAACCTTCGGTAAACGACGAGGCAAACTACCATTCCGCAGAACCATTAAACTGTTATACTACACTATAATACCCGTCGCAATAATTCGTATCTCTTAGCTACTAATAGTCAGCTCGCATCAAGCTACCCGCATGACACAGGCGGCTATCACATAGTCCACACCTTTTCTCGTTTTGTCACAGAGACGTCACCTGATGAACGTTAACTATAATTTACAAGTTAATTGGTGTCAATCGTTGAGTTAATGAAATGCGCCTGTTGGTCGGCAGTTTGGCTCAGGTAATGTAAACTAAATGTATGGATTAGGGGCGTAGCGTCAGGGGCAGCGCAGGAAGAGGGATGTAGGTAGAAGTTGAATGGTGAACAAATTTATTACGAATAATAAAATATTTAATCAAAAGTAAAACATTCAATTGAAAGTTACCTACAGCTGCCTACCTACCCATGGAAGAATTCCTTCTTCCATGCTACCTAACTTTGATAGTTAGTTTGAATCTGAGTGAGATTGGAACCGCAAAATTATTGCGGGGGGGGGGGGGGGACGTCACACGTAAATTGTGTGCGTCCGTCTGTGTGAATTCTGGTGCGGGCGTGTGAGTGAGTCTCTGACTTTACCATAGAGCTGGTCACCGCACTTTTTTCGCGTATGCCCTTGTTATGCGCAAGCGTCGCTTTCGCTGAAATATGGAGGCCAGAGAATTTATAATAACCATCAATTGATAATATCCATGCGATTCTGTTTGTTTTGATGTGTGCTGGTAGGTTTCAGTTGTTCGTTTAGTTTTAAGAAGAAGAATATTTCACAATGTTTTAGCGAAAAATTCGACAGTTGACATATCTCAAGGGCTCGTCACCGTAAGTACGAGACATTTTATTGTTGAGAACTAAAATAGATACCGACCAATGGTTACCAGGGTGTACCTAGTTCAAAAAACCTTTTGTTTTCCTCTGAAAACACATCATGGTTTAGAGGCTTTTTATCGAATTTCCAAAGAAAAGGAAGCTATTGTTCTCGGCCCAAAATGTTTTGAAGTCGAATTTCCGAAAAATTTGTCTAACAAAATCCGTTTCAGAACAAAAGACTGCCAAAAGACACCAAAAATTATAATATACCTGTTATCCCCAAAATGATTTTATAAGTGCTACCTATAGACTCTATTTAATGTCATCTAGAATGACTATAGTATAGAGTCATTCTAGATGACATTAAATGAGATCTAGCTAATTATCTTTCAATGGCTCAGCTGATTCAAACAGCACATGGTTTTAAAATATCGAGTTAATAAGTAATATTTAATGATAATTATTAATAATGAAGCATCAAATTATTAATAACTTCAACAATAATTGTTGGAGCAATGCAATGGAGCAATTGTTGGAGCAATTATTAATAATTGTTTTTTGCTATTATTTATTTACTTCCAAAATATCATTACAATAGTCCAACTTATTTGCAAGATTTTGAAACAGAATCAATTTCCAAGAAATTAATCAATTAGTCTGCAGACATTCCACGATCAATAATACAAGATGAGGATTTGGAATTTTCTGTTGTTCTCTGGTGAAAGAATTGAATTTATCTGTAGGTACTTGTGAATAAATATAGTTTGACTAATTTTTCCACAACTATATATTATATATCTGTGATCCCTCGTCCAGCTCATTGAAACCTTATTGGCTCAAGACACATAATCGTTCTGTTCATTCGTGTTGCAGCGTCAAGCAGGCCATGACCCCCAGCATTATTAATGGTATTATTAATTTTTGGTTTATTAATGACGTCTCGAAGTGTCTGAATATAAACGATTTTACAGAAGTGCAGGCTTTAAAATTGTGGTCGACTTGGCCTCTTATGTTGGCCTACACGTGATCTTTTCGCAGTTACGAATTTCAAATACCAAATACCAAGTGTCCAAGCTGGGAAATCGTAAATACCTATGCAGTTTGACGATTATTTCGTGTCCGGGTCCAGTTCAGTTCACAGTTACTTTTCTTGTTCAAATTTGAGTAAGCAATTTAGATTACGCAAGACCGTATAAGGGAACTTGAAGAAATAACCGGATAACTCATAGCAACGAATAAATTATGCTCGATGCGAACAGAAACGGTTGGAAACAAGAAGACAACACTATGGTCAGCATAAAAGCGACTACTTCACAATGAATATGACCACCCAGAACGGTTGAGAAAAAGGAAAGATCGCGGAGCGCCAACAATAAGTAACGCCGACTTGATGGCGCCATGCCGTTTCATAAAGAAGTCGATGTTGAAATATTATGGAAAAAAGGGGAGCAAGCTGAGCTGATTCATTTCATGCAGAAGAAATATTTCCTTCGTAAATCATTTCTGTTTTCACTCATCGAGCTCGTCCCATTTTGACGTCGATATTCCTTTTCAGCGGGTTTCCACCTGCTCCAAGGTGCATCCAAAAGTAAACTCCTGACCGTAACCAACCTCCACCTGATGTGTTTTTTCTGTATTTGTTTTTTTAATCTCACCACTTTTTTCTGTTGAACAATCGATGTTGCAAGGATCGGAATTAATATTAGGGACTCAGATACAAATGTTTGTACTCGTATTTCAACTCCAGCTGGGTGTGCGTTGGATATTATGGAGCCAGTTGAATATATTGGTAATATATTTGATTCGCCTCCTGGTAAACTGTACCTGCTGATCCAATCAGCCTAGAGGGAGCTGATTGATCAGAGGTTCACCTTGGGCTCTAGACGTCCGGTTAGTAACGAATCTGGAGTTTTATCTACTTCGTCTCCTAATAAATTGTAACTGCTGACCCGATGACCCAAGAGAGAGCTGATGGGTCAGAGGTTATTCTTGTACTCCAGACGTAAAGTTAGTAACGATACTCCCGAGTTTTATCTGAATCGTCTCCTAATAAACGGTATCTCCTTATCCAATAGGCGTGGACAGAGCTAATGGGTAGAGGTTCATCTTGGGCTCCAGGAGTCCAGTTAGTAACGAATTTCCCGAGTTTCAGATTCATTTCCTAATAAACTGTACCTACTGATCAAAAAATGTTCACTTCGCACTATTTACAAGTGTTTGTTATTCCTGTCGATTTTCTTCTGCGATTCGGTAGTGCCCCAAACTCCCTCCCCGGTTTATTGATCAATATTTATGATTTGACTCAAATAATATTCCACAGATCTTGTCTTCAAACGTTTAACATTCATATAATCATGAGTTTCGACCATCTTGGAGCTCAGTACATTCCCCCCGTTGCCGCACGACTCCTCTACATTATTTCTGAACCTCCGGCCGAATTACCATTTTCGTATCCTGATAGCCGCCACATGCCACGTCCCGAGGAATACATGATGTATGGGCACCTGTGGCCTCACAGGACACCATTGTCTTTGACTCGCCTCGTAATGAATATCATATGTGAACAATTTTGTGACACATGTCATCAACTATCAGCGGAAAACTGAATATTTCAACGCGACTCTTTTGTGTTTTCTTTATTGCGTACAAAAACGCCGAATACGGAAGGTAATATTCCGTAAAACCGAGGTAACAAATATGTTTATTTCATGAGTCGAATTACGTGCTATCAATTTCGTTTTTTCCAAGTCGTTTACTTATACGAGAAATTATGTAAGGAGGGCAATTTACCGTTACTACTTGATGGGATACAAATCCTCCAAAATGGAAACACTGCGGAACGTTCGGTAGTTAGTCCCACTCTTTCTCCAAATATATATTTGGTGTTAACATATAAATATTGTAAACCGCAAATTACTCGTAATTTCATTCTATTCTGCCAAGTCCGCGTAATTTGGTTGCAGCGTTGTCGGAACAGTGATGAAATATGTAAGGACACCCAAGTAATGATTCGCAATGAATAAAATCAACACAAAACGGCCAAAATGTATAACCTGTGTTGAAAAACCTTGCCGAAGTGGGGGTAGACAGTTGTATAGTGCGTAGGAATGTTAGAACTAACATAAGAATGGATTGTTGTCCAGCATAATATCATATTATCATATTATTAAATTTGGAACAACAATAAATAATAATAGTCGACTGTCAGGTGGTAGTTTCGACAACACAAACTCGTTAATAACTTTATTAATAATGAGAGTTGACTCACCCGAGCGCCATTAGCGCATCACATTATTCAGTCTCTTCTTTCGATCTAATGAGACAAATTTAACCAACGAGTTTGTATTGTCGAAACTACCACCTGACACTCGACTATTATTAGGTACCTATTTATTGCTGTTCCAAGATTAATAATATGAGAATAAGATATTATGCTGGACAACAATACATTTTGTCAATTGCATTCCATGTACTCCTGCAGATTGGCTCAATTAAATTAGTACATTATATTCATTCCCAAAATTCTGCGAACTTTAAAAAGTTATGGGTCCAACACGCTTCCACTACGCGTAGACAAAGTTTGTATGCTATGCGTACTTCTAGGAGCCCATGACCATACGCCCATACGCCTACTCTGAAATGTTTATAAATGTTTATAAATCCTATTATTTTGTACAAATTGCCAGTAATTCATTTTTTAATATACGAGATGTTGATTTTTCAATTTTCCAGTTTTTAAATAGTGTTTTTTCAATTTTCCAGTTTTTAAATACTGCGCTGATAAATTGCATTTTGAAATTAGAATCCGTTTTCTTGATTTCTATTTATACCATTCCTTATATGACTTTCGGCCCAACCGAGTGTGAGGCATAGAATGAGTATCTTTCACTTATTGTTTTTAAGCCACCATTAATCAATAATATCAAGACATTTACCCAAGCACTGAAGACGATTAGATTCCCGAAATGTCGTCGACTATGGCAATCTCAATAATTGAGATTATTAATATGAGACAATAATTACAATTATTGTATTACATTTTCTCCCTGTTGGACATTGGGCCTGTAAAACTCATTGAGATTCCTCTTCGTAGTTCATCTAAATAGTATAATATTATAATATATTATAGTGGTTTAACTACAATTACCATCTTCCTGTCGTCACTAATCGAGTACTGGAGGCGAGCGCTTTCTGTATGAACACATCTTCATTTGGATGTCGTGTGGAATCTGAATCCCCCCCCCCCCATCCCCAAAACCTCCCAAAAACCCCCTCAGCTTTAGGACATTTCCACTCTAAACATGGCGGTGATGTCAGAATCGCGATATCTCATTCCGTTATAAATGTCAGACACCGTAAACCCTCTGGACATTTCGCCTCGCCTTATTCGTATTCAGTGATAAGGCCGATACATCTTATCATGTTATCATTGTACCTACTCGGTTTTTCTCTTGCACCGTGAAAACGACTTGTTTTTTGAATTCTTCCCGTAATAAAGATTTCATCTCAGTGTTTTCACTTGTCGTTTATCTGAGTTAACCGAAACTTATATAAATCCGGTTAGAGCAGACTTAACATGAAGATCATAATATGATCTTACTTACTTGATATTATCAAGTAACAACCACGTTACTTCATCTGCAAAGTGCTCCTGTTTGAGAAAGATATCGCAATTCTGATTTCATCATCGTGTTCAGCGTAAGAAAAACCTATAAAACGAGATGTTTTTTATTAAGACCTGATGGTCTGAATCCCCCTAACACTGAAATGTAAGAGGACTCCCAGGTGCGACGGTCTATGGTCGATATGTTGGGGGGGGGGGGGGGCAGTACTTTCGCCACTTGTACCTTGTAGCAGCTGTCGAAGGATGCAGCATGTGAATGGGCGTGGGTAGCAATTGGGAGGTTGGGTTTGTTGTTGAGGGAGTCTCGATGGCCATTCATTCGGATCGGGAGTGTTGGGGGTAGTTAAGGTAGAAGCATCATCAACCAGGGGACACGTTTTGCATCTGAGACGATGGCAAGGGTGAGTACCTGGCTTTGAGGAAGCAGAGTTTTTGTTGAAAATTTTGTGTAGGTTGGAGTTTTTCTTTTATATTAAGTTGGGAGGGGCTGGCAACAAATCGTCGGTTAGTTCGGCTGGCAAAAAATCGTCGGAATAATGATTTTATCACTGGTTTCAATCGTTAAATACCAGGGAAATAGGTGGTAATAGGTTCTGACGATTAGGGAGGCTTATGTTTTTGGGTTTGCGTTGAAATGAGGAGGAGGCTGGCAGGATACGTTTTTGGAGGAGGTTGTCTGGGTAGCCACGGTTTTGGAGGGCAGTGGTGAGGTTTTCCTGGTATTGTCGTTTATATTCTGTGGTGCTGCTTATATGTAAGGTGATCTCTGCTGGATAAGGAAAAGGGAATTGATGGTTTACTATGGGGAGGGTGGCTACTATTATAATGGAGGTACTGTTGTTTGTTGGTGGGTTTGATGTGGATGGAGGAGTCAATTCTATTGGTGGTATTGTTGAAATGAAGGTTGATGCCCAGGAAGGTTGCATTGGTAGGGGAAAATGGGAAAGTGAATTTGACAGAGTATTGTGAGTTCAGTTTGTTGATGAACGAGTGGAGAGATTCTTCCCCGTGTGGCCAGATAAAAACACCATCGTCTATGAAGCACTTCCAAAGGAGGGGCTTTTTTTCTTTTCTTGATTATTAGTGTTATTATTATTTTTTTTTTTTTTCATTTATATTTCTTCATTTATTTATTCCTTCCACCATCACTCCCTTCCTCTCCTGCATATCAGTGCCAAGCAACGAGTGTTGTTCCTGTACAACCGTCAGGAAAGAAAGTTGGAGAAAACCACACCCTTCCCAACCAACACAACTCCCGCCTACCACCATCTTGGACACTCGGGCTGATGACGAATGGTGCCCACATTTGACAATTCACGTGCTGTCCTCTTCACAAACCCAAGCGCTCTCATTGCCCTACCGATGATGTGCTCTGTATGAAAGCCAAAGGACAATTGTTGATCAAGGAGAACACCAAGATCGCGGATCACTAAGGGACGTGGCAACACCTACCCCCCCCCCCCCCCCACCAGGCTATAGTTGAATAGCCTTGAACTACGGCTCCTCGAGAAGGTAATAGCCTGGCCCTTATTATTCAATATGATACAGCAACAGTACCTAAGTCCTGCAAAATGTTGAGACCAAAACAGCGATTTTCACATTTTTTGAGGAATGCATGATCTTAAATTAAATTTTATGTCATTCCCAATTAGTAAGAAACCTTTCTCGCTAGTGGCGCATCGCGTGAGCCATTTGACGCTCGTGCCGTGGACTCGACAAAGGGAAAACGACGCGGCTTCTTGCGGTTTTTGGCACTCACCACAGTTTTTCGAGAGCCATTTTTGGAGATGGTTAAGAAACAAAAGGTTACAAAGAAACAAAAACGTCGGTAATAATTTTTCTATAAAAGAAGTACCTACCAACAAACATTCGAAATTACCTTCATTTCAGTAGCACGAAACGCACCTCAGAACAACAAACTCGACATCACTTAAGCCATATGATGTTCCAAAGAGCTTGTTAGTATGAAAATGGACCTGTATTTCAACAGTTTGAGTCACGATCGTGTTGTGAGGCACAATCTTTGAGCCGTCATTGTGAACGAACGGCTGGTCGTACAAAGCTGCGGATGGTCTTAAAAAATTCTACGGAACAAACTCTATCTAAATATGAAATAAAAAACATACCGTTCTATATGAATTTTTCGAGATATGAGATTTTCAAATTTTCAAAATTTGTTTTGAACCCCTTCCCCTTGACCTAGGGTTCTGAAAAGTTTCGAGGACCATTGTGGGGTTGGTCGAAACCCATAAAAAAAATTTCGTAATTTTAACTCAACGCTAACTGGGCAAAGTGGCGCGGACGGCGTACGGCGGACGGCGTACGGCGGACGGCGTACGGCGGACGGACGGATTTTTTTTTATTCGATTTTCTGAATCTACGTATCTTGAAACGTAAACCAACAAATTTTGAGGGGGGGTTAAAAAAATTTTTTCTTTGGGCGATTCCAATGGTTCATTATCGAAGATAATAAACCAAAATTAGAAAAGCGAACGTTTGGCCGTTCTCTGACATGTGGTACTTCGTCCCGTTCCGGTCAAACTAAACGTACTTGCATTAATACGAATTCTAGCGCGTGCCTCAATATTTCTATATTGAAACGGGAGACGTGGAAATATTAGTACCACCGTCATCGCCATACTATTAAATTAGAAATTGGAGGTTTTACATTTCCAGTTGGTATCGTAGATCTGGGACTGTGGAGCCACAAGTAACATAATATGATCATTATATGAATCATATAATATGAATCATTATATTATAATGATTCAAAATATCAGAACAATGCTCAGGAACATCGTCAATGTACCTGGTAGATTTGCAATGATTACATTCACCGAGATCTTGGAGTGGAAATGGCTCAAGCCGAAATACGACGATTCGCAACTGCTCATCAGCAAAGGCTTCATATACACGTTAATGAAGAGGCGTCGATCACCTAGTGAGAAGATTAAAACTTCACAGTATAATTTCACTATGTAGAATCGATATTTAGGATTAGATGAAGAAAAAACTCCTGAATACCGATTCTTCATCACCTAACTCTCACGAGTTTTCGATTCATTGTAGCATTCATTCAAGATTTACTAATCTCGTTGTCGAAATATGGGAACGAACGTAAATCAATATTGAGAAAAAGAAACGAATATAGTAAAAAAAACTCTGCAAATTCTTGACACAACGGTTCATTATCTTCTTTGTACAGATCACCCTTCTGTCTAGATCACTAGGTCTAAATGTCTAGATCCTAAATGTTAGATTAATTATTATCATCAATTATCACTAATTATTAACAATTTTATCAAGTACCTAGTGAAAATTGTAATAATTTATTGTTAGGTATTAATAATTTGTATTTATTATTAATAATAATTATTATAATCATTATTATTATCGAAGATAATAAACCAAAATGCATACATTTTATAAAGATTCATACATTTCTTCTTTTCGACACATACAGGGGCATAATGTGAGTTGCTTGGCCAAAAATACGGTTGTAATTATGAACTGAAGCCATTAGCAAGGGAAGTCATGAAAACTTTGAAGCGCTCTCCTGGAAAAATTAAGTTTTTTTGGGCTTGAGTTGTTTACCCTTCACATACACTGGAGACCAAAAAAACCGGCGCAGTTGAATTGTTGTCGAAGAGTCAAGTTTAAATCGATAACAGTTGGGTTAGAGTCAATAGTAAGGTCAATAACAAGGTTAACAGAGATTACGTGCAGAGGTCCATCCCTGTTTTTCCTTAACTATCCAGTTTTTTCCTGTAATGCTCTTATGAATTCACGATAGAAACCTACAGGAAACCGTGAAACTGGTAGCTACACCAGAAGGCCGGCATCAGGGCGTCCAAGGGCGACGGATCCTGCTGCAAACCCAAGCAGCTCAGTCCAAGCAGCGTGATCTCCAGCAAATTGAAGACGAGCCGTTCGGTGTGCTGGGGTGAGTAGAGGACCTAAAGCACGGACTATGGAGTGAAGATTAACATCAGCAGGCTTCTGTAGGCTTCTATCGTGAATTCAAGAGAGCATTACAGGAAAAAACTGGATAGTTAAGGAAAAACAGGGATGGACCTCTGCACGTAATCTCTCTTAACCTTGTTATTGACCTTACTATTGACTCAAACCCAACTGTTATCGATTTAAACTTGACTCTTCGACAACAATTCAACTGCGCCGGTTTTTTTGGTCTCCAGTGTATAATGCTCGAGGAAACATAATTTTACCAACGGTATCCAGGAGGTGACATGGTTCTCCAAGTGCCAACTCCTCCGTAAGGTATCGGTATCTACGAATTTTTATTTCAACAATATTCCGAGAAAATAGTTATAGAAGAAGAAAAAAAATAGCTCGCTGACCAGATGATCCGTGAGAAAAATTTTATAAGACGCACAATTAACTAGAAACGGGATGTACGCCACGTCGTGTGTGGCATAGCATTACTTCTGCATGGACGGCATCTTAGAAGCTGTAAGAGCTATTAGAGGACTATTATGATCCCACGTGATGGTACTGCGGTATAGGGCCTGTCCCTGTTTAACAATAAGGGGGTTTCACCGTCGATAATGGCGAGGTCGGGTAACATCGGGGTGTCCGACGGTATTTTTCGCTAATAGGAAAACAGCCAGTTGGATCATCGCTCTTGGAATAGAATAGAGGTGGAGGTTATATCGGTATAATGACCGACATATGGGGAATGGACAATTAGTTAATGGGCGTCCGAGGTCCTTCGTATCCCTGGCGGTCACCTGGATTGCCATTGTACACAGAGAAGGGATATTTTAATCACGATATCTTCGCTAGTTGAGCATGTTCGATCATCAGGCCATCGAAACAAACCTTTTTAGCGAATTTTCGAAGAAAAATGTAGCTATTGTTCTAGGTCCAAAGTTTTTTAAACTCGAATTTTCGAAAAAATTGCATACCAAAATCCGTTTCAGACCTCCTGAATCCACTGCCAAAAGACACCAAAAATTATAAGCGTCGTCAAAATTTCAAAAACGTTTTGAATCCCTTTACCTTTCCTTGGGTTATGAAAAGTTTCGAGGATCATTGTGGGGTTGGTCCGAGCCCGTAAAAAAATGTCTCATTAGGCAATTCCAGAGCTGTTCTTCCTCTATATGAGCTTGAGCGTTACAACACTGCAAATCCCTGACCACAATTAACCCTCTCTTCACATCACCTCCGTCTCACTTGACTATGATTTGTGACTGCGAGCGCATCGCACATACGAGTATTTAGGGGGCGTTGACAATTAAAAATTAATATTCAAACCCAAAAGGAATACGTGCATGTTCAAAGTGAAACGGCGCGGTCCCACGCTTCAAAGCCCCGTTGCGCCTAATCATACCGCACGTTAAATTAATACATTGAATATGTAACATGATATCATAGTGATGTGATTATGTTGTCACCGAAATTTCCCCTAAAAACATTGTAAGTTAGTCATTGAGAGTTAAAATAGGTCTCATTCGATTAAGAATTAAAATTTCTCTTCAGGCCTGTTGAATTAATCATGTCTTTTGTATTGATATTTTTGAGTGATGAATGTTTGAAGTTCAGAAAATACAAATTCGACACCATGGTTAACCTACAGGTCCTAATGAATTTTCGTCAAGATGCGAGTGAATCGAGGGGCACCCTGTCGGGTCCATTTTCGAACTGGCCCAGCTGATTCAAACAGCATATGGTTTTCAAATATTGAGTTAATAAATAATATATAATGATTATTATTAATAATTTTTAAGTAAATTATTAATAGTGTAAATTATTAATATTTAATATTAATAATTTACACTACTTGATAAAAATTATTAATAATAAATGTTAATAATAATTAATATCATTTAGTGATCTAGACTGAAGGGTGATCTGCATAAAGAAGATAATAAACTCTGCAAATTTTCGACACAACTGTGTCGAAAATTTGCAGTTTTTTTTTTTTTTTTTGACTTTTTTTTTTTTTCTTCATAAGGAGGCATTGCGAAACATTCGCTTCACCGACTTCCGAAGGCTTCTACCGCGGAAATGGCCTCATCTTGCAAAAAGGTTAAAGAAAACCGGCCGCAAGCACGATGGAGTCCTCCGGGACGAACCTCACGCAGGAAGAACGTCGACCTGCCATCGCCAACATTTTCTGCCTTGTTAACCGTTTCTTTCACTACTTGAGCAGTATGTCGGTATCTTTTGCCCTTCTTTTTGTTTGCCATGTTATCCTTAACTCATTCCTCTTAAATATTCGCCCGAGCCTCATTTTCTTCTTATTGAATCGTATTCGAGTTTTAGTGACGCGACGTCGTGGGAACCGAAGGATCGCCTTCGCATTTTGATTTAAAACCTCCACTTCTCGCCTCTGCCTTTTCCTTCCACTCAAGCGAGCGTCATGAAAACGTTCTCTGGATATCTTACCGATATGGTCAAGACAATGTGTGAACAACCAGACAACTTCAAGGCGGCAAGTGGGTAATTCCAGATAACTCGTCACAATATCGATACTAAGAAAGACACGCAGTGAATGAGTGGAACGTATTCACAGCAACAAACAAGGCGAATTATTCCACGGCGTATTGTTTTCTGTTGAGTTAGTCTTGAAAATATCATTTCAATTAAACGTTCATTCAAATGACATGAAAATGTCTATAATATAGACACATATTATGTGTTGCAGACTTGTATGCAAGCGTTGCGTACGATGGACGGATGGATTTTGGTTTATTTCCATCCAATTCCGACGAGGACCTAATACAGACAATATAATACAGACAAATAAAGGTTTAAGACCTGAAAACCACCATTATGGACCCGTTTATTTGGCATTCGAAATCCCCCAAAGTTTTGGTCGAGAGGAGTTAACCGGTATCAATCTCAAATAATTTTGGACTTACATTATACGAATATTCAAAATCCGGGGAATGATATTATTATTATATAATATTTATAATATTATTTTTACCAGCGGGAGTTGAAAACCTTGAATCATTCCCCGGATTTTGAATATTCGTATAATGTAAGTCCAGAATTATTTGAGCTTGATACCGGTATAAGTTATATATTATAAATTTATTTATCACAAATTTATTATTAAAATTTATATATTGTAAATTTTAAAACCAAGAGACCTTAGACAATTGTCTGAGGTCCTGTTCATTCCAAATGAACGCCTCAATCCGAATCCGCTCATGTATGCAATAAAATTTTGCGTGAAACCGCATCAAAAATGGAGTGAAATGCCGCCAACCGCATATTTTTTATCTCAATTCGTTCTTGAGATCTGATTTTTTTTCTAGAAAAACCACGGTTTCTTTAGTTTAAACTCAAATTTCTCCACTTTACTCCTTTAAATTTTAAATTTCAACCATATTTTCAGAAACAACATTAAATTCGCTATAAGATTACGATTCGTGAGAAATAGTCCTAATGACCATAGGCGATTCAATGTTGTCTTGTCGTCAGAGGGAGAAGTAGACTCTGAACCATGGCCCTGCAGGAGCGTAGCGTAGCCTGAACATAGGGGTACCACACTCAATTCACCCCCCCCCCCCCCTAGGGGAACCACACTCAATTCACCCCCCCTCCGATATAATTTAATGTGATCTAGAATGACTCTAGCTATAGAACTTATAAGATCATTTCGGGGGTATCCCCTACACCCACAAAGCCACTACATCATGATGTTTTTTCAGAGGAAAACAGAATGTACGGGACTCAAAAGGTTTTGAACTACACCCTGAAAAAATTGGTATCCATTGTAGTTCTCAACATTGTAAATGTCTAGTGTACTCTCGGGGACGAGCCCTTGAGGTCTGGTACCTGACGAATTTTTCGCTAAAATCTCGCGACTGAGTAAACGTTAATTTTAGGAAGATAAAGAATTTGAACTAAACGACCAACTAAAAATATGAACAACCAAACAACAGCATGGATATTAACAATAGATGAATGTTATCAATCCTACGGCCTCCGCAATCCAGCAAAAGCAACGCCTGTGCATTGTAAAAAAGTCAGGAGACATACTCACATGCGCTCGCTGGAATACCCACAGACATACACACACGCTGTCATGGGCACCCGCTATGAGCTTGTGGTAACTGTGGCATAATGAGCGGGCGATTCAAATAGTAATAACCCCTAGTTATCAGTGCAATTCTTTTTTTTATTTGTCGAATGTTTTAAAACATAAAACTACAAATTTGTAGTTTTATTTCGTTCTGAACCCACGTGAAAGAGAACCCCATTCTCGTTAGCAACTCCCCCCCCCCCCAACAGCACTCCCCCGCACAACATCATGATGAACAACAGGGAAGCCGCAATATATTCACCTCTCGTTGTTGGCGTAGAGGGAGACGCCGGTAGTGCAATTAGCGCGGTAACCGTGACCCCAAGAACAACCCTCCGCCGCTCACTAACCGCTACATCAACCCCCCCACCACGACACCGACGGCCTCCGCAGTTAAAACTGCCGCGCCTAAAAGAGAGTGGAAAAGCGGCTCTTTCTCCCTTTTAATCCGCAAATTAAAAACATAGCCCCCCCCCCCCTCACACCCCTCGCTCGTAACTTCCTCCAGCAGAGAGAGAGAGAGAGAGAGAGAGAGTGAGAGAGAGATGGAGATACTAAAAACGGAGATGCCAGAACAAAAAGAGGATGAGAAAATGTAAGAGATTAATTAATTTAATCTCCAAAGCCGTTTCTACAGGAGGCGGAGGTATGTGGGGGTAGCAACGGGGTGAATTGCAGATCGTTTTGGGAGGGGGGGGGGGCGTTATTTCATGCTGTGAAAAAAAGAGGGAGATGAAGGGGAAAAGGGGGCAGTTTGAGCGTTTAGGGTTAATAATAAGAGCGTAATTCCAGCCTCCCCCTTTGGTCCTCCGCCGCCTCCCTCCACATCGTAATTCCTTTTCTCACTCTCCTCCTTCTCCTCCACCTCCTCTTTTCACCGAATTCCCCTCCGACTTCACCCACCGAATTAACCCAAGAGGAATTTCCGGTAGTCACTAAAAGAACTTCTGGACGCCTCCGTTGAATTGATAGTCGGCCGCCTTTTGCGTTTCGCATTCTTCTCCCCCCATGTCCTCATTGGGCCTCCATCGTACGAACGACTATCCGACTGTGCGATCATCCGATGCCGTGCAGTATTATAGTAAATCTATTGAATAGTTACTAGGTGTCCTAACTTTTATTTTTTTTATTCGTACATATGGACATTGATGCCCATTTACATACAGGAAAGAAAACATGGCAGCAATCGAAACCAACCGTTCGTTCACAACGAGGGCTCAAAGGTGGGGCAAACCGAAAGCCATCAACATGAGATTGAATCGTGAGGCAACCTGTCGGGTAAATTTTCATACTCGCTCAGCCTATTCGAACAGCACTTGATTTTCAAATGTCAAGATAAATAATGATAATAAAGCATAAAAACCAGTATCTACTAACTAATTAAAATTAAATTATTAATAATAATTTACGCTACTTTTATTCACTATTACTTTTTATTCAATAAATTACTGATAATACAATTACAATAATACCAATAACTCGACTAGTCTCCATAATAGAATAGATATAAAACTAGATGAGTCTTCTATATCGTCCCCTTTATGCCCTTCAATACCATGAATGTGCCAAAAATCGAAATTTGAGCTCGGCATCACTTGCGGGAAGTATTGACCTCCTCTATTTATGAAAATCCTTGAAAATCTTTAGAAATCCTTGGAAAACACTTTATCATTTCTAAGGATTTTTCATAAATAGAGGAGGTCAATACCCTCCGCAAGTGATGCCGAACTCAAATTTCGATTTTTAGCAGATACAAGGTTTTGGCATAAAGGGGACGATATAATTAAGTAGATAATCAACTCTTGAGCTACAAACAGTTGATGTAACAAATACTAAAATTACGAAACAATAGATCAGAATATTAGAAATCACTTAGATGGGAACTTGTAGTACCTACATAACAGGCAGATTGGTGACAGATAAAAACCACGCGATACCTAAAAGATTTAGGGACGCGGGAGCGTCCCGCCCGCCAAGAAAACCGAAGCCCAGAAAACCGAAGCGACTGAGACACTGATTACGCGACGGAACAAGTTGGGGTTTTCAGCCTACCGTAGCTCGGCTCCCTGACTGTCTCGAGAGTTGATTTTTTGTACACCAACTCTCCAGGGGCACGTGAGGACGTAAACCAAATTTCAGCTCTCGGGAACATCAGGTGTCGGGGGTATAACAGTTTTAAAACCACTATTTTTCACGTTTTTCGTGTTCTTCTTCTTCTTCTTGTTGTTCATTGACGGGGCTACAGCCCAGCAGACAAATCGGATCGAGCTGAAATTTTGCACACACGTTTGTTATGCTCCAAGGGAGTGCTTTTTGAACCTTTTTTCTCCCTCCCCCCATTTCCCCCCCAATTAGGGGGGAAATAGTAATTTTTTAGGAATTTCAAATGGTCATAACTCCTTCAAAATTGAAGCTTTTTCAGATTTTCTTTTTTAGTTGTATTCAGCTTTTAAAACTGTTTAATTTGAGATCAAAATGAGCTTCCTAAGATGGAAAATAGAGGAGTTATGGTGATTTTTCTATTTTCAACAATAACTGCCGCCAAAATTGATGGAAATTGGTGCGGTTGGTCTTAGAATGTCCGCTAGGTTGTCTAGTATATGCTCAATAATTTTGAACTAAATCTCAATCGATTCGACTAATCTACAGCCAAAAGTACGTGAATAAATTCCACATCTACTGATTTGCCTAATTTCCGAAAACATCAAAGTTGAACGGTGGTCAGAAAAATTGTCGTAGAGTGGCGCCTGTTTAAGGATCGATAGGAAATTTTATGGGCTTTCGAATGAGGGTAGCACACTTTGTCACTTTTCCCAACGGTTCTCGAGTTATTCGCGATTGTTGGTGTAAAAACGTGCGTTTTACCTTTTGCAAACTTTCTCTTTCCTCTTTCTCTTCGACACCAATAATTACAATTATTGTAATGATTCTCAACAACAAAAATTTACACAATCCCCAAGACAAAATGCAACAAATTTTCAACAAATTTCTAATTCAAATTCATTCAAATTTCTAATTTTTTCTATTTTTTTACATTTAATAATAGGAATAATTGTTTTAAATTTTAATAATTTTTTAAATTGTTAATTGTTTTAATTAATCGAAAATTTTAAAACTAATATTTAACCAATTCGCAAAATTTTTAAAACTACTTATTTTTCAAACACATTTCAGATAACAAACAATAATTTCCAAAAAATAATTATTCTTGTCACAAAAAGAAGAAACAAAAAGGCAAATTAGTAGGCGTACTAATTTTTTACTAAATTTTGACTAGGATAAAACTTCATTTAGGAAAAGATTTACTAGTTACCTCGTAGGTACTTTTGTTAAATTGAACCGTATTGTATAAGTACCACTCAAAAACTAGCCATGCAAAAAGATGTGATATCCCCCCAAAAACAACTCCGTTGTAAAAACTGGCCCGCCAAAAAACCTCAGCCGCAATAAGGAATGATATCCATTTTGCCCGCCAGCCACGTATATAGGATGCTCGGTGCTTCGCACCTCACTGTTGAGTGTGCATATAGAAACCTGATCCTCCTACCCCTAACCTCCACCGTCAATTTTTTCCTGTTCCTTGTCTCCTTCCCACAACCCCCTCTCACCCTTAGTCACCCTCGGTTTCACCTAATATGTTTCCTCTGTTACACCAGCAGGGAGCTTTACGCTTCTTTCAATGCTGTTGGCGGGAGCTTTTTGCCAGATGAACAAGCCTGAATTGAAGCATTACTTCATTATAGGTCTACCACCACTGATTACTCGTGACCACCAGTAATAGGTACTTATAATATAGTAATGCTTCAATTAAGGGTTGTTCATCTGGCAAAAAGCTCCCGCCAACAGCATTGAAAGAAGCGTAAAGCTCCCTGCTGGTGTTGGGGGGTTCATCTTTCTGAGCAGACCTCAACTAGAAGATACATGCCCGTTTCGAGCCGACCAGTGCGCTCAGGAGAGAGGTAATTTGAGAGTTGCTTTTCAACAATGCGGCAATCTGCCGCTATCGCGACCTCAAGGCAGTGAATAAAGGAGTACCTCAAGGCTCATTACTATCCCCTCTCCTGTCCAGTCTTTACTGCACGGGGATTCTTGCAGCAGGCTAAACAATTACAGAAGCGAAGTAGTGCCTAAAAGAACATCTTGATTTGGTCGACCACTGGTGCCAAAAATGGAGGGTGGGAATCAACCCGAATAAGTGCGAATAAATTCGTACCGTGTCAAATTCAGAAAGGCGATCTTGTATTGGGCCCTCGATATAGAATTCGGTAATGAATCAGGTAGAATGTTGTCTCATGTTCGGTCACCATCAGGCTGTTCGACGGGTCGCCTGATACTGTTCGAGAACCGCGTTTGGGGTTCTCCAAGGGTTGATTTGTTCCCTATAATCGGCGTGACTGATGAAAACACTGCACTTCAACATTGAAAGGGGACGTTTGACAAAGAAATATTTAATTATCCTGCCGAGGGGTTTGAGGGTCCGCGTTGTGTCGCGTTATCAGGCTCTGGAATACGGCGAATCATCCGGATTATAATCTCCCTTCGCCAAGACTCCTCCGAGTCATTCAGATCATCCCCTTGCGAAGAGAACGATCCCAAAGGGCGAACGACCCGAAGTGGACGACGGGGAATTGATTTCACGGGTGTTCTACCTCGGTAGGAGAAATGGTGAAAATAAACGCACTTGTTTGAAACACAAAGAGATTATAATTCGGAAACCACAAATCGGAATGAAAGAGCGAACAAACTTCACGGTATATAATAAAACAGAAAAGAACAGAACAGTACTTTTGAGCACAATAGAACAGAATGAATGATGGCGAAAACGTAACCTCACAGAAGGTTATCGGAAAAAAGGCGGTGCTGCCACAGCGTTGATACAATTTACATTCCTAATTATTCTCATTTGAGTCTTGATAAATTGAAAGAGAATATTACAAAATAATATTACAAAATAATTTACATTAGTAAAACGAATATTTAACTGATAGGGAAAGAACAAATCCTCAGTACGGAAAAGGAAGGCCCTCGACGGGTGCGCTACCTGTGAAGTTAAGAGAAAACCACCTGGCATGGAGGAAGGCATGTTTCGAGACGCTGTCTGATCATGGAAGGATCAGACAACGGGTTTTCTAACGGTGGAACGGACAATTTTCGATGAAGGGTCAATCGAGCTGCACCCCCGTTGGCCGTAAGATGTGCAGTGGCGTGTACAATATCGTCGTCAACCTGCATGAATCGATTTTTGACCATTTGAGTTTGACACGCCTCCTGCAGTGAAATTTTGTGTCATATTCAATGATTAGACCAGTTTTGAGATATGGCCGCTAGTTTCACTGTAATCGTCAGTGAAACCAACATGACAGAAGAAGTGTTCAGCTAACATAACACAACAACATAATATGTATTATATTATAACAAGTAGTCCGACACTTCATTCCTGGGGTCCGACAGGATTGACGTGTCGCACCACTTGTCCAAATATCCAGTGTTTAAGATATGACAAATATGCGGTGATGTGTCAAATATGCAGTGGGGTGTAAGATATATCTGCATATATGCAACATAGTATGTAAAAAGCTCTATGCGGAATCTGACCGAATTATTCAAGACATTCTCCTCAAGGGCTTGCGGGACCTGGTTGGAAAGTGTTTGAATGATATCTCAGGCTGTGATTGCCTTAGGCTTTTGAAATAAATGTCCAAATTCACTATATTGATAAGAAAAAGCCCTCTCGTCGTCCGATTTTTGCAATTCATAAAATGAAGGCATTTTAGGAAGGCTAATAGACCGCAAAATGCAAACATGTAAAATGGGCGAGCGGGATCTCAAATAAATTTCAATTTTTAAATAAATGTCTCGTAACATTCTTGGCGCTTCTATTGTGGCAGACAACTCCCCCGCATTTCAAAACTAAAAACTAACGTTTAACCCATTAAGGCCCGTAACTATTTTTGTGTCATTATTTTTGTGAATCATTGGATTTTATCACCAATCGTCCTCTAGAACACGGAAAAAATTTAAAAAAAAATTCATTTGGTCAATTTTGTTCAAAATTTGGCATGTACCCATATGGACCCCGCGGGCCCACTAAGTTTGTTTCCTGTTGGAGTCCGAGTAAGGGTGCATATCACTAAAATTAACTGCATCTCTGCGTTCAATTTTATTTTTTCCCACACTTAATCATTCATAACAAAACTGGAATTCGTAAAAAATCAACTCTTAAATATTATTTTTTCAAAATAGAGTCTAACATATGCATGTTGATTCTTGCCCGCTTCAAGGGTGTTGTTTAACCCTAGCTTCAAGGAAATTCTGTGTATGGGGGACACAGGCATACACAGAATTTCCTTGAAGCTAGGGTTAAACAACACAGTACTGATAGTTCAGGTCCCCTAACACCTCAATCTACAGCCCTTACCATTCACAGCAGAGAATAGGGACACCGTTTCCGTTTTGAAAATACAAAGGTAATAGGGAAAGAGCCCATAAAATTCAAACGTGAGATCCTAAAAATGCTTCACATTGGAAGGAATAAATCCAACACAATAAATTTTCGTACCGACATCCAACATCTCAACAAATGTTATTCCGGCCTTATCCATCAACAGAAAGCACTTCCATAACTTATTTTCAATACTCACACAGCAATCCCCGCATAATGCAAATTCTGTCAACCCATTTAGATACACACCTTTTGTAGGTACCGTTTTCATGAACGTTGTCCGTTCACACGTGGTTTATTTGCTTATTTTCAAAACTTTTCTTCCGTTCAATATCCTCACAGTAATCCCCGAATAAAGTAAATTCTGTCAACCTTTTTAGCTACCAACACTAGCAAGTGCCGGTTTCAAGACCGTTATTCCACTATCCAGTCACACGATGTTCATTGGCTTCGTTACCCCACTCCTGTACCTACTCAATCGTCTATAAAAAGGTAATTGTAAGCTAGCTAGCTAGTTGCATCTGTGATCTAGAGGCAAGAGCTTCCCCCGTTGGAGTCCAACTCGATCTTGTACAGTACTGTAAGTTCCAAATTATTATACATTCTATACACCATTTTAGTACATTTCAATATCAATTTTTAGTAAATTTTGATAGAAATTTTAATATCAATTTTCAATGGCATTACTTATTAGTTTTTAATAGCATTTTAATATCAATTTTTAATTCACTATTCAGAACTGTTAGTTCCCAATTGCTATTATACATACCTACTATTATTATAACAAAGTTTGTCTAACAAAATTTGTCTGTTAACAAATCAAAATTCGTCTGTCAACAATTTTTCTTAAAGTTCATTTTTCTGTGTTGTATATATTATATACTTACTTAGTATATTCCCGGTTGTAAAAACACCTAGGTATAGAAACAACTATAACGATAACTTCTATCTAGGAACGCGGTAGCGTTCCGCCCCGCCAAGCAAAGAAGTTGAGAAAACGAACGGTGCCGAGTGTATGTTTACCGGACGTCACGAAACGCGTTTTCGAGGTATCCATATCTCGGCTCCTATTTGACCGATCAACTTGAAAATTAGTATGGGTCTTCTTGGAGTAGATGTTAGAAAGCCCTGAAAGTTTCAAGTCGCTAGGTCTAAAGGGAGCCGAGTTACATAACTTCAAAAACCCGGTTTTTCGGCCTTAGCTTGTTCTTCTTTTCATTCTTCTTTTCCTTCTTCTTCTCCTTCTCCTTGTTCAGACAGGCAAGGCTGGAGCCTCTCCACGTTCACCGATTGACTTGAAATTTTGCACAGAGCTTCATTTAACCTTGAGACAGAGCCTTATAATATAAGATAATGGGTTAAATCTTATATTATAAGATTTAACCCATTATCTCAACCCAAAAAAGTTTTAGAAGCAAAAAACAAAAACTTTAGGCAAACTTTGACGAGTCTACAGCCTGGGTAAAAGGACCAATCGACATGCATTTTTTTACATACTTACCTTCTTTATAGCATGACTCAGTGCCATTTGAACGAAATAACCCATTATCCCAACCCAAAAACAATAGGGACAAAAAACTAAAATTTAGGGTAATTTAGGCTAACTTTGGCCATATCTCGGCTCCTCGTTGACCGATCAACTTGAAATTTGGGATGGATCTTTTTGGCGTGGATAATAGAAAGCCCTGAAAGTTTCAAGACGCTAGGTCTAAAGGGAGCCGAGTTATATAACTTCGAAAACCAATTACCATGTTTTTCTACTTTTTTCAGTCGGTCGAGGCTACAACCTCTCCCCCTCGCCGATTGACTTGAAATTTTTCACGGAGCTTTGTTTCAAGTGTAGCAAGTGCCTTTTGAAAGATTCAAGTCGATATCTCCAAAGGGAGCCGAGTTATATAACTTCAAAAACCCGGTTTTTCACCCTTACCTGTTCTTCTTCTCCTTAATCAGTTAGGACTTTCCACCTTCACGGATTGTTTTGAAATTTTGCACAGAGCTTCGTTTCAACATCAGCCAGCGCCTTTTGAAAGGTTTAACCCATTATCTCAACCCAAAAAACTTTTAGAAACAAAAAACTGAAATTTAGGCTAATTTTGGCAACTTCGACGAGTCTACAGCCTGGGTAACCGGATCAATCGACTTGAAATTTTGCATAGACCTTCTTTATAACATGACCCACTTCAACAACAAAAAGATGTGATATCCCCCCAAAAAACACTCCGTGTAAAAATCACCCCGCCTCGCAAATATCATTCTTCAGAGGCCGGAAAAAGTTATGATATCCACTTTCTCCGCCTGCCCTTTTCCTCATTAAGGAGCTAAGTATAATGAAAAGCTTAACCACTTCACAAGCACCGTACCCCTTTCGTAATCTCCCCTTGGCGCTATTGCGAGACGTTTTTATTAGGTACTTCCACAAGCAACTAATACTTGTATAAAAATTTTGTATTTGTAGTATTTTTATTATTTTAACTACCTACAAACTGCTTGTGGAAGTAATAAAAACGTCTCGCATTAGCGCCAAGGGGAGATTTCGATAGGGGTACGGTGCTTGTGAAGTGGTTAAGCTTTTCATTATACATAGCTCCTTAATGAGGAAAAGAGCGGGCGGGGAAAGTGGATATCATAACTTTTTCCGGCCTCTGAAGAATGATATTTGCGAGGCGGGGTGATTTTTACACGGAGTGTTTTTTGGGGGGATCAATTTTACATTGTGAAAATGATTTTAGGCCCTGAAGATGAAGAAATAAATTCTTCGAAACGTTGGCACATAAAACATCACTCATTTGACCGACCCTCGACATCCCTCAAACTTATTCTTACTGACGGTCAACAAATCACACACACTTAATGATTCAGAGTAATTTCATTTTCAATATGGCGAGTGAATATAGCGTCGATACAAGTACAGTAGCAGGAATCCTTTAATACTACATAGACTGATATTTACATCTCCAACAAGTATAATTGGCACTTTGTGTAGTTTTGGACCTCGGATATTCGTATTCTCGCATCTGGGCAATTCACCTTGAAAATGTTGAACTAAAACGACTTCATGGACGAATCACGAGAAGTCGCTCGTTTCTCTGTGACCAACTTGATCGGAGAAGCGGAGAGTGACCGACGACGAGTATCTGATCAAAGTCTCGTCACCAAACTCCGGAGATTTAATGTTAAATCGAGTTCCGCTCGTTTGAATGGTGAAACCCCCATTACGATGAGATCCTGTGGGAAAAGGCTCGTCCGGTCCGGCGGATGGGCCGCACAATCAACACGGTTCGTTAGAGATTAAAGAGGTTTTCCGAAGAACCAAGAGATTAAAGAGACGAAAAGAAAAAAAAGAAATCTCGAAAGGAAATGACCTCCGTCCGTCCGACCGTCGAGTGACAAAACCGTCTGAGGCTATCTGTCTGTTTCCCGAGGGCCTAACGAGACACGGTTTTGCTCCTGCGGAGTCAATTTCGGATGAGGGTAAACGATGAAATATTGCTTCCCGTTTACTACAGTCGAGGGGCGACGCGAAAAAGGGTTCTGCGAGAGCGGTTTACAGTGATAATGGGGTGGAACGGGCCTAACGACTTGGGAGGTTCAATTAGAAAAAGCGCGAAAGACAAGTTGCGGAGAAGACGATTACCAGTGGGGATCGCTCGAAACGTCGGATATGGCGCAGAAAGCGATTTTCCGAGAGGGTTTCCCTCAGAAGCCGTCGTATTGAGCGTGGAAAGTCTTGAGGGCGGCGGAAAACGTTCGTATTGAACGGAAACCGAGCGGTTATGGACAACACTCATCCAACAAAGCACGGTAATCATAGTTACTTTCATAATTTCATGTTTGCCGACGTGGCATCAATAGAATCAGCGTCATGAACATTGGACAACAAAACTTTTTCTTTCTCTCTTCTCCTCTTCTAGTAATTTAATCAGATAGACCGATGTAATGTTGATTTCATGTGTTTTTCATTGATTTTTGTAGGCTCATCCTCCACCACGGGCTTGGCCATATGGAGGATTATCCACAATGTACTTAAATGTTATGTTATGATTATGAAACTTCTGTGGAAATAAAGAAAGGAAATCAAATGAAGCAACTATTTTGTTTTGTTTTTTCTCAGGTTTGTAAGAGAGACAGATCATATTTTCATTGAACAGAAACAAACTTGTTTCTTCACCGCAGGCCATACATTTTGGGTTGGTGAACATAGTTAGGAGTTCTCTTTTGTTTTTTCCTCACCGTCCCACACCGAGTCTCTGGGTTGACTACCTACTTGCAACCGATTGTCACAAGTGATGTTGTCACCCATGTTTTCTGGGGTATCACATTTTAAGATTCGGGTTTCAACTGAGAGTGAGCTGTTCTCCATAGTACGATTTGGTTGAGACTCATTTCCATTCTTTTGACATTTTATGTCTTTGCTATGGCACATTAAAATAGAAAACTGTCACGAAAAAGTGTACTCAAAAAGCTTTACCTAAATTTTACGATAATTTTCACTTACAACCAAGCCGTTGCTAGGGAAATGAAACTTCTGTAGTTTTCATCGGACAAAAATCGTTCTCCATTCGATCGAAAGCTCTCGAATTATAACGCATTTCTTGCGTACCTATTTGTTCTTGGTATTTATGTCAGACTTATATATATTTTTATGTTATATGAACTTGAATGCACGAACAGGAGGATGAAAATTATAGAAAACACTACATTTGGAAAAAGTGGAAATTTTCGCTGTACAGCGTCGTCAGCCCGAGAAGAAATGGTGGGGTGTGCTTCTCTCAACTTCCAGATCCAAGGGGTTTGGTGGTATTTTTATGTTATACATAGATATATGTTATACATAGATATATAGTGAACACTGCCGCTTGTTTTGTGATCAATTGCTTGAGGTTGAGGTTACCTACATTTCTGTTTTCATTGAAATAATACTACATCCAAACAAAGTTGTTCGTGTAGGCTACTGGAATTCGTTGTTTTGTTATTGTTAGTTTTGACATCAAATTTTTATGTCTTTACTCTGGCACATAACTCGAAAAACGTTACACAAAAGCGTCACACGAAATCGTCACGAAAATTTCTGATGATTTTCGCTTACAACCGATTCGTTGCTACGGAAATTTATCTTCACCAGTTATCATCGTACAAAAATCGTTCACCACTCGTTGGATAGCTCTCAATTTACCTAACCATATTACGTTAACCACTGCGGAGTGCGTGGCCGACAAGCTGCGGTATGAGCTTGATTGTTTAAATAATTGTTTACACACAGGTGATCATTCTCAATAATTTATATTGTCAATACGAATGCAAGCTTCATAATTTATGATGAACCCTACAATTAAGTATAACAACTACGCTACTGGGGTAGGTGATGTAGCATTGTTCGAAGGTTCTTGAATCACTTCTTTAAAGACATAAAATGTCCCAATGTGTTGCAGACTCGTATGCAAGCATTTAATTCTCGACTGTATCAACAACCTGGATGGAGTTGACATTCTTTTGACATTTTCATGGCACATAAACTGAAACGGGAAAAATTTGTTTCCTTGATTCACCCTTTCCCTCAGATCACGTCAGAACACAGGCGACAGGCGGGCCACTACGTCAGACGCACCTATGACGCACGAGCGTATGACGTCAGACGGCTGGCAGGAGGTCAACTAGTACGTCAAAGCCTATGCCGTAAGAACCTATGACGTCAGACGGCTGGCCGGAGGCCAACTAGTACGTCAGAGCCTATGACGCACGAGCGTATAACGTCAGACGGTTGGCAGGAAGCCAACTAGTACGTCACAGCCTATGCCTTAAGAGCCTATGACGTCTGAGGGCTGGCTGGCTAGGTGATGGGGTTTTTTGATTTAGCCATCAGCGTGAATACATGTGTGCTCCGAATCTTACATATTTTATTTGTGTATTTGTGTAATTGGTTTTAAAGTGATTAATTAGGTACTAACCAATAGTTTTTATTTATTTTTTATTTTTTTAATTGATTTTATTTGTTGATATGGAATCGGAAGAGTTTCGTAAGTTTGTTGTCGATACTCCTTTCTCGTCGCAAAAAGTATGAACAATTCATACGTACCAATGGAGCGAACGACGAGATGAACGTCGAACCGATTAACAAAGGGAAAACAACGCTAAAACGAAATGTGGCACCAACAGTAACTGCAAAAACAGCATTTTGACGTACATAGATCAGGCAATCAGGCGCTCACGCGTCGTTTTGACGCACTAGGTTTGACGTACATAGATCAGGTGCTCACGCGTCGATTTGACGCACTAGGTTTGACGTACATGAATGGGGCGCTCACGCGTCGATTTGACGCAGTAGGATTGACGTACATAGATCAGGCGCTCACGCGTCGATTTGACGCACTAGGTTTGACGTACATAGATCAGGCGCTCACGCGTCGTTTTGACGCACTAGGTTTGATGTACATAGATTAGACGCTTAGAGCTACTCACACTTAGTGTGAGTAGCGTCTGATCTATGTACGTCGAAACGACGTCTGAGTAGCTCTAAAGGCTAATTTACACTATTTCAGTAACAGGTAGAGTAGAGTGGTAGAGTGTAAGCAATACACCCTACTCCTGTACGTTCAAGTTCAGTAGAGTAGAGTTCACTCTACTAACCAGTAGAGTTCGCTCTACTAACTAGTATCAGTGATCTGGAGGCAATAGCTTCCCACGTTGGAGTTCAAATCCACCTTGTACACTATTCAACTACTGCCCCGATGATGGAGAAAAAAATTCTTCGAAACGTTGGCACATGAAACAAGTTTCATTTGAAGAGTACAGAGGAAGAATGATATGTCCATAAAAGTTGATCTCGAGAAAAACAATTATTTAGGTTTAAAAACATTTTGAGGCCAGGGAATGATCAAGATTAAAGCTACATTTTCCGCGAAAATTCACATTTTATGTCTTTGCTTTAGCACATTAAAATTAAAAACTTTCACGAAAAAGTGTCCTCGAAAAGCGTTACCTACATTTTACGATAATTTTCACTTACAACCAAGCCGTTGCTAGGGAAATGAAATTTCTGTAGTTTTCGTCGGACAAAAATCGTTCTCCATTCGATCGAAAGCTCTCGAATTATAACGCATTTCTTGCGTACCTATTTGTTCTTGGTATTTATGTCAGACTTATATATATTTTTATGTTATAAATAGGTATAGTGAACACTGCCGCTTGTTTTGTGATCAATTGCTTGAGGTTGAGGTTACCTACATTAAATTACATAGAAATTTTCTGTTTTCATAAAAATAATACTAGGTACATCCTAACAAAGTTGGTCGTATAGGAAACTGGGATTCGTTGTTGTGTTATTGTTAGTTTTGATTTAGCCATCAGAGTGTGCTCCGAATCTTACATAATATGTAAAATATTATTTTATTTGTGTAATTGGTTTGAAAGTGATTAATCGACCATATCAATGGGATCAAAAATAAATTTGTTTCTGAACGGTTTATTAAGATTAGATATTATTAATATTGACATAAAATGTCCCAGGCAGAAATTCCACTTCTTAAGGATCATTACATGGATATGAGAACTGAACTAGAACACATTCAGAACGTCCTAAAGCGCAACAACTTGATACTCAGCGGTATAGAACCCATAAAAGGGAAATTAACCTAACGGTTTATGATGTTTGCGCCAACGTTTTGGGACTGGATAACGTGAACATAGTTCAGAGCTATCTATTAGGGAAGGTGGAAATGGGCAAGAGCGCACCTATCCTGGCTGAACTCTCATGTTACGATCAAGTCATGAAGATATTTCAGAACACCAAGAAACTTGAAGGCACGGGGATCGTCATTCACAAAGATCTATCGCGTTTTACTCGTCGAAAAAGGAAGTGGAACTGAAGAAGCACTGCCTCAGATTGAAAGGACCTCGGATGGCTGGAAGGAAGCAGGAGACAGCGGATGCGGGAGGGTCGAGCTGAGGGACCGAAGCCCACGAAACCAGCGGGGATGGCGTCTTGCGAATTCTTCCATATCTAGGGACGCGGGAGCGTCCCGCCCGCCAAAAAAAAAACCGAAGCCCTGAAAACCGAAGCGACTGAGACACTGATTACGCGACGGAACAAGTTGGGGTTTTCACCCTACCATAGCTCGGTCCCCAGAGTGTCTCGAGAGTTGATTTTTTGTACACCAACTCTCCAGGGGCACGTGAGGACGTAAACCAAATTTCAGCTCTTGGGAACATCAGGTGTCGGGGGTATAAAACCACTATTTTTCACGTTTTTCGTGTTCTTCTTCTTCTTCTTCTTCTTGTTCATTGACGGGGCTACAGACCAGCAGACAAATCGGATCGAGCTGAAATTTTGCACACACGTTTGTTATGCTCCAAGGGAGTGCCTTTTGACCATTTTTTCTCCCTCCCCCCATTTCCCCCCCAATTGGGGGGGAAATAGTAATTTTTAGGAATTTCAAATGGTCATAACTCCTTCAAAATTGAAGCTTTTTCAGATTTTCTTTTTTAGTTGTATTCAGCTTTTGAAACTCTTTAATTTGAGATCAAAATGAGCTTCGTAAAGGGTAAAATAAAGGAGTTATGGTGATTTTTGTATTTTCAACAATAACTGCCGCCAAAATTGATGGAAATTGGTGCGGTTGGTCTTAAAATGTCTGCTAGGTTGTCTAGTATATGCTCAATAATTTTGAACTAAATCTCAATCGATTCGACTAATCTACAGCCAAAAGTACGTGAATAAATTCCACATCTACTGATTTGCCTAATTTCTGAAAACATCAAAGTTGAACGGTGGTCAGAAAAATTGTCGTAGAGTGGCGCCTGGTTAGGGATCGATAGGAAATTTTATGGGCTTTCGAATGAGGGTAGCGCACTTTGTCACTTTTCCCAACGGTTCTCGAGTTATTCGCGATTGTTGGTGTAAAAACGTGCGTTTTACCTTTTGCAAACTTTCTCTTTCCTCTTTCTCTTCGACACCAATAATTACAATTATTGTAATGATTCTCAACAAAAAAAATTTGCACAACCCCTGTACGCGCTAATCGCATAGATATAAACAAAGGACCATTCGATTCCTGTCTGAAACGCTGTGCTGATGGCTGACTGCCCTGCCCCCCCCCTTTTCATCATTCTCATTGTTCTTCTCGCCTTCAACGTGGCAGTCTCTTTCTCATGCGTCTCGCACCTTTCCCAACTATTTCTAAAAAACAACTTATTTTCACGACAAAACGATCTGGAACTCCGACGTTTCTGTCGCAATAATACCAATTCAGTTTTCAATTTTACATTACAATTCCCTTCACATCAAGTTAGTTCGATCCAAATTGTGCCAGCTCGTCGTCTGCGATCATCTTCTCCGCCACATCCGACTGTAAGTACCGGGCCCGGGAAAAAGGTCATCGTCGTTGGTGAGTGTCACATCCTTACGCTAATTTGGATCGTACTAAGAATTAATCATAATACAGTCCGCTCATATTTTCAATTTGGTACTTCGTAAAATCAGCGCTTCAGATAGAAGGTTGTTCCTATCTGAATAATTGTTCCTTTGTCGCGAACAATAAAGTGGTCTATTCGAACCGGATCTATTTCAATATCATTTCATTTCATTCATTTCATTTCTTTCTTGCCGATAATATTCACGTAGGTAGTTATTCAGAACATTTTAGCTTCACTAAGTATCTGCAAGGGGTAATCTCAATCCAGAAATAGATCGGAACGTTTGAACTTGTTGTTTAGACCATAGGTCCTTTCATCCTCAATTTGTGAAACAGGCACCTGCCCACATTTTGGACGTTGAATCGTAAACAACAATCTGATAAATCATTCTCTATTCACCTTTCCTCATAATTTACCTTCCAATCCATTCAATTTACCTGCCCTCTGAATACGATGGTGACTCCAGACAATGTCAAACGCACTCTTCGACAATTGAAACGCCGTAGAGATATTCTACTAGCTGAAGTGACGACGACCTTCGAATTGATAGTTAATGTAGAACCTGGAAATACCGATCATTTCCTTGTTCGTTGTGAAGTGCTCAAATCTCTGCGAACTGAATTTCGTTCTCTTCAGTTAGAACTGGTTGAAGCGAATGAAGAGGCCTCACCTGCCGATCAACTCCCTGTAGAGAGCGTTTCTAAGACATTTGACGATATGTATTTCAAAATAAAAGCGTTGGAGCGATCAATCAATCGTATCAGGTCTGAATCTTTACGATCAAGTGAAGTCGCTGGTACCAGTCATTCTAGTAGTAATGCGGGAGAAAGTAGTAATCACTCTCTAAAGCTACCTAGAATAACTATACCTACATGGAACGGCGACATGAATTCTTTTAACAATTTCTTTTCATTGTACAACTCTTTAGTACATGACGCGGATTATCCGCTTGCTGCCAAACTGACATATTTACGATCATTCCTAACTGGTACTCCGTTAGCTATGATCGAACACATTCCGATATCGGACGAGAACTACGATATTGCATATAGAATAATCGAAGATAAGTATGCTTCTGTAAGAACTCAAGCTACCCATTATTTAAAGAAGCTTTTTGAATTCTCCCCTATTACTGGTGATTCAGTTCTGGAATTACAATCATTTTTAGCCGTGTTCAAATCTAACATGGAAGCATTCAAAAACTTGAGGTTGGAAAATCCTTACGATTTTATTATGTTTACTTGGGCAATGCGATGTTTACCTGCCAAAATACGTGTGCTGTTTGAACAAAATCGAATAAATGACACTAAATTACCCACGTACGATAGTTTGCTCCACTTTGTACACAGTAAATGCAAAATAAAGGAACTCACTGCACAACTTCAGCCGCCCAAGGCTTCAAGTACTCCCAAATGCTATTCTAATTATAAAAAACTCAGCAAATTCTTGACACAACGGTTCATTATCTTCTTTGTACAGATCACCCTTCTGTCCAGATCACTAGGTCTATATGTCTAGATCCTAAATGTTAGATTAATTATTATTATCAATTATCACTAATTATTAATAATTTTATCAAGTAGGTACCTAGTGAAAATTATTATAATTTATTGTTAGGTATTAATCATTCGTATTTATTATTAATAATAATTATTATTAACTATGATTAATTAATACGATATAATTCTGGGGTTTTTAATACTACGTCGGTAATAATTTTTCTATAAAAGAAGTACCTACCAACAAACATTCGAAATTACCTTCATTTCCGTAGCACGAAACGCACCTCAGAACAACAAACTCGACATTACTTAAGCCATATGATGTTCCAAAGAGCTTGTTAGTATGAAAATGGACCTGTATTTCAACAGTTTGATTCACGATCCTGTAGTGAGGCACAATCTTTGAGCCGTCATTGTGAACGAACGGCTGGTCGTACAAAGCTGCGGATGGTCTTAAAAAATTCTACGGAACAAACTCTATCTAAATATGAAATAAAAAACATACCGTTCCATATGAATTTTTCGAGATATGAAATTTTCAAAATTTCAAAATTCGTTTTGAACCCCTTCCCCTTGATCTAGGGTTATGAAAAGTTTCGAGGACCATTGTGGGGTTGGTCGGAACCCATAAAAAAAATTTCGTAATTTTAACTCAACGCTAACTGGGCAAAGTGGCGCGGACGGCGTACGGCGGACGGACGGATTTTGGTTTATTATCTTCGATAATGAACCATTGGAATCGCCCAAAGAAAAAAATTTTTTAACCCCCCCTCAAAATTTGTTGGTTTACTTTTCAAGATACGTAGATTCAGAAAATCGAATAAAAAAACAAGATCCTAAATGTTAGATTAATTATTATTATCAATTATCACTAATTATTAACAATTTTATCAAGTACCTAGTGAAAATTATTATAATTTATTTTTAGGTACTTATTAATAACTTGTATTTATTATTAATAACAATTATTATTAATTATGATTAATTAATACGATATAATTCTGGGTATTTTAATACTACGTCGGTAATAATTTTTCTATAAAAGAAGTACCTACCTACCTAGAAACATTCGAAATTACCTTCATTTCCGTAGCACGAAACGCACCTCAGAACAACAAACTCGACATCACTTAAGCCATATGATGTTCCAAAGAGCTTGTTAGTATGAAAATGGACCTGTATTTCAACAGTTTGAGTCACGATCGTGTTGTGAGGCACAATCTTTGAGCCGTCATTGTGAACGAACGGCTGGTCGTACAAAGCTGCGGATGGTCTTAAAAAATTCTACGGAACAAACTCTATCTAAATATGAAATAAAAAACACACCGTTCTATATGAATTTTTCGAGATATGAAATTTTCAAAATTCGTTTTGAACCCCTTCCCCTTGACCTAGGGTTATGAAAAGTTTCGAGGACCATTGTGGGGTTGGTCGAAACCCATAAAAAAAAATTTCGTAATTTTAACTCAACGCTAACTGGGCAAAGTGGCGCGGACGGCGTACGGCGGACGGCGGACGGCGTACGGCGTACGGCGTACGGCGGACGGACGGATTTTTTTTAATTCGATTTTCTGAATCTACGTATCTTGAAACGTAAACCAACAAATTTTGAGGGGGGGTTAAAAAAATTTTTTCTTTGGGCGATTCCAATGGTTCATTATCGAAGATAATAAACCAAAATCCGTCCGTCCGCCGTACGCCGTACGCCGTCCGCCGTCCGCGCCACTTTGCCCAGTTAACGTTGAGCTAAAATTACGAAATTTGGTTTCAGGGTTTGGACCAGCCCCACAATGATCCTCGAAACTTTTCATAACCCTAGGTCAAGGGGAAGGGGTTCAAAACGAATTTTGAAATTTTGAAAATCTCATATCTCGAAAAATTCATATAGAACGGTATGTTTTTTATTTCATATTTAGATAGAGTTTGTTCCGTAGAATTTTTTAAGACCATCCGCAGCTTTATACGACCAGCCGTTCGTTCACAATGACGGCTCAAAGATTGTGCCTCACAACACGATCGTGACTCAAACTGTTGAAATACATGTCCATTTTCATACTAACAAGCTCTTTGGAACATCATATGGCTTAAGTGATGTCGAGTTTGTTGTTTTGAGGTGCGTTCGTGCTACGGAAATGAAGGTAATTTCGAATGTTTGTTGGTAGGTACTTCTTTTATAGAAAAATTATTACCGACGTAGTATTAAAAACCCCAGAATTATATCGTATTTATTAATCATATTTAATAATAATAATAAATACGAATTATTAATACCTAACTATAAATTATAATAATTTTCACTAGGTACTTGATAAAATTGTTAATAATTAGTGATAATTTTTTATAATAATTAATCTAACATTTAGGATCTAGACATTTAGACCTAGTGATCTAGACAGAAGGGTGATCTGTACAAAGAAGATAATGAACCGTTGTGTCAAGAATTTGCAGAGTTTTTTTTTATTCGATTTTCTGAATCTACGTATCTTGAAACGTAAACCAACAAATTTTGAGGGGGGGTTAAAAAAATTTTTTCTTTGGGCGATTCCAATGGTTCATTATCGAAGATAATAAACCAAAACCAACTCAAAATTCTTTAATGCTTACTCCTGTAGATGATATTAAATATACCGCTACATCTAAGTCCTGTGTTTTGTGCCATGAGCGTCATTCTCTCCGCCATTGTGAAAAGTATTTATCACACTCATCAATGCAGAGAAGAAAGTTAGTGAATCGCTTTAAAAAGTGTTTGAGGTGCATAGGTGATCACTCTACAGAGGTATGTTCTTCAAAAGGACGTTGTGTTCATTGCAGATCTTCTTTACACCATTCTACTCTTCATGACGTAGTACCTTCCACCTCTGGCACCGGTGGTGCTCAAACTCAACCGTCCAATGCTACTACTACTACTTCATGTAATTTGAAAGCTAGTTCTGCTCATATCAACCCAGGTCAGGATGCGGCAGTGGTAAGAAAAACCTTTTTGACTCCTCGTCTAGTGCAGGCGACGTTTCACTACTCACACGTGTTCCCCAATCGCCGCCCAAGTCTCACGTTGTTGTATTGGGTACCGCTCAGGGATTTATCAAAAATCGACACTCCCGCTGGGTACCAATACGTCTTGTCGTTGATGGTGGGTCACAGGTCAACTTAATTTCAGCCGACTGTGGTCAGCGACTTGGGTTGAAGGTTCAACCGTCATTAGTACCGCTAGTAGGGGCACTGCAGACTTCTGTAGGTACCTCCAAGGGTACAGTTCAACTTGTTCTGACTTCTGGACGTCCGAATTCAGAACACCTCCTTTCACATGCTGTTGTGGTTAGAAATGTTTGCTCGAATCTACCCACGGTCCCCCTGTCAATGGACATTTTTTCGCAGTTCGCCCATCTCGACCTAGCTGACAGAACCTTTCATATTCCAGGGAAGATAGATTTTCTTCTAGGAGCTGCGCTTTATCCCTCCTTGTTCCAGCCTGGGTATGGTATTCTGCGGGGCGAGCCGACTGCCATCCAAACCAGCTTCGGTTGGATAGTTATGGGAAACTCTCCGTCTATTGGTGAAGTATCAACAGTTGACACCTTTACTGGGCTCATATGTGGCCGGACGTTGGAGGAATCCCTTCAGAGATTTTGGCAAACTGAAGAAGTCAAATCAGTTCAACATGTAGATCCTTTGCATGAGATAGTTGAGAAACACTTTCTGAATACTCACTCTGTTTCCGAATCTGGTCGCTACATAGTACGTCTGCCCTTTAGTGACTCACAAAGAGTTACCCCGTTTGGACTCTCCAAAGAAATAGCTGTCAAGCGATGGTACAACTTAGAGCAAAAACTTCGTAAAGTACCTGATTTGTATACTGCATACCAACATTTTCTTGAAGAATATCTTCGTCTAGGGCACATGCAACTTGCAACTGTACCAGGAAAATACTTTATTCCTCACTTTGCTGTTCTGCGGGATTCCGTTTCCAGCCCCCTCCGAGTCGTGTTTGATGCATCTTGCAAATACACCTCAAGTATGTCGCTCAACGACCGTCTGCACATTGGCCCTCCATTGCAGAAGGACATTAGCGAAGTAATTTCACTATTCAGACTTAATTCAGTCGCAATCACCGCCGACATCAAACAAATGTATAGGCAAATCCTGCTATTTCCCGATGATTGTGTTTACCAGCATATTGTCTGGCGCCAGTCTGAAAAGGGACCCCTACAGGAGTACCAGTTACAAACAGTAACGTATGGTCTCAAACCTGCACCTTATTTAGCCCAAAGAGTTCTCCTGCAGCTTGTTGAAGACCAAGGTAAAACATATCCATTAGCTTCTCAGGCACTCCGAGAATCTTGCTATATGGATGACGTCTGTTGCTCAGTCAGTGATTTCAACCAAGCCGTCCAACTACGTTTTGAACTTACAGAGCTTTTGAGTTTGGCTGGCTTTGAGCTCCGCAAGTGGGCATCCAACTCTGCAATACTTCTTCAAGATCTTCCAGATGATCATCGAGCAGATGTGCTCACACTTCGAACCGAGCAATCCGCAACTCTACATATTCTTGGTTTGCAGTGGAACCCGCAAACAGACACTTTTACATTCAGAATAGAGGTACCTGAACCTGCTAACACTAAAAGATCCATTTTGTCCCGTGTTGCTTCCATCTTCGACCCCTTAGGGTGGGCGGCGCCAGTAGTTTTCTGGGCTAAGGTTTTCATGAGAGAACTTTGGACACATCAACTAGATTGGGACGTAGAACTTCCAAGTAATCTGTCTTCACGGTGGGCGGACTTTGCTCAGCAACTGCCGACGCTTCAGGACATCTCCATTCCTAGATTCTGTGTTGTTCAACATGCCAAATGCTACCAACTCATAGGATTCTGTGATGCCTCAGAGTTGGGTTTTGCTGCCTCTGTGTACATTCGCTCGGAGTCTGATGAGGGTGTTCAAGTGGAGCTCCTTAAAGCCAAGACACGGGTTGCACCCCTTCAAGTGCAAACAATTCAGCGACTAGAACTTAATGGTGCAGTGCTGCTGGCCGAATTACTTGACTCTATGAAGTTTCTCATATATCAACTCAGCATTGAAAGTTTTTACCTTTTCACAGATTCAGCTACTGTTTTAGCTTGGTTGAAAACTCCTCCCCACAAGTTGAAGACCTTTGTCGCAAACAGAGTTGTCAAAGTACGAGTACTTGGATTAACTCAGCTCTCATCCTGGCGACATATAGTTTCTGCTTCCAACGCAGCAGACTGTGCCTCTCGGGGGTTGTCCCCTCAAGAGCTTGTTACACACACTCTTTGGTGGAACGGACCCTCCTTCCTAAAAGACGACCCTGTAAACTGGCCCTCTTCTCTCAACCACCTCGTATCAAGTTCAGCGCTCTCTGAAATGAAGCCAGTACCGGAAATGAATTCGCTTACTGTCACTTCCAAATCAGAAGCTTCTAAGCAGGATAGATACTTGCTCTCAATTATTGCTAAGTACTCCTCCCTCCAACGACTTCAGCGGGTGATTGCCTGGGTTATGCGTTTCATCACAAACACTCAGACTAAATACAAATTCAAATTCAGAGGGACCCTGAAAGTTCCAGAACTGACCTCTGCTCTTCAAATAATTCTTCGGCTTACACAAGCCCATTATTTCAGTGATGACTTTAAATCTCTTTCAAACGGTCGTCCTTGTTCTAAACGACTGCGTCAATTACTCCCCTTCATTGATGAGGTTGGGCTTCTTCGGGTTGGCGGTAGGCTTCAGCAATCTCTACTCTCTGAAAGTAGCTAACATCCAGTCATCCTCCCAAAGGAAGCTCCGATAAGCCGCCTACTCTGTGAATTCTTCCATGTACGAATGTTGCATTCAGGGCCACAAGCTGTGCAAGCAGAGATACAACGGCAATATTGGATTCTCTCTCTTCACTCCCTTATTCGCCATACTATTTGGCACTGTTCAATTTGTGCAAAGGCAAGAGCCAAGGTACAGCATCCAGTGATGGCAGAGCTCCCTCAAGCTAAAGTCACTCCTAGTCGACCGTTCAGTACTGCCTCTGTGGACATGGCTGGACCCCTGTTCATCAAAGAGTCAACTAGGCGTAATTCTAAAGTAACCAAAGCGTACTTTGCAATCTTTGTTTGTTTAAGTACAAAAGCTACACACTTGGAACTGGTTGGTAGCTTGAGCACAGAATCTTACAAAGCAGCTCTAGACCGTTTTATCGCAAGACGTGGCCTTTGTAACACGATCCACTGTGATAATGGTACGAACTTTCAGGGTGCTGCAAGAGAAGCAAAGGAGGTGAATGAATTCCTTTTAACTTCAGAATCAGCTCTCCAAGATTATCTGGCAGCCCGGTCCATCACTTACGTCTTCAATCCCCCAGGCGCTCCCTGGATGGGTGGACTTTGGGAAGCCGCTGTTAAATCAACGAAGCGCCTACTTTCCAAAATCACATTGAACCGTTCATTCACCTTCGAAGAACTGGCTACTCTACTGTGCAGAGTGGAAGCTGTGTTAAACAGTCGACCGCTCTGCCGAACAACTTCACATCCTCTCGATGACCCTGACGTTCTCACACCAGGGCATTTTTTGATTGGAGCCCCATTACTCTCTCCACCCGAACATGATTTAGGGCTAACTCCAACCAACCATCTTTCCCGTTGGCAGACAGTACAGAAAGCCACTCAAGAATTTTGGCGCCAATGGTCCAATAGCTACCTGCAAACTATGACTGTCCGACCAAAGTGGACGACGCCTAGACCTCCCCTCACAGTTGGCGAGCCAGTCTATATAATCGGTGAAAACACCCCAGCCTTGAAATGGCCCATCGCTGTTGTTGAGGAACTCCTGCCTGGATGCGATGGAATTGTACGGAAAGCGAGAGTACGCACTTCTATGGGCCGTTATCTGCGTCCTTTAGCCAAGTTGGTACCTCTCCCTCCAGCAATCCCTCCTGACAATCCTTCCTCTTAGTTCTGGGTTTTCGGGTAAGGGGGGTGGGTTATTATTTGGGTTGGGGGGGACTTTTTATTTTTTATTGTTGTCATTTTGAATTTTTTGGGTTTTCACAAAATACACAATTTTGGGTGGGCGGTGTACGCGCTTATCGCATAGATATAAACAAAGGACCATTCGATTCCTGTCTGAAACGCTGTGCTGATGGCTGACTGCCCTGCCCCCCCTTTTCATCATTCTCATTGTTCTTCTCGCCTTCAACGTGGCAGTCTCTTTCTCATGCGTCTCGCACCTTTCCCAACTATTTCTAAAAAACAACTTATTTTCACGACAAAACGATCTGGAACTCCGACGTTTCTGTCGCAATAATACCAATTCAGTTTTCAATTTTACATTACAATTCCCTTCACATCAAGTTAGTTCGATCCAAATTGTGCCAGCTCGTCGTCTGCGATCATCTTCTCCGCCACATCCGACTGTAAGTACCGGGCCCGGGAAAAAGGTCATCGTCGTTGGTGAGTGTCACATCCTTACGCTAATTTAGATCGTACTAAGAATTAATCATAATACAGTCCGCTCATATTTTCAATTTGGTACTTCGTAAAATCAGCGCTTCAGATAGAAGGTTGTTCCTATCTGAATAATTGTTCCTTTGTCGCGAACAATCCCCAAGAAAAAATGCAACCAATTTTCAAAAAATTTCTAATTCAAATTAAATTAAATTAAATTTTATTCAAATTTCTAATTCTTTCTATTTTTTTAAATTTAATAATAAGAATAATTGTATTAAATTTTAATCATTGTTTTTAAATTTTTGATCGTTTTAATTAATCGAAAATTTTAAAACTAATATTTAACCAATTTGCAAAAAATTTAAAACTACTTATTTTTCAAACACATTTCAGATAACAAACAATAATTTCCAAAAAATAATTATTCTTGTCACAAAAACAAGAAACAAAAAGGCAAATTAGTAGGCGTACTAATTTTTTACTAAATTTTGACTAGGATAAAACTTCATTTAGGAAAAAATTTACTAGTTACCTCGTAGGTACTTTTGTATTGTATAAGTTGTTGAACCGTATTGTATAAGTACCTACCACTCGAAAACTAGCCATGCAAAAAGATGTGATATCCCCCCAAAAACAACTCCGTTGTAAAAACTGGCCCGCCAAAAAATCTCAGCCGCAAAAAGGAATGATATCCATTTTGCCCGCCAGCCACATATATAGGATGCTCGGTGCTTCGCACCTCGCTGTTGAGTGTGCATATAGAAACCTGATCCTCCTACCCCTAACCTCCACCGTCAATGTTTTCCTGTTCCCTGTCTCCTTCCCACAACCACCTCTCACACTTAGTCACCCTCGGTTTCACCTAATATGTTTCCTCTATTACACCAGCAGGGAGCTTTACGCTTCTTTCAATGCTGTTGGCGGGAGCTTTTTGCCACATAAACAAGCCTGAATTGAAGCATTACTTCATTATAGGTGTACCACTACTGATTACTCGTGACCACCAGTAATACTTATAATATAGTAATGCTTTAATTCAGGCTTGTTTATGTGGCAAAAAGCTCCCGCCAACAGCATTGAAAGAAGCGTAAAGCTCCCTGCTGGTGTAACAGAGGAAACATATTCGGTGAAACCGAGGGTGACTAAGTGTGAGAGGGGGTTGTGGGAAGGAGACAGGGAACAGGAAAACATTGACGGTGGAGGTTAGGGGTAGGAGGATCAGGTTTCTATATGCACACTCAACAGCGAGGGGCGAAGCACCGAGCATCCTATATATGTGGCTGGCGGGCAAAATGGATATCATTCCTTTTTGCGGCTGAGATTTTTTGGCGGGCCAGTTTTTACAACGGAGTTGTTTTTGGGGGGTAATGTTAACCTAGCGGAAGCCTCCTTTGCGGACTAGGAATCGCTAGCTACGGAAATTTCGCGACTCTTCGTTGTTGAAAATTTCAGTTTCGTGGGCTGGAATAACCTAAAATAACAAATGGATTATTTATATATTTATCATTTTTTTACACGGACACTAAATAAAAACTCTGCAAATTCTTGACAAAACGGTTCATTATCTTCTTTGTACAGATCACCCTTCTGTCTAAATCACTAGGTCTGAATGTCTAGATCCTAAATGTTAGATCAATTATTATTATCAATAATTGATAATAATTGATAGTGATAATTATTATCACTAATTATTAACAATTTTATCAAGTACCTAGTGAAAATTATTATAATTTATTGTTAGGTAAAATAATTCGTATTTATTATTAATATTAATTATTATTAATTATGATTAATTAATACGATATAATTCTGGGGTTTTTAATACTACGGCGGTAATAATTTTTCTATAAAAGAAGTACCTACCAACAAACATTCGAAATTACCTTCATTTCCGTAGCACGAAACGCACCTCAGAACAACAAACTCGACATCACTTAAGCCATATGATGTTCCAAAGAGCTTGTTAGTATGAAAATGGACCTGTATTTCAACAGTTTGATACAAGATCGTATTGTGAGGCACAATCTTTGAGCCCTCATTGTGAACGAACGGCTGGTCGTACAAAGCTGCGGATGGTCTTAAAAAATTCTACGGAACAAACTCTATCTAAATATGAAATAAAAAACATACCGTTCTATATGAATTTTTCGAGATATGAGATTTTCAAATTTTCAAAATTCGTTTTGAACCCCTTCCCTTTGACCTAGGGGTATGAAAAGTTTCGAGGACCATTGTGGGGTTGGTCGAAACCCATAAAAAAAATTTCGTAATTTTAACTCAACACTAACTGGGCAAAGTGGCGCGGACGGCGGACGGCGTACGGCGGACGGCGGACGGCGTACGGCGGACGGCGGACGGCGGACGGACGGATTTTTTTTTATTCGATTTTCTGAATCTACGTATCTTGAAACGTAAACCAACAAATTTTGAGGGGGGTTAAAATTTTTTTTTCTTTGGGCGATTCCAATGGTTCATTATCGAAGATAATAAACCAAAAGTAACTTTCCCGTCCACCAAAAAACTCATCATGTTAGCTAGGTACTCTTATTGATTCATAATAATATTGACTAGAATAAGCAATCCCAAATGTACGAGTATATTGTTTCCATAATGAAGAAAGTAGTATTGCTGAATTATTTTATTGCTTGTTGTTGTATTAAATATAATTTTTGCTGATGTAAATTGCACGGTGTGAATTAGATAGACTGGCTACTCGGACAGCTGCAGAAGTGTCTATAATGTTTTTCCAATGTTATTTGCAAAATTTAATTTCATCAATAAACATTTATTCTATTCTATTCAAATCAATTTCCAATCACTAATTCCTTGTTTATTGTTTATTCATCGGTTGAATAAAGCAGATGAATTATGTTTAACCCTCGAGGACGGATTGGGTGCACAAGAAGAGGACCAAGGAGATTCACTTGAACTATTCGAAAACCTCCAGGATGATGCTAACACACTGCTATCACACAACACTCTGGAGAGCAACAAACGTTCAGTAGTGTTAGGGTTGAAAATGAAGCATCACTGGAACCTTCAGTTTGTTGCAAGCTCGTTGCATTCGAATCATCAGACGAACAGGAAATGCATAAAATTATGAGTTGTTAACTTAGTGCAATAAAAAAACTCTGCAAATTCTTGACACAACGGTTTATTATCTTCCTTGTACAGATCACCCTTCTGTCTAGATCACTAGGTCTAAATGTCAAGATCCTAAATGTTAGATTAATTATTATTATCAATTATCACTAATTATTAACAATTTTATCAAGTACCTAGAGAAAATTATTATAATTTATTGTTAGGTATCAATAATTTGTATTCATTATTAATAATTATTATTATTAATTATGATTAATTAATACGATATAATTCTGGGGTTTTTAATACTACGTCGGTAATAATTTTTCTATAAAAGAAGTACCTACCAACAAACATTCGAAATTACCTTCATTTCAGTAGCACGAAACGCACCTCAGAACAACAAACTCGACATCACTTAAGCCATATGATGTTCCAAAGAGCTTTTAGTATGAATATGGACCTGTATTTCAACAGTTTGATTCACGATCGGGTTGTGAGGCACAATCTTTGAGCCGTCATTGTGAACGAACGGCTGGTCGTACAAAGCTGCGGATGGTCTTAAAAAATTCTTAGGAATAAACTCTATCTAAATATGAAATAAAAAACATATCGTTCTATATGAATTTTTCGAGATATGGAATTTTCAAAATTTCAAAATTCGTTTTGAACCCCTTCCCCTTGACCTAGGGTTATGAAAAGTTTCGAGGATCATTGTGGGGCTGGTCCAAACCCAGAAACCAAATTTCGTAATTTTAGCTCAACGCTAACTGGGCAAAGTGGCGCGGACGGCGGACGGCGGACGGCGGACGGCGGACGGCGGACGGCGTACGGCGGACGGACGGATTTTTTTTTATTCGATTTTCTGAATCTACGTATCTTGAAACGTAAACCAACAAATTTTGAGGGGGGGTTAAAATTTTTTTTTCTTTGGGCGATTCCAATGGTTCATTATCGAAGATAATAAACCAAAATGTAAGAAAATTAATTCAAAATTCAACAGCTGGTTAAGAAATGGGAAGCCGTCGAGAGAACTCTGATAATGTAAACGATTCGATCGGTCGGAACAGTTGAAATACTCTAGGACCCCCATCAATCTACAGGTACCACCCCCCCCCCCCCCTCCAACAACGTCACAGTATATTAACAAAGAACGAATGGTTATGGCGGGAGAAAAGGTAAACTACGGCCCTCAATACAAAACCTGATTGAAACGAGGGAGCGGAGGCGGCGACGGGGGCGGATTTATGAAGGTTTTGTTTGAAGGAAGGTTCCTTTTGTTATCCCCCCGCCCTCGCCGTCGTTTTCCCTGTTCACCCTATCAAGGCATTTGTTAGCGTCGGCAGGTAATCGATGTTGGGAGGAAATTGATTCCCTGCCCTCCACAAATTATTATGTACACACGGCAACTCCCACTCAGCTCCCAACAAACGTTGGGTGATGTGGCTTCTGTTTATTTTTTCCTTACAACCGTTAGGTAATGGAAACCCACCTAATGGAAGTTCAAAAATAAAAGGAAACATTCGCTGAATGAAAACTCAAGAAACCTATTCCCTGGTACCTACTCGCACTATTTATCAATTTCATAGTAAATCGAGTGTTTTTTTTTTTCGATCAACATTGTTGACGTAGGTACATCATCCCTCCCCCCCCCCCATTTCTCTAGGAAAGAGAAAAGTTTGGAATTCCATGCTACGAGTTGGTACAGTTGGGAAATTAGTGATACAAGAAAAAAATATTTTTAAGATAGAAATTTTTTGACTTGGACAAATAAACTTTACATTTCTTAAACTTACTTTTAACTTTGATTAAACGTCTTGGGCTAAACACACCTTATTTTAAGATACATATCAATTAGTGGTATATTATGTTGGGATTTTGTTTGGGAGTAATTTTGTTCCTTATTGGGCGTATTTTGGCTACCCTGATCCTGTCCTGTGTTGATAATTCGTCTGCGACAGCGAGACTGCGAGTTTGTAAGCGCAAGCGATGTAACTCTTCAGTTGAAGTATGTTAATCAATTGTTAGTGTTTACAATAAATTCAAGAATATTTTATACGTAAGTCACATTAATTATTAATGTGACTTACGTATAAAATATTCTTGAATTTATTGTAAACACTAACAATTATACGTAAGTCACATTAATAATTAATGTGACTTACGTATAAAATATTCTTGAATTTATTGTAAACACTAACAATTGATTAACATACTTCAACTGAAGAGTTACATCGCTTGCACTTACAAACTCGCAGTGCTCCGTTAGCGTTGAGCTACGGGTTCCGACCAACCCCACAATGATCCTCGAAACTTTTCATAACCAAGTCAAGGGGAAGTGGTTCAATACGAATTTTGTAATTTTGAAAACTTCTAAACTCGAAAAATTCAGATGAAACGGTGTAGGGTAAAAGCACCAATAATTGGTGGTTTTACCCTACACCGTTTCATCTGAATTTTACGAGAACAATTATTGTTGACACTAATCCAAATGTTGACACTTCAATTTCAGAATGTAAAAACTCTGCAAATTCTTGACACAACGGTTTATTATCTTCCTTGTGCAGATCACCCTTCTGTCTAGATCACTAGGTCTAAATGTCAAGATCCTAAATGTTAGATTATCAATTATCACTAATTATTAATAATTTTATCAAGTACCTAGTAAAAATTATTATAATTTATTGTTAGGTATTAATAATTCGTATTTATTATTAATAATTATTATTAATTATGATTAATTAATACGATATAATTCTGGGGTTTTTAATACTACGTCGGTAATAAATTCTCTATAAAAGAAGTACCTACCAACAAACATTCGAAATTACCTTCATTTCCGTAGCACGAAACGCACCTCAGAACAACAAACTCGACATCACTTAAGCCATATGATGTTTCAAAGAGCTGGTTAGTATTAAAATGGACCTGTATTTCAACAGTTTGATTCACGATCGGGTTGTGAGGCACAATCTTTGAGCCGTCATTGTGAACGAACGGCTGGTCGTACAGAGCTGCGGATGGTCTTAAAAAATTCTACGGAACAAACTCTATCTAAATATGAAATAAAAAACATACCGTTCCATATGAATTTTTCGAGATATGAAATTTTCAAAATTTCAAAATTCGTTTTGAACCCCTTCCCCTTGACCTAGGGTTATGAAACGTTTCGAGGACCATTGTGGGGTTGGTCGAAACCCATAAAAAAAATTTCGTAATTTTAACTCAACGCTAACTGGGCAAAGTGGCGCGGACGGCGTACGGCGGACGGACGGATTTTGGTTTATTATCTTCGATAATGAACCATTGGAATCGCCCAAAGAAAAAAAAATTTTAACCCCCCCTCAAAATTTGTTGGTTTACGTTTCAAGATACGTAGATTCAGAAAATCGAATAAAAAAAAATCCGTCCGTCCGCCGTACGCCGTCCGCCGTCCGCGCCACTTTGCCCAGTTAGCGTTGAGTTAAAATTACGAAATTTTTTTTATGGGTTTCGACCAACCCCACAATGGTCCTCGAAACTTTTCATAACCCCAGGTCAAGGGGAAGGGGTTCAAAACGAATTTTGAAAATTTGAAAATCTCATATCTCGAAAAATTCATATGGAACGGTATGTTTTTTATTCCATATTTAGATAGAGTTTGTTCCGTAGAATTTTTTAAGACCATCCGCAGCTTTGTACGACCAGCCGTTCGTTCGCAATGACGGCTCAAAGATTGTGCCTCACTACAGGATCGTGAATCAAACTGTTGAAATACAGGTCCATTTTCATACTAACAAGCTCTTTGGAACATCATATGGCTTAAGTGATGTCGAGTTTGTTGTTCTGAGGTGCGTTTCGTGCTACGGAAATGAAGGTAATTTCGAATGTTTGTTGGTAGGTACTTCTTTTATAGAAAAATTATTACCGACGTAGTATTAAAAACCCCAGAATTATATCGTATTAATTAATCATAATTAATAATAATTATTATTAATAATAAATACGAATGATTAATACCTAACAATAAATTATAATAATTTTCACTAGGTACTTGATAAAATTATTACCGACGTAGTATTAAAAACCCCAGAATTATATCGTATTAATTAATCATAGTTAATAATAATTATTATTAATAATAAATACGAATGATTAATACCTAACAATAAATTATAATAACTTTCACTAGGTACTTGATAAAATCGTTAATAATTAGTGATAATTGATAATAATAATTAATCTAACATTTAGGATCTAGACATTTAGACCTAGTGATCTAGACAGAAGGGTGATCTGTACAAAGAAGATAATGAACCGTTGTGTCAAGAATTTGCAGAGTTTTTTTTTATTCGATTTTCTGAATCTACGTATCTTGAAACGTAAACCAACAAATTTTGAGGGGGGGTTAAAAAAATTTTTTCTTTGGGCGATTCCAATGGTTCATTATCGAAGATAATAAACCAAAATAAGGTATTGTGCCACTGTCGGTACTCGAAATTGGCGACATTCTGCTGATAAGAATGTAGTTATTGAGGTCGGCCGCCTCCACTAGTTATAATATCTTATATAAATCATCTGGCTGATATTGAAGCCGATGACAGCTGCAGCAGATACTAGCGTTTCATATCGAAACCTACTTATCGATGATATCGATATCGAGACTATCGCACGGAGCCGATATTAGATATCGATATTTCGGTCAAAAATATCGATATTTCGATATAGCGGTCGGATATCGACCATATTTAGTACATTTTCTCAGTACTGTATGAGGATCGTTTTAACTGTTATGAAATTGGGAAAATAAGGGATAAGTAACGCTGAAATGGTAAAAATAATTCAAAACTTTATTTCAGGACTTTAATTACAATCAAAATTATTCCAACTTTAGACTGGAGAGGAGAGCAAACGTTGAAAATATGTAATGCAAAACTTTACTTTAGGACTTTAGTTCACCATAAAAATACAACTAAACTGCTTTAGTGATGGAGAGCACACCACACTTTTGTGCTGAGTCTCTTCGGGAACGCCCGTTGGGTTAGGTGCTCCGAAGTTAGGCGGTTGCCGTCATCCGTCATGATCCGACAGTTCTGACTCAGCAGCAGCGCAGCAGACACCAATAACAGTGCCTCGGAATATTTTGCAACACAGTATTCCTTAAATTTTCGCGTGCTAAAGGGTGATTTAACAGCACGATATATCGGCTAAAAATATCGATAATCAAAAATATCGGAAAATGCAATATCGATACGATAATATCGAAATATCGTCAGCAAATATCGATATTTCGATATCATATCGGGCATCGCTAGCAGATACTCCAGCGACGCCAACCTTGTCCCGCTGCGGACTCTCGCATAAATCAACAAATTTAGATTTTTAAGCGAAATATTGTTAGTAAAAATTACCATTTCACATCATCTGCTCTATGAATAACATAAGGAGAATTGGTGTACAAAAAATCAACTTGTTCCGTCGCGTAGTGTCTCAGTCGCTTCGATTGTCAGGGCTTCGAATTTCTTGGCGGGCGGGACGCTCCCGCGTCCCTAGAACCTGAAAACGTTTTTTACCAGAATTGACATCAAATTTAAATTGAGCACCCCTAAAAATAGGAGTATACGATGTTTTAGTTAATTAATCCACTTTATCGGGGTTTTGGCCGTTTTTAGGTCATTTCAGACCACTGTGCCTTCGGAAATTCGCAAGAGAGGAATGTTCACACCAAATAGGCGCAACGCAGGGCCCCAACAGACTCAGAAGGCACCGGAGTGGGGCTAAAAGAATCCACGGCGCTGCCTGCACGTCACTTATTGGGAAAAAGATAAGAAAAGAAGAAACGGTTCGGGGCCTCCGCGGGAGACCACCCAAGTAGCTCGAGCGTTCCCGACAACGTGATCCCCGCGCCTCGTTTGGTCCACCGCATCACCTCAACTCGCCATAAACTGAGCCGAACCTTCCGACGGTTATCTCGCCGGCGAAATCCAACGCCACTCAACTCCCGTGCAATTAATTTGAAATACGCTCGCGTCTCGACGCCGCCCACCTCGTTCTCGACTGAATTCTTCACAAATACGATTCGCGCGATTGAGCTAAAATTTCGAAATGTTTGTTACGGGTTCCGACCAACCCCACAATGATCCTCGAAACTTTTCATAACCGTAGGTCAAGGGGAAGGGGTTCAAAACGAATTTTGAAATTTTGAAAATTTCATATCTCGAAAAATTCATATAGAACGGTGTAGTTTTTAGTTCACATTTAGTTAGAGTTTATTGTTTAGAATTTTTTGAGACCATCTGCAGCTTCGTACGACCAACAGTTGGTTACTTACTGTTCGTTCACAAAGAGGGCTCGAAGGTTGAGCCGATATGAACCTGTCAAGACGACCGAGAATCAAACGGTTGAAATACATATGGTTTTAGTGATGTCGATTTTGGTTTATTATCTTCGATAATGAACCATTGGGATCGCCCAAAGAAAAAATTTTTTTAACCCCCCCTCAAAATTTGTTGGTTTACGTTTCAAGATACGTAGATTCAGAAAATCGAATAAAAAACTCTGCAAATTCTTGACACAACGGTTCATTATCTTCTTTGTACAGATCACCCTTCTGTCTAGATCACTAGGTCTAAATGTCTAGATCCTAAATGTTAGATTAATTATTATTCTCAATTATCACTAATTATTAACAATTTTATCAAGTACCTAGTGAAAATTATTATAATTTATTGTTAGGTATTAATAAGTCGTATTTTATTTAATAATAATTATTATTAATTATGATTAATTAATACGATATAATTCTGGGGTTTTTAATACTACGTCGGTAATAATTTTCTATAAAAGAAGTACCTACCAACGAACATTCGAAATTACCTTCATTTCCGTAGCACGAAACGCACCTCAGAACAACAAACTCGACATCACTTAAGCCATATGATGTTCCAAAGAGCTTGTTAGTATGAAAATGGACCTGTATTTCAACAGTTTGAGTCACGATCGTGTTGTGAGGCACAATCTTTGAGCCGTCATTGTGAACGAACGGCTGGTCGTACAAAGCTGCGGATGGTCTTAAAAAATTCTACGGAACAAACTCTATCTAAATATGAAATAAAAAACATACCGTTCTATATGAATTTTTCGAGATATGAGATTTTCAAATTTTCAAAATTCGTTTTGAACCCCTTCCCCTTGACCTAGGGTTATGAAAAAATTCGAGGATCATTGTGGGGCTGGTGCAAACCCAGAAACCAAATTTCGTAATTTTAGCTCAACGTTAACTGGGCAAAGTGGCGCGGACGGTGGACGGCGTACGGCGGACGGACGGATTTTTTTTTATTCGATTTTCTGAATCTACGTATCTTGAAACGTAAACCAACAAATTTTGAGGGGGGGTTGAAATTTTTTTTTCTTTGGGCGATTCCAATGGTTCATTATCGAAGATAATAAACCAAAAACTCTGCAAATTCTTGACACAACGGTTCATTATCTTCCTTGTGCAGATCACCCTTCTGTCTATACCAGACTGTATTGCAAATCGGCACCATACCATATTCTCACCGTACTCATACCATACCATACGAATTTCTTTCCTATCATACCATACTGTATTATACCAAATCATACATACAATAATATACCACACCATACTCATACCATGTCCTACAAACCGAGTGAATATTGAAATGTCATCCATTTCTGACCTATATTTAAAATTTCAAGTATCTAGCTCATCATCAAAATTTAATTTGTTTAAACAAATAGGTATTATTTAAACAATTTTACAGACAAGAAATCGAGTGAATATTGCATTGTGATCCAGTTCTGACCTATTTTGGTTTATTAACTTCGATAATGAACCATTGGAATCGCCCAAAGAAAAAATTTTTTTAACCCCCCCTCAAAATTTGTTGGTTTACGTTTCAAGATACGTAGATTCAGAAAATCGAATAAAAAAAAATCCGTCCGTCCGCCGTACGCCGAACGCCGTACGCCGTACGCCGTACGCCGTCCGCCGTACGCCGTACGCCGTCCGCCGTCCGCCGTCCGCGCCACTTTGCCCAGTTAGCGTTGAGCTAAAATTACGAAATTTGGTTTCTGGGTTTGGACCAGCCCCACAATGATCCTCGAAACTTTTCATAACCCTAGGTCAAGGGGAAGGGGTTCAAAACGAATTTTGAAATTTTGAAAATTCCATATCTCGAAAAATTCATATAGAACGATATGTTTTTTATTTCATATTTAGATAGAGCTTGTTCCGTAGAATTTTTTAAGACCATCCGCAGCTTTGTACGACCAGCCGTTCGTTCACAATGACGGCTCAAAGATTGTGCCTCACAACACGATCGTGACTCAAACTGTTGAAATACAGGTCCATTTTCATACTAACAAGCTCTTTGAAACATCATATGTCGAGTTTGTTGTTCTGAGGTGCGTTTCGTGCTACTGAAATGAAGGTAATTTCGAATGTTTGTTGGTAGGTACTTCTTTTATAGAAAAATTATTACCGACGTAGTATTAAAAACCCCAGAATTATATCGTATTAATTAATAATAATTAATAATAATTATTATAAATAATAAATACAAATTATTAATACCCAACAATGAATTATAATAATTTTCACTAGGTACTTGATAAAATTGTTAATAATTAGTGATAATTGATAATAATAATTAATCTAAAATTTAGGATCTAGACATTTAGACCTAGTGATCTAGACAGAAGGGTGATCTGTACAAAGAAGATAATGAACCGTTGTGTCAAGAATTTGCAGAGTTTTAAAATTTCAAGTCAATAGCTCATCATCAACATTTAATTTGTATTATTACAAAAAGGTATTATTTAAACAATTTTACAGATGAGAAACCGAGTGAATATTGCAATGTGGTCTATCCCCGACTCACGGTTAAAATTTTTAGACTGTAGTTCACCGGGAAGTTGAAAAAAGGTAGTTTTATTCTGGGCGTCTGGGGGTTTGGTCACATAACGGCCGTTTTCGACGCGAAAGTTTAGTGTTTTTCCTAAACCTTTGCGCGGTCACTGTGAACGAACGGTAGGTCGCAAAAAAATCCAATTGGTCTTAAAAGATTCGTAATTTTTCAGGTCATTCAAAAGTGAACTAAACATTTCACGATTCAGTTAAATATTTTGAGATATGACATTGTCGAAATTTTAAATTTCGTTTTGAACCCCTTCCCCTTGACCTAGGGTTATGAAAAGTTTCGAGGATCATTGTGGGGCTGGTCCAAACCCAGAAACCAAATTTTGTAATTTTAGCTCAACGCTAACTGGGCAAAGTGGCACGGACGGCGGACGCACCTTTGGATGCACCAAAGGCAAAAGCACTGAAAATGCAATAACCTTCCTGGTGAACAGAGTGCGTCAGTCTGGTCATAGGCATGTAGCATGTGCGTTTTACGATGTTTCGGGTGCCTTTAATGCTGTGTGGTGGCCACTTGTATTGGGGCGGCTGAAAGAGGCTGGCATACCCCGCAACATGTACGTCCTGCTGCAGAGTTATTTCTCAGACAGGTCAGCAGTTATGCACACAAGTGAGGGATGTGTTCACAGAACGGTCGTGCGAGGATGTCCGCAGGGCTCTGTTCTTGGTGCGGCAATATGGAACCTGGTGTTCAGCGACCTGCTGAGAGTTCTGCAGGACGAGGGATTCGTGGCAATAGCGTATGTGGACGATCTGGCTGTACTGGTGGAGGCGCGCACGAGGGTGCAGCTGGTCCAGGGGCTGGAGCAATGCAGCAGACTGGTCAGGACCTGGTGCAGCAAAGCAAGACTGGAGTTGGCAGTTGGCAAAGCGCAGGCCATGGTGTTTCGGGGAGAAGGGATGCAAGGCACCCAACAAGGTTTAGTGTGGGTAGTACCAGAGTTGAAGCAACAAGGGCAGTGAAGTACCTTGGGGTCACCCTTAATCGGCAACTCAACGCAGCAGCTCACGTGGAAACCCTGATGGCGAAGACTCTGCAAGTCGCTGGTAGTATCGGCAGATTGTCAGGGCGAGGGTGGGGCGTGAGTTTTGAAAGGCGACGGCACTATTACCGCACTGTGTTCCTACCAGTAGTGATGTATGCTGCACCCACATGGTGGGACCTACCCACTAAGAGGATTCGCCAGACAATATTGAGGCTCCAAAGAGCGGCGCTCTTGGCACTGACCAGGGGATATAGGACCGCATCAACACTAGGGCTCCAGGTGATTTCGGGTTGTGTGCCGCTGGACCTGGTGTTGGATGCAAGAGTTGCCGAAGCATCTTTGAGGTGGCCACAACGAACGTGTGCGGGTGTGCTTCCTGAACTGTCTGAGCACTGCAGCAGAGCCTCCACACTCAAAGAGAAGCGTGAAGCAATACATCAATGGGTGCACCGTACATGGCAGCAACGATGGGATGCTGGGACTACGGGTCGGCTTACGCATAGCTACTTACCAGATGTTCGAAGAAGGATGGAGAGCGACTGGCTGCGGCCTTGCTACGAGGTTACGCAGCTACTAACCGGCCATGGGAACTTCAGTGGAAAACTTCACGAGTTCAGGCGCCGCGATTCCCCAGCCTGCCCGTGCGGAAAGCCCCTGGAGGTGGCTGAGCACGTCGTTCGTGACTGCCCACTGTATGCAGAGCAAAGGCAAGACCTATGCGGAGACGCTGTATACAGCGACGCCCTTGAACGCCTCCTGATGACCAAAGAGAGATGCCAAACATTCCATACATTCTGCAAGGCATGGTCTCGTCTGAGAGGCGAAGGAGCAGAGCTCCCCACCTTAGACCATTGAGTACTGGGGAATTTTAATGTAGAGTAGCTTAGCATAGGTTAGGATTAGCGGTGGGAGGAAATTTATACAAGTACTCGCCATAGTAGATTAGATTTGTGTGATACTAGATTAGTGAAACACTCTGTGATAAATATATGTTAGATTAGGATATTTTTATCTATTTTAAATTGTGTGTGTGCGGATTGATTGAGTGGTGGAGGTGCCTACCGGTCTTGGGGGGGCAGCAAACTGGTAGGTTATTACAATTTTGCCTTTGTTAATTTCATTCTTTTGTTCTTTTATTTTCATTTTGTTAATTTACCCTAGGGCTGTTCGGCCTCCTGCAAGAAAGCTCTGTCACAACGAGTGCCAGGAGGCCATTTAGGAAGGGTGGGCCCGGGACCGGTGGGACTCCTCCAATCCCTCGGTCTATTGTGTGAATGTAACCAACTGTGAATGAGATTTTATTGGCGAGAATGTAAATTATTAATGAGTGAATGTATTACATAAAAGAAACCCGACTGTGATAACCGCGTTCCTGTATAAACTTTATTGTGATAACCTAGGCTAGCGTAGAATAAGGACGGGAGGAATTTTATAGGAGTACTCACCCGTCACACCCCTGTACAGTATGAGCCTGCCAGTGATTGAAGAGCCGCAAGCCATAAGAAGAGGCGGCGAGTAATGAGGCCGAGCAACATATATTTATATATAAGAGAAAAGCCTGCCAATGATGGAAGAACCACAAAATATAAGAAGAGGTGGGGAGTACTGAGGCCTAGCTGATGAGAAAATAGATCTCAGAAAGGGATCTACCCCTCTGCCCCTAAAAAATCCCGTACAAAACCCGGCACCTCCACGTGGTCCGTCTGGACATGCCTATATATAAGTGAGGCTGGACATGCCTATATATAGGTGAGGCCGGAAGTGAGGCTGGTGCGCGAGTGGGTGCGCGCCGTCTAACTCGCTCAATGTAAACACCTCCCTCGCCTCGAGGCCCCTCACAGTGAGGCCACCTCGGGGTGAGCCGCGGTCAGTCGGTTTTTGGTCGCGCATCAAAGGAAACTCGGTCTCTAACCTCGCGCCGTGTAGACGGCAAAATGGACCCAGCGAGGTGCCTCGAGCTAATTGAGCTCTACAAGGAGCGTGGTCTGGCCTGCAGAATTTTTCGTTGTAAAATGTGAAAGTTTTTTAAATACCTACTTATTACTTTTTTCTTTTTTTTTTCTTTTTTTTTATTGGCATCGTACAAATTATACATGTTGCCATACATTATTTACAGGATTGATTTTTTACTTATTACTATTATTATACAGTTGATTTTTGTAAATACCTACGTCTTATTATTATTTATAAGTTGATTTCCATTTGAGATTTCTTTCATGAATAAAAACATCTTTCACAAAAAAAAGTATTGTGAAATCGAGTATGAATCTCCTGTGGCAAGAAATCGTAGTGTGACAGCTAATCTTTCTTTGGCTGTGATCGCTCCTCTCATATTTGTGTTCATTTTATTAATTGTCGGTGAAACCATAGTTAGCAGGTATTCAAAATCTTCTGAGCTCATACGCACGAAATTTCTCAAGGTTTCTTCAGTGTGTTCAATCACCATATCGGCCATCAATCTGTTACCATACTGCAATCGCTGGCGAAACAATTCTTTAGCCCACCACCGGCGCACCTTTCGATTTCTTCCATTCTCGTTTCTTCTTTTTAAATAACACATTGCTAGGAAAGCAAACGAAACGGTAACTTGAGGTGTGGCCATGATGAACTCCCGACGGAGATTGAGCGAGTTTCGGTGCGCGAGTGAATGCGTGTCGTCTATACAGTGAGGCGAGGATGAGTTTATTGCCGGGCGAGTTGAAGTCGAGTCGGATGCGAGGTTGGTGCGCGAGTGGGTGCGCGCCGTCTAAACCCGCCTTAAGACCGGAGGGGGCAGAAAAAGGGGGACCTGCTGCTGTGCTTGGCATTGAAAATGCCAAAAACAAGTCTGCCAAAGCCTAAGAGCCTGAAAAACATTGTCATGGGCCCCATGGCCTAGATACAATGTACCATAGAAGTGCACAGCAGGACGGCGTACGGGGGACGGCGTACGGCGGATGGCGTACGGCGGATGGCGTACGGCGGATGGCGTACGGCGGACGGACGGATTTTTTTTTATTCGATTTTCTGAATCTACGTATCTTGAAACGTAAAGCAACAAATTTTGAGGGGGGGGGGGGTTAAAATTTTTTTTTCTTTGGGCGATTCCAATGGTTCATTATCGAAGATAATAAACCAAAAACTCTGCAAATTCTTGACACAACGGTTTATTATCTTCCTTGTGCAGATCACCCTTCTGTCTATACCAGACTGTATTGCAAATCGGCACCATACCATATTCTCACCGTACTCATACCATACCATACGAATTTCTTTCCTATCATACCATACTGTATTATACCAAATCATACATACAATAATATACCACACCATACTCATACCATGTCCTACAAACCGAGTGAATATTGAAATGTCATCCATTTCTGACCTATATTTAAAATTTCAAGTATCTAGCTCATCATCAAAATTTAATTTGTTTAAACAAATAGGTATTATTTAAACAATTTTACAGACAAGAAATCGAGTGAATATTGCATTGTGATCCAGTTCTGACCTATTTTTAAAATTTCAAGTCAATAGCTCATCATCAACATTTAATTTGTATTATTACAAAAAGGTATTATTTAAACAATTTTACAGATGAGAAACCGAGTGAATATTGCAATGTGGTCTATCCCCGACTCACGGTTAAAATTTTTAGACTGTAGTTTACCGGGAAGATGAAAAAAGGTAGTTTTATTCTGGGCGTCTGGGGGTTTGGTCACATAACGGCCGTTTTCGACGCGAAAGTTTAGTGTTTTTCCTAAACCTTTGCGCGGTCACTGTGAACGAACGGTAGGTCGCAAAAAAATCCAATTGGTCTTAAAAGATTCGTAATTTTTCAGGTCATTCAAAAGTGAACTAAACATTTCACGATTCAGTTAAATATTTTGAGATATGACATTGTCGAAATTTTAAATTTCGTTTTGAACCCCTTCCCCTTGACCTAGGGTTATGAAAAGTTTCGAGGATCATTGTGGGGCTGGTCCAAACCCAGAAACCAAATTTTGTAATTTTAGCTCAACGCTAACTGGGCAAAGTGGCACGGACGGCGGACGGCGTACGGGGGACGGCGTACGGCGTACGGGTGACGTACGGATTTTTTTTTATTCGATTTTCTGAATCTACGTATCTTGAAACGTAAACCAACAAATTTTGAGGGGGGGTTAAAAAAATGTTTTCTTTGGGCGATTCCAATGGTTCATTATCGAAGATAATAAACCAAAATCCGTCCGTCCGCCGTACGCCGTCCGCGCCACTTTGCCCAGTTAGCGTTGAGTTAAAATTACGAAATTTTTTTTATGGGTTTCGACCAACCCCACAGTGATCCTCGAAACTTTTCATAACCCTAGGTCAAGGGGAAGGGGTTCAAAACGAATTTTGAAATTTTGGAAATTTCATATCTCGAAAAATTCATATGGAACGGTATGTTTTTTATTTCATATTTAGATAGAGTTTGTTCCGTAGAATTTTTTAAGACCATCCGCAGCTCTGTACGACCAGCCGTTCGTTCACAATGAGGGCTCAAAGATTGTGCCTCACAACACGCTCATGAATCAAACTGTTGAAATACAGGTCCATTTTCATACTAACAAGCTCTTTGGAACATCATATGGCTTAAGTGATGTCGAGTTTGTTGTTCTGAGGTGCGTTTCGTGCTACGGAAATGAAGGTAATTTCGAATGTTTGTTGGTAGGTACTTCTTTTATAGAAAAATTATTACCGACGTAGTATTAAAAACCCCAGAATTATATCGTATTAATTAATCATAATTAATAATAATTATTATTAATAATAAATACGAATGAATAATACCTAACAATAAATTATAATAATTTTCACTAGGTACCTACTTGATAAAATTATTAATAATTAGTGATAATTCATAATAGTAATTAATCTAACATTTAGGATCTAGACATTTAGACCTAGTGATCTAGACAGAAGGGTGATCTGTACAAAGAAGATAATGAACCGTTGTGTCAAGAATTTGCAGAGTTTTTTGTAAAAGCTTCAATCTTGAAGGAGTTATGACCATTTGAAATTCCTAAAAATTAGTATTTCCCCCCTTATTGGGAAATGGGGGGAGGGAGACAAAATGTTCAAAAGGCACTCCCTTGGAGCATAACAAACGTGTGTGCACAATTTCAGGTCGATCCAATTTGTCTGCTGGGCTGTAGCCCCGTCAATGAACAACAATGACAAGAAGAAGATGAACA